>CM053593.1:71194743-71227534 GCA_028646575.1 Pseudocheirus occidentalis
CCAAGTTCTTTTTCTGATCATGGATTTCAGGTAGACCAATAATTTTCAAATTGTCTCTCCTGGTTCTATTTTCCAGGTCGGTGGTTTTTTCAAGGAGATACTTCATGTTGCTTTCTATTTTTTCATTTCTTTTGTAACAGTTTAATAGTATCTTGGTTTCTCATAAAGTCATTAGCTTCCACTTGCTCCATTCTAATTCTGAAGGAATTATTCTCTTCAGAATGCTTTTGAGACTCTTTCTCCATCTGGCAAATTCGACTTTTTAAGGCATTCTTCTCCTCATTGGCTTTCTGGGCCTCCTTTCACATCTGAGTGACTTTGCTCTTTAAGGTATTGTTTTCTTCAGTCAGATTATTGACTCCCTTTTCATGACTTTCTCGCATCATTCTCATTTCTCTTTCTAATTTTTACTCCACTTCTCTTATTTGGTTTTCAAAGTCCTTTTTCAGTTGATATATAGCTAGTAGGCATTCTTCCAGTGTCTTGGAAGCATTTGGTGAGGGAGTTCTGACTGAGTTGTCTTCCTCCTGTTCCATGCTTTGATCTTTTTTGTCCATAAAAAAGGATTCTAGAGTTTTACTGCTGTTCCTACCTTGCTTCCTTTTTCTCATGTTGGCCAATCTATTAATTGCTTTTTTTTAAGCTCTGTGGAACTCTGCTTCCTGGAGGGGGAAAGCTCTGTCCCCAATTGCTGGGGCCTTCCCAGCTGCCGGAGCTATTAGTGGGGTGCTACAGCTCCCGCCCCCAGCTTTGGCTCACTGAAAGCACACCCCAGGACCACCACTCAAGACCACAATCCAGATCCAGGCCGCTCAGCGCAAGAGCCCTTGGCCATGATGAATTGCCTCAGCCCCCCTGATATCTGCATGCCAAGGGCTCTGAAGCAGCCCAGTGGAGGCCGCTGAAGCTCTCAGCCATTCCTGCTGCTCTCAGCCATTCCTGCTGCCACCACCGCCTCCTGCTGCTTCCTTGCCCTTGGAGCAGTTTTTCCGGACCCACTCTTCCCCAAATTTAGCAAAATCCACTGACCTTTCTCTTAGCCTTTTTTTCTTCTGGCCTGATAAATGTGGTAACTGTGCCTCCAGTGCAGGCAATCTGCTCTCCTATAGACTGGGCTCTGACTGACTGCCCCAGGGGCTGAGCAGGTGGAGGTTTTCAGATCTGGCTCCCAGACTGCTGTGAAGAGCCCCACCTGTTGAGCTGCCTTGTAGCAACAGATGTGTTTTCTGTCTTTTGGAGAGTTTTGGAGCTTGAAAATCTGTTTTAGAGTCCCATTTTATGAGTTTTTATCATGTTTGTGTGGTAGCTCCAGTGCTTTGCTGCTTCAATGCTGCAGTCTTGGCTCCGCCCCCCTCTGGTCCATTCTAAACCCTCTTAATGATTATCAGTGATTAATGTGAATCATATCATTTTTGGTTATAGAGAAAATAAAAAAGCTAATTGCTTTTAATAAAATTAGAAAAATATTAGGTAAGATTTTGTAGTCATTTGTCTTTCTTGAAAATTATATGAAAAGAGGGAAAATATTTATAATTGTATTCAACAAAGAGAAAAGTAATTATATATGTCACCTCATCTGACAAATTATGCAATTTAAATATAATATGCTAAATGTAAGTCCTGTAAGATTGTGACTGGGAGTGCAAAGTGGATATTCTACTAAAATTATATACAGTATGTTCCCAAATGTTTAGCAAAGTTTAAACTGAAGCTCAAAAGTTAGAACTGCTCTAAGATACTGAACTTTGTATGATCTTTTCATCTCTAGTAACTTTTCTCAGATTTGCTAAACAAAAAATAATAGCTTACTCTTTATGGAGAAATCCTATTTACACTAAGAGCTTTCTTTCATGCTTTAACTGAGCTTTGCCTTACTCACTGTGAACATAGATCAGAACTCATCCAAGTCATCTTTGTCTTGTTAATGTCCTTTAATAGATTTCTCCTAGACCCAGATATTTAAGAGAGAGAGAGAGAGACGGGGGGGGGAGGGAAGGACATATTCATACAAAAACATTTATAGCAGCTCTTTTTATGATAGGAAAGAATGTGAAATTGACAAGTATTTGACAATAGTCAAAACAATGAATAAAAAGAAAAGTTTTCACTGCAAGGTAGATGGTAAGGTATGGATGTATGCAGGGAACAGAATACTAGGTAGCAAATCCTAGATTTATTTAATGGTATATCACTATGTCAATTAACAGTGCACATGTCTTCTAGGAATTAGAGATAATAGGTAGTAAGGCCTGCATGTCAGATGGCAAGGCCTTTAAGAAGTTAGGGTTAGGGTGACTGGGAGTGCAAAGTGGATATTGAGGACTGAGTGAACAAGTTGTAGTATAAGATTAAAAGAGAATACTATTATGCTACAAGAAATGATGAGCAGAATGATTTCAGGAAAACCTGGAAAGACTTAAACAAACTGCTTCATAGTGAAGTGAGCAGAACCAGAACAGTGTGCACAGCAATAGCAATATTGTAAAAATGACCAACTGTGAATGACTTCTCTGTTATTAGTAATACAATGATCCTAGACAATTCCAAAGGATGAATGAAAAATGCTATCTGTATCCAGAGAAAGAATTGATGATGTCTGAATGCAGATCAAAACATAAAAATATATTTTTTTACTTTTTAATGTTTTTCTCTATTGATCTATTTTTTCTTTTACAACATGACTAATCTAAAAATGGTTTACATGATTATATAGGTATATACATACATATATATACATACACATATACACATGTGTGTGTATGTGTATGTGCATCAAATTGCTTACCATCTTATGGAAGGTGAAGGTAAGGGAGTGTAGAACCAATGCAATATTTACAGCACCCATGATCATTATAAGACCATGACTATGTGTATCACATGACATTTGATCACAAATATATAACAAATTCTCCAGATAGATGATAGAACTGCTGCATTTATTTAGACACCAGAAAACTAAATCCCAAAACCAGTAAGCTGATTCCATTATAGTAACAAAGATATTCAGAAATCATAATAACACTGATAGCCACAGCATCCTTCAGCCTTTCCACAAACCCATACAAGATCAATATCTACTCATAAGCCTATCTGACTCCTTTCCTGAGGATTCTCTCTCTCCCACTGTCTTGCTAGCTCTGTGGGCTCTGCTCCCCTTCAGCAGACTCCTCCCAACACAGGCTCTGTGTGATTATTTTTAGCCTATTAGGGGATAGAGTTTATCTTCACAGCAGTAAAGCTTCCTGTGGACTCTGCTGCACCCTTCAGAAAATTCCCTCCACCACAGGCTCCATGTGATTACATTCAGCCTATTAGTGGGAAGAGCTTATTTTCAAAACAGGGGAGATCTTCCTCTAGGTCTATTAAGGGGCAGGGAAGATGTTCAAATTCCCATTCCCATTACAGAGAGGTAGGAAGAAAATTTAGAACTCATTTTTAATGTTAAAAACAGTTTTTATATGCAATTAATAAAAATATTTTAAAAAATATATGTCACCTAGTGAACCTGTTTCATGCACTGGAAACCTAAAGAATTGTGAGGTTTAGAATTGGAAGGGATCTTTGAGATCACGCAATGTGATAATAATTATCATTTCTATATCTCTTTAAGGTCAGTAAATCACTTTACAAAGGGGATCACATTTGAACCTCCTAAAAAGTATGTGACAGGTACTACTTTCTAGTTTACCCAGAGAAGTAAAGGGACTTTCCTAAGTACGTATAACTAAGTGGTAAACCTAGTGGTTGAATTCAGGTCTCATGAATCTAAATATACTAAATAATTCTTCCTTCCTCTAGGGCAGTGTTTCTCAACCTGTGGGTCACTACCCCTTTGGGGGTCAGATGACCCTTTCACAGGGGTCACCTATGACCATAGGAAAACACATATTTCCACTGGTCTTAGGAACCAAGACACCACTCCTTTATCCATCTCAAGGTGGGTCAGCCCACATGCAGATATGCCCACATATAAGTATTAAAGGGTTGCTGCATTAGGAAGGTTGAGAACCACTACTCTAGGGTCTTTAATATTTTTTTGAATATCAGTGCAAAGATTAGTCATCCATCTGATATAGATTGCTCTTAACATAAATAATACTTATATAAGCACAGAATTCTCTTGATTATCATACTTCACTTAAAAGTGGATAGGTTAGTCAAGAACAGTTCTTGTTTGAACTGATGAATAAAAATTGCATCTGAACAAGGATAAAATACCTCCTTGGATCCCTCAAAGTCATTGGATGAGGCACGTGATCATGGACTAAAGACCTAATAAAACGAAGAGTTATTTGAAAATCAGATATGGATTTAGAGGGCTTGAGAGGAAGGTATAGGAACCATCATTGCTGAGAGAGAAAGGATGAGCTGCCCTGGGACAGCCCCTGAAAGGAAAAATAGAAGGTAGGACTGAGTTGTGTTAGAGAAAGGAGATATTAAGGAGGACCGCTATCCATTTAGTAATCTTAAAGAAGACTCAAATTGATTCAATAAGTTATACCACCTATTGAAAGACTGAAGAAGGTCTGAGAAAAGATATCTTTTCCTCACTTCTCCTGGTTACTATCCATCAAAAGAAACCATAATGTAATCTGTTGCTTATTTGTTCAAATGTTTCCAATAGTGTGATTTTTTTCTCTAAAAGGACAAGGATTAGTAAATTTCAATGTAAATTAAGGCAGAGAACCAAACTTTTACCTAATGTTAGAAATTTTCCTTAGGCTTTGGAGCAACTATAATTGTACTCCTAATTTTTTTTTCTAAGAAAAAAGTCCAAAAAGCAGCAGAGGAGGAAAGGACTCTGTGTGTCTGTGGAAACATAAATGTATATTTGTATATGTCTCCAAAAACATATGTATGCTGTGTGGGTACATACATCAAAAAATTACATACCTATATACTCTTTGTGTATGTGTGTGCATGCTTATCTATGTAAACTGGGATAAAAATAATCTAATTTGTACATGAAGTAGCTATACCTAATAGCAATTTAATGTGTGAAGTTCTCTTTACATGATTATTTGATTTTTACAAGATTATTTGTTCTTCATATAATCCCTTGAGGTAGGTACAAAAAGTATATTTAGCCTTATTTTATAGTTGAAGAAAGTCAGTTCTTCCTAAGTCCAAATTTAGTATTCTCTATACTAGCCCACTCTACAGTTTGTATCCCTTTCCATCCATAGATGTCTTTCATTCCATAGAAAGTGATTGCTTGTTCTATTGGGAGCCAAGGAAAAATAGTAAAATCACTGTCATTTGACTCATGGTTTCCCCAGTACCAGGTCCTTTCAGGGACTATGATTGGAACTTTGCTCACCCCAAAACATGCTGCACTGGAAAATACTACCATGCATGAAAGATGACTATGCCTACTCCTCCATGTGTAATCTAAGTGAAATCTAAGTAAAATGTAGAAGTAGCAATGTGTAGAGGCAATATATACCTAGAATTGAGTCACTAAGTAGTCTAAGAAAACAATAATAAAGCCCTATTTATTAGTGAGCACCCTAGTGGGTTGATACCAGGTTACATACGGGTACAAAGGAGAGTGGATCAGTAATAACTACACTCCACAGACAATAGATTTGGATGCCTTTTTTTGAATAGCGTCTGTTATTTGTGGAAACACTATCTAATCCACCAATATCACTGAAACTGCTTGCAAAACAAAAACATGCCTCAGTCTTTTATAATCATCTAATTCTCAAGACATCAGGCCTCTTAAAAGTAGGCCACTCTCTAGGACCAGAGCCTCAAACACCAGCTGAGACTAGACTTCAGAATTACATTCCAGAAGGAGAGTATCATACATGGGAGAAGAGTAAGGAATAGACAGAGGTAATGCAGGCAGAAGAAAAAAAAATTCTATTCCTTACCATCTTCACAGAATCACAGAATTTCAGAATCTTAAGGAACTCTGAAGCCATTTAATGTAACTTTATAATTGAAAAAGAACACATTCCAGAACACAGTAAGATTTGAAACTCAAAGAATCTTAAGAGGCATAAATGAGCAAGAAGTACATTCCAGGAACAGAGACCAGTAAGTGCAAAGATAGAAAAGAGATGGAATTTTCTAAGTAAGAACATCAAGTAGTTCAGTCTGTTTGGAATATATGAAAAGGGGTAATAGATAATAAGACTGAGAAACTAGATAAATGTCAGACTGTAAGGGGCTTTAAATGCAAAAAAGAGAACTTTATTTTGACCCGGTAGCAATATGGAGACATTCCAGCCAAACTTGTCTCTTTGTTGTTCCTTCTTTTGAAGGAATTACAATATCATTAAAGCAAGTTTAGGAAGACATTAGTTTCTCAGCTTTTGGCAGAAAGAGAGAGCTCCCCCCAAAATTTCATAATATAAGTCTCCTATAACTACTGTATGTCCTTCAGTACCAGACTTGAAATATGTTTCCCAAAGTCCTCAACTATCTTCTGTTACAATTCTGTTGGTCTGTAATGTACTCTACTTGCAAGATTGCATGTTTTCTTAATCAGCCAAATATGCTCCAACATCCTTTAACCCTTCTAATTCTCATATTTATACATGAATGCCTCTTTTTTGAGGATAGAATTTATTTTAATGATTCTTTTCAGTTATCAAGCATTTTTTTCTGCCTTGTACTTTTCTGCTTAGGTTCATCTGTCTTTTACTCAATTTTCTTCCACCTCAGATCTTCCTCAATTTCAGATTTTTCTCTCCCTAACATTTCCCTGTTGCTTATTTCTTACTTCTTCCCATTTAATTACATTTTTCCTAGAGATTGTACCTTAAACCTTTTGCAACTTTTTCTCGTATTTGACAATCTGTATTTCATCAGCCTCAGTGTCCAATGCTAGTGACTTCTGGGGGGTAGAACTGGTACCAGGTGGATGACAGTTCACTTTCCCTCAGGTGTAGGAGAGCACTATACACACCATATATGATGATATCATGCCCCAGTTCTCTCTGTTCCCTAGCTGAGTACTATTGCAGCACAGAGTTTAGTTGCTCTCCAGTCACAGTGAGAGCAGGCTTTTTGTTTTTCACCAGAATTGGGGTGAGCAGTGGGATGGAGAAAGGTGAGATCTGTTGAATCATTGGGTAAGCTTTTACAACTCAGTCAGAAGTAATGGTGGTAGGAGAGAAGGTGCCAAGTGAGTGTCTTAGAGGTTATTAATTAACATTCTCTGTTTTTAGTTCATGGAATTTTCACCTTCTTAGCATCCATAATGACTTAGAGCATGGATACAACTGAAATTAATTTTGTGCATGATTCCTATTTTGGAGAGATTTGAGAGGTACTAAGGATTGGAGACTGTATGTAATTCTCTATCATGTTAATCAAGTGACCCAGAAGTTCTTAAGTCAGAAATTAGATAAAGTGAGTTTATCTCATATATTCAAGGGATTTCTAATGGAATGATCATTGAATTTGACATGAATTCCTATGAGATTTTGAATTTATTTCAGGAGAAAATGGCAAGTGAAGAAATTTCAATCTTCTGTGACTAGGATGCAAGAAAATCTGGAGACATTAAGAATATCTGATACTTTCTTATATTATATCATATTCCCCCCTTTACTATACTCTGTAGTATAGGCAAATGTGACATCATATGGAATGCCTACCCCCCCGTATCTGATACATTCTTATCTTTCTTAACTTATCTCGTATTAACCCACTCTACATTCTCTGTGGTACAGTCAAATAGGACTTAATATGGGACACTGTTCCCAAGTCCACTGCACTCTTTTCCACATTTCTAACAGGTTTTGAAAGTACACTAACAAAAAGGCAAGCAAAATTAGTAAAACATAGGGTCCATAACTCTAAGGAAGATGAACAAAGAGTAATATGAATAATTAATATTAATATCTGTGCCAAAAGGAAATGATAACTATTCCTAGAGCATGTGACAAATAGGTAAAACATATAGGGGAGTATTTGGGGGGTAAGCATGCATCACTGGAACCAGGCAAAGACTGATAAGAGGTACACACCACTGATTTGTTAAATAAAACTGAAATTCTGTTGCCTCTAGATTAAGAAACAACTAAGTTGAAGAGCGGAAACAAAAAGCATTCCATGGGCAACATTCACATCAACTCAGGCAATATTATGTTGACAAAGAAGTGTCAAATAAATGACTGTCATTCAGACTTGTTTGTGAGAAAGGAGTTTATGATGGCAATTCAGGACAAAGTCATTGCCACAATAAATTATGAAAGGATTATCCTTAAGGAATTTAGATTTGGTGATAAGCATAGATCATGTAAGGAAAAAATGGAGACAGTGTGATGCATCATCGTAAGCTATAAAAATTTAGTATCTGACAAATAACTAGTAAGACATGACCTGGTTGTTAGAATTATGTCAGAAATTCACTATTATTTCTGAATTGACAAATATTCACACTACAAATACACACCTCAAAATATCTTGGAGAATTAACCCAATATTGGAAACAGATCGTTATCAGAGACCAAATGTCTCTGTTACAATGAGCATGAAATCTTAGTAACAATGTTTTTAATAGATGTTGCCACCTGAAATACAATCTCCAAGCTTCATGTGATAGGAAAAAAAACCTTTCATATAAGTGGTTCTGACTAAGGAAATTGAGATCCTGTGGGAACAAGATGAAATACTTATCATCCCTTTTGCACTTTTTGCCACTGATGTTGTACTGAGGATGCTCTCAGTGAATGTACAGAAGAGGAGGTTACATCTTAAGATATACATTAACTTAAAAAAAAACAATTATTCTATCTATTTGAGCAAAACTCCATAAAATATTAAAACTAAAGTAATAATAGTTAGCTATGTAGCACAGTAGATAGAGTGCTGGATTTGAAGTCGGGAAGACCTGAGTTCACATACTGCCTCTGACACTTACCAGCTGTGTAACCCTTGGGAAAATCACTTAACCTCTGCTTGAGTTTCCTCATTTTTAAGGCAGATATTATAATAACATCTCACAGTGCTGTTAAGAAGATCAAATGGCATAATATTAGTGAACTGTCTTGTAAACCCTATAGTGCTGTAGAAATGCTAATTATGATACTGAAGATGATGATGATGATGATGATGATGATGATGGTGGTGGTGGTGATGTTGGTGGTGGTGGTAACGATAGTGACTTCTCTCAGGATTATTTCTATGTGAATCTCACTGAAAAAGAACCCCATTGAAAAAGCTCAGAATAAGGTAACAGCAACACTACACTTATAATAGCACTTCAAAGTTTACAAAGAAATTTACTCACAACAAACCTGCAGCCCAAATTCCATTTCCAACTTCAGCTTCCACTAATTTATGGTTCATGTTATCGTAGGAAGTGGGAGCAGCAGGTAATGACAATGCAGTAAGTGTTGATTAGGTCTGACTGTATTAATGAGGAAAACACATATACCCAAACAGAGGAAGCAACACCTACCTTATACACCTGCTGAGACAGGAGACCGAGAAATATGTTTTTCATGAGGCAAAAACACCAGAAAAATTACTAGATTTCTGAGAACTAGGGACTGAAAGTAGATTCTTCTCAGTATGCAGTCTAAGAAAAACAAATAATGTTTGCCACAAAAAACAAAACACTAATAGGAGTAATATGCATACTACAGAACATAAGATATGGCCTTCCGGTTGGTTTGGGGCTGAGTTAAAATATATTAAAATGAAATAAAAATCAGGACAGACCTTGACAGATTCCCTGAGTCCAAATATTTTGAATTTTCTTCATTCAGCCATGTGATAAATACATACATGCACACACATTTATATGGGAACTTGTGTACATGCATGATGCATATATATGTGTGTGTGTGTGTTTCTATATATATGTGTGTGTGTATATGTATATATGTTCTGCATATGCATGCGCATAAGAATGTGTATATATGCCTAGATTTCTCTCAAATATAGATTGGAAGAGCTGATACAAATATAAATAAGCTATCTTACATTGTAGGTAACACAATATTGAGGGTTTGGGGTGATTCTCAATTATCTGATACCAAAGAATGGTGAGAAACAGGTAGGTGGTACAGTGGCTAGAACACTGGGCTTGGAGTCAGATAGACTTGGGTTCAAATCCAGTCTCAGACATTTACTAGCTATGTGACACCGAATCATATTTGCTTCAGTTTCCTCATCTGTAAAATGACCTCTAGAAGGAAGTAGCAATCCACTCCAGTACCTCTGCCAAGAAAATTCCAGATGAGT
The DNA here is from genome assembly GCA_028646575.1 of Pseudocheirus occidentalis. Lineage (NCBI taxonomy): Eukaryota > Metazoa > Chordata > Mammalia > Diprotodontia > Pseudocheiridae > Pseudocheirus > Pseudocheirus occidentalis. Next base: position 71,204,953 of record CM053593.1, read on the forward strand.
CACAAAGAGTTGGACACAACGGAAATGTCTGAAAAACAACAAAAGGATTTGGATAGATATCATATTCCTTTGGAGAACACCAAAGGCATGAGGTAAAGAATTGTGTACTCTATTACAAAAAGAAGGAGAAGAAGAAGAAGAAGAAGAAGAAGAAGAAGAAGAAGAAGAAGAAGAAGAAGAAGAAGAAGAAGAAGGAGAAGAAGGAGAAGGAGAAGAAGAAGAAGGAGAAGGAGAAGGAGAAGAAGAAGCAAGAGTATATCAATAACTACATTAGTATCAATAACTACACCTTCAAAGTGATTTTTTTAAAGTATAGGTCTGACTACTGTATCTCTTCAATGAACTACAATGGTTGCCTCCATAATCCAATATAAGGTTCTCTTTTTTTAAATTTAAGTCTCTTTTGGTCCTTCTCTACCTTTTGGCTTCTTATATCTAGATCTAGGTAAAATGACTTACTTGTTTTAGGAAAAACACAATACTCCATCTCTTCCCTATAGTGGCAAGCAAAGAAATACTTAATGCCTTCTTTCAGCTATTTATTTATTTAGCACCTTGTTTCAGTTCAAATTTCTTTTGAGCATTGCCCATGATTGAATTTTCAAGTCTTTGTTAAGAAACAGAATTTGTGAACCCCACAACTAGTGACCTCCTGTTGCTGACACAATAGGAAGGGGAGGAGCTAATAATCATATATAAGGAGAAGCTCAAGCTCGGAGATTGCAGAACTGAGTAGAACTGAAAAGAGAACTCTTGTGGTGGCAGAGTTGAGAAGTAGAAAACCTGTGGTATCCCTGAACTCTATGTTTGTCTGTTCTGTCTGTGTTGATTTTTGTTTGTAATATATTGGGACCTTACTGGAATCCCTGAAAGAGTATTTTCTAGTTGTCCATTTACAGAAGTCATGGAGGGGGGTTTTGGAGGTCCTGGGATTTTACTGATGATTTTTGTTGACCTTTTGGACCTTGTTTGTGGGTGTCTTGATTTCACAGGCAGATAGTGAATGGATGATGGTGCTGGCAATGTTGTTTTGGCTCTGTTAAAGCTTTGTCTTCCTAGAAACAAACTATGAAGGATTTGACGGACACTGAACACTGTGAGCTTCAATATGGATTGGGAACTGGATGAGGAAGTGGAAGAGCAGCTGAGAGCTGCGTGCCTATGGATCCAGGTGACAATTGGGTAGATTTAGGCAAGAACTGGAACCATGTAAGAAGAACCTTGGAATCTGAGAGCCAGCCTCCAGTCAAGACAAAAAGACCTCTTTTGGGGTACTTAATACTGACAGAAGAGTTCATAATTTACTATGACCTAGGGGTAGAGAACTTTGACCTTTGTACTTTGTGTCCCTTAAGGAGGATTGCTCCTTTATGAGCACTTTAATGATAAGTTGTTATGTCATAACATTGTGAATGCTATACTTTGGCATCTGTCAATGTTTTGTATTAGTTTACTACTGAATAAATAGACAGTTCACTGTACTATGTAATCAGAACCTTGAAGCTGTTTACAACAGCAGTCCTCTGGAAAGCTGCTTGTGCTTGGCTTTGCACTCCATCTCTGAGACTTTGCCCTAGCTGTCTTCCATGTCTAGAATGCCCTTGACAGGGTGCAGACTCTGGAAACCCTGTTGAACTCTCCTTGAATTTCCCCACTTGATTTGGTATTCCCTGAGGCTGTAATATTCTCAACTGACCTTTAACTATCACCAGGCCCAATTCTCTGTTACCCTTAACCTAGCCCAGGCCTTCATTGTCTGTTATCTAGGAATACATTTCTTCTACTTCCTACCCTAGACCTCTTTCTCCCTTGGCCAAGTGGTGTGGATCCCTGGTTTTCCTGGCCCTTCTCTGTTACCTAATCGTCATCCCAGGCTATTAGCTATTCCCATCAAGATCTTCCCTAGAATCCTCCTTTTGTCACCCCAGACTGCTTCACCAATCCTATATATCTCCTACAGTCTTTCTGTGTATAAAATCCATCTTATTTCCATGAAGGTGCTCAGATATGACCACTTGCCAATACAAGTGTCACAAATGTTCAGATTCCTTGGAATCTGACCAATATGGCAGATTTTTAATAAACTTTGCTTTTGGCTGAAAGAAGGTTTGGGTAAAATTCATTCAGGCAGGACCCTCATGTCACCATTTCTTAGTCACAGCACCCCTAAACCTCAATACTCTGACTCTTCACCTCCACTTCTTGTTTTTCCTGGCTATATTTAATACAGCTCAAATCCGACCTTCTAATGGAGGCTTCCTCCCATCTGCTAAAAGACTTCCTTTTTGGATTATTTGAATCTACTCTCTAGTTATTTACATAGCTTCTGCACTAGTCAACTGTGATTTCCCTGAGGACAAGAAACTTTTTTTTCTTTCCTTATACATGCTTAGCACAATGCCTGGCACAAAGTAAGTACTTGTTAAATGCTTGATAACTGACTGAATTATCAAGTAGTTTTGATCCACCATTTTTTTTCATTGTGGAGACTGAATGCATAGATTTTTGCAGTTTCTGTTTCTGATTTTAAATTATAGAAAATAAAAGATAATAGTTCTTGTTTACATTTCATTGGCACAACAATTCCATCTAGTAACATGGATTTGTCTATTACTAAATAGGGAATTTTTCAAAGTGCAGAGACCTTGAATTGATCACACAACAAATGAGACAGTCATTTAACTAATCACAATTAAGTGACAGTCAGTAAGTATCAAAGTCAGGGTTTCAACTTGACTCTTCCTAAATAAAGTCTACTGTTTTATTCACTGTACCACCTTGTCTCTGTCTAGATGGAATCCAGTTTTATTTTTGTATGAATATTTTGTGGTAATGATTTTAATCAGTGATCAAACATAAATACGGCCATTGAAATCCTCAACTTTAAAAATAAAAAATGCATGTTAATTAGAAACTTTTTTCTATTTAAATATATTTGCTATGTTTGATATTCCCTGAAGGTCAAATTTTCTCTTATTTAAAATGTCTTGCAAAATGAAAACACAAGCATAATTTTGTCTAGGCAATGATCAACCTCACTTCATTTCAGTTTAGCTACCATCTCATTATGTTCCCTGAGGTTCTTGTAAATCTAAACAATAATATGAGAAATTGCCATTTGTTCATTAGTAAGTCTCACCATCCTCTTTATTCTCCACATAATCAGTTGAATATACTTGAAGACAACACTCAATTGTGCCTAGAATACCAATTTATTCTTTTTTCTTCTTTCCTGAAGCCTCTAAAAATGTTTTCTAAATTGCAAATGGAAGTGAGCATTTGAAACTCTAAGGTACTCTTGGTTTAGTCTATATTGTCAATTTGAGGAAAGTAAATAGCTTTATGCTGAAAAAGTTTCTAACAATAAGTTTCTAACAACACCATTATCTCAATAATAGCTAGGAAAGAAATGTGCATACCCAACATGAGCATTAGGAGGACATGGTTCATAAAAAGCTGTAGGGGAAGAAAAAAAAGGGAGCAAAAAACCCAAAGAATTCAATAACCACAGAAAGGAATCTTATAACTTCTTAATTTTACACAAAATAATTTCCCACACTGCTTGAAGAAACTCAATTCAATTTCCTTAGATATGAAATCTTCTTACAATAATATTAAAACTAATTACATTCTGTAATCCAAAGATGCAGTAGACATAAAGAAGTACTTTCGAAAATAATTTTCCCAAAAGTCATTAAAATAAATGTGTTTCATCAAAGGTAACTCTTTTTTTTCCTTCACAACATAGGCAAAAAATCTTGTTTCAGAAATGTTATCCAAAATCCCTTGATTTTACCAAAATCATAAAATCTTAGTTGTGAGATCTATTTCCATTTAAATAATATAGTTCAACCAAGCTAATGAATTGATAGAAAACCCAACCTATCTGATAGATTTATCCCTTCACATTACTTCAACTTTCAACTCTTTTTGTGACTCTCAGATCTACACGACCAATATTAATTTATATACTTCTATACAAATCATCTCTAATTTATTTGCCTATCATCACCTCAAAAATCAGTACATCAAAAATATCTCCTTATCTATTCATTCTCATTATTAATCATCTAGTCTAGATAAGCACAGTAGCCTCCAGATTAGTCCTTTTCCTCCAGTCTCTAGTTTCTCCAATGATGCTTCTCAATAGTGTTCAATAGATCCTCCTAAAACATTGCTTTCACATGGAATCACTTCCTCATTCCTCAACAATATCATTTTTGTTTACCAGATATAATCAGTTAGGTGGAATAGAAATCATCTAAAAATTTGTTGCAGCTCACCTATAATGTCTTATCTCTAACTATTCCCAATGTTTTCTCCAGAAAAGATAATCTCACAGTGTTGCATGTGCATGGTTTAACTGTTGTCTCCTCATTTCTAGGTTTTGTTTTCCAATTACATTATTGGGATCTTACTGTCAGAACTTTTATCTTGTATCCTTCCTAATACTAGCCTACAGATTTGGCAATACTTCACATCAAACTATTAACTATAGTTAATAGTCAGACTAAAAATAATAAAAGCCAGCATTTATGTAGACCTTAGAGGTTTGCAATACGCTTTACAAATATGATCCTTTTTACCCTCATTATGATCTTGGGAGGTAAGTACTATTATTATTCCCATTGTACAGACAGGAAACTGAGACAGATAGAGGCTAAGTGACTTGCTTAAGGTCATGCAGGTAGTATCTAAGGTTGAATCTTAACTCAGATTTTTCTGACCCCAATTCCAGTGCTCTCTCTGCTGTGACACATAGGAGATTTCTGCTGTGTGCAAGAAATAAGAAGATACACAGAATACTTTGTTAAAAAATTTGGCATGTTACTTATTACTGGAATTATCAAGCAGATGATGAATTAAAACTTGAAGGTAATGTTTTTGTAGGAAACCATATTTTTGGTAGTAATTAGTATTAGTTAACCCATAATGTGCCCTCCATCTCCAAAAGCTTAGTAGTCAAAGTAATTCTCTTGCGCTTTAATAATAGAGGACGTTTCCCTAATTCCCTGAGGTTTGTCAAGCACTTTAAAACTAATTTTTTATCCTCACAACAATCTAGGAACTTAGGTTTTATTATTACTCTTCACATTTTATAGATGCAGAAGCTGAAGCATTTAGAGGTTATATAATTTGTCCAGGGTTACACAGGCAGTAAGAGTCTAAAGCTAGATATGACACTAAATTCAGAACCCTATTTGCTGTGCATCTGAGTTTCCTATGGCACAGAAAGCATTCTTCTCTTCATATTGAATTGAAATGAATTTTTTTCATTTTTTATTTTTTCTTCATTTATATATTTTCTTGTTTACATTGTTTATTCCAATGAGATTTTGAGTTACAAATTTTCTCCCCATCTTTCCCCCACCCACCACCCTAAAATAGCGCTCTCCCACTGTATAGCACTTCCCCCAATCTGTTCTCTCTTATGTCCTTGCCCATAGCCCCTCCTACTTTCCAGTAGGTCAAGATGGATCTCCCTACCCCAGTACCTGTATATTGTAATTCCCAGTTGCATGTAGTTAATAATAATAATTAGATAGATAGATAGATAGATGGATGGATGGATGGATAGATGGATAGATAGATAGATATGTATACACACACACACACACACACACACACACACACACACACATATATATTCTTAAATCTGATTATAGAACTTTAAATTGTACATTCCTTCCCGTCCTCCTTCATCACCCACCCACAGTGGAGGGACAAGCAATTAAATACAAGCTGTACATGTGTAGTTACACAGAACGTCTCCACAGTGGACATACTGTGAGAGACTGATTATGTGTCCCTCCTTCCTATACCCCCCACTTGTTCTATTCTCTACCCCGTCCCAGTCCCTTTACAGAAGTGTGTGCTTCCAGCAACCGTCCCCCCCCAGTATACCCTCCCCTCCATCATCCCACCTCTTGTCCCCATTCCCCCCTCCTCTCCTGTGTGGCAAGGTACCCAGTTTACAGTTTATATCATTATTTCTCTAAGCCAAATTCAATGAGAGTAAGATTGACCCTTTCCCTTCTGCCTTTCTGTTCTTCCCCTCCATTGTAACAAGTATCCTTTGCCTCTTCTATATGAGATGATTAACCCCATTCTGTCTCTCCCTGTCTCCTCTCATTCTAGTGTAACGTTAATGAAATCAGAAGATCTTCCATGCCCCTTTCTATTGGCACCTAGTAAAGGCACTTGGCACCTAATAAAGGCTTAGCTCCTTACTTCCAGTTAACTCCTTGGGGGCAGTTCACACCTTAACAGGAAGGGGCTGAACAGGGAGGAGCTACACTGTATATAAGGAGAGAACCAGGAGGACCTTCAGATCTTTTCTCAGTCACCACCTGGAGACTGCACCTTTTCCTGAGATCCTCCTTCTGCAGCTTCTACTTAGAATTTCCAAGGACCAGGCTGAGAAACTGTCATGAGTCTGAGAGGGATCCCTGCTTAAGGGATCCCGTTCTATTTGTGAAGGCTTGGGAATGTGGGTGTCCACTGCATTAACTATGTGTATCAATTTTGTAACCACTATAATGACTTTGGCTTTCTGGTTTTGGGACTTGTCCTTCTGGTTTTGGTACTCAATGTTCTATAAATAAAGACCTTGGTTCTGCCTTCCATTTGGAGAGTTTGCTACATTTTGTGAACCAAAACTATACCAGCATATTCATAACCATCACGGGTGCTGTTAATATCTTATTATTGATACATCTAGCCCTCTCCCACCTCAGAATCACACCTTTTAAAGTATTGTCCCTTCTTATTCAATTGATCCTGTGCCCTCTATGAACACACACACACACACGCACACACATATACATATATACATATATATATATATATATATATACACACACTCAGGTATGCATTCATACACACACACACACACATATATATATATACACTCCTATGTAGACATATATGTATGTAAATGTACATATGCATTTGTATTCCCTTCAACTCTCCTCATACTGAGAAAAGTTACATAAGTTACAATGATTGTTTTTCCATGTTGGCATGTAAATAGTTCAACTTTGATAAGTTCCTTATGATTTCTTTTCCATGTTTACCTTCTCATGCTTCTTGTATTTTAGTGTCAAACTTTCTATTCAGTTCTGGTTTTTTCAGCAAGAATGCTTGAAAGTCCTCCACCTCATTGAATGACCATATTTTCCCCTGGAACAGTAAACAACAATTTTTTGGGTAGGTGATTATTGGTTTTAATCCTAGCTCCCTTGATCTCCAGAATATCTTATTCCAGGCCCTTTTATCCCTTAATGTAGAAGCTGCTAGATCCTGGGTTATCCTAATTGTGTTTCCACAGTATTTAAATTGTTTCTTCTGAGCAGTTTGTAATATTTTCTCCTTGATCTGGAGACTCTGGAATCTGGCTATAATATTCCTAGGAGTTTTCTTTTTGGGATCTTTTTCAAGAGGTGATTGGCGAATTCTTTCAATTTCCATTTTGCTCTCTGATTCTAAAACATCAGGGCAATTTTCCTTGAGAATTTCTTGAAGGATGCTTTCCAAGTTCTTTTTTTTGATCATGGCTTTTAGGTAGTTCAATAATTTTTAAATTGTCTCTCCTGGATCTATTTTCCAGGTCAGTGGTTTTTTCAAGGAGATATTTCACATTGCCTTCTATTTCTTTTCATTTGCTTGGATCTGTTTAATGGTATTTTGATTTCTCATAAAGTCATTTGCTTCCATTTGCTCCACTCTAACTCTGAAGGAATTATTCCCCTCAGTGAGCTTATGAGATTCTTTTTCCATCTGGCAAATTTGACTTTTTAAAACATTCTTCTCCTCATTGGCTGTTTTGGTCTCTTTTCCCATTCAAGTTATATTTTTTTAGGTGTTATTTTCTTCAGTCAGGTTCTTCACTCTCTTATCATGATTTTCTTGCATCATTATCATTTTTCTTGCCAATTTTTCTCCACTTCTTTTATTTGGTTTTCAAAATCATTAAACTGCTCTATGGCTTGTAACCACTCTATAATTTTCTTGGAAGCTTTTGGTATCGGAGTTCTGACTGAGTGGTCTTCCTCCCATTCCATGCTTTTAGCTGTTTTGTCCCCCCAAAATGAATCTAAAGCTGAATGACTGTTCTTACTTTGCTTCCTTTTCCTGCTCATGTTGCCAGTCAATTGCTTGACTTTTTAGCTTTGCTTCCAGAGGGTACAACTTTGTCCCAAATTGCTGGGGGTTTTGCAGCTGCTGGAGCTATTAGGAGGTTGCTTTAGCCCCCACCAGCTTTGGCTCACTGAAAACACACCTCAGGACCACCACGCAAGACCATGATCCTAATCCAGTCTGGTTAGGGCAAGAGCACTTAAACCCTGAATGATCACTTGGCTCCCCTGCAATCTGCAGGCCCCAAGGTCTGAAGCCAGCACATGGAGGTTGTACCACTTCTGCTACTTCCTTGCTCTGGGAGCAGTTTGGCTGGACCCTCTCCCCTGAATTTAGCTGAATTCCACTAGCTGTTCACTTAGTCCTTATTACTTATGGCTTAATAATTTTGGAAATTACCACAGATGCCACTGATCAACTTTACTGAATGCTCCAGCTGCCACTTGTCCTGTCTGTTCCTTGGGCCAAGCTGCAGTTTCAGGCCATGCTGGTTTTGGCTCCCAGCTCTCTGTGGTGAGCCCTTCCTGTCTAGCCTGCTGAGCTGCCTTCAGTGGGAGATGTGTTTTTCTATACTTTTGTGAGTTCTGGAGCCTTAAAATTTGTTTAGAGTCATATTTTAGGGGTATTTGAGATAGCTATGTGGGAGCTGCAGAGTTTTCCTGCTTCTACTCTTGACATCTTGGCTCCACCCCTCTCATTTTTTTCAAAAACAAATACAATCAACACATTTTTCCTATTTTTTTCATGGACCTGAGACGTTATTGCATTCCATATTAAAAGTTTAGAAGTGCCAACATTGTTTTAATAAATGTGGAGATGTGTGTGTATTTGTATCAATTTCTGTCCTCAAAAGGCATGCTTTTGAATGGGGGGAGGTAATTCACATGTAGCCAATAAGAAGTTATGATCTGGGAGATTCCAAGAAAAACATAGAGCAGTCCACTACCATTCCTTTTTGTAGGATCAATGGTATTTGTGGTGTGATTATGGTTCTCAACAAAAGAGGTAGAGAGGAGTGAGAATGAAGTGAGGCTGGGGAAAAAATGGCTCAGGTGAAGAAAAAGTACAAGAGATACAATGGCTCCTCTCAAATATATCCTCTGTATAGCTTACTAAAAATCATAAATAAATAAGTTAATTAATGAAATAAAAGTGTCAGTTTTATTTGAAATTGTCTAAATTTTTTTGAACTCACCCTACAACTGAGTAACAAGTCTTCTGTCACACAGTCCCATATTCTTTTCATATCATAGTACTTTATTTTCCGGATTATTTTGTTTTCTTCAATTACCCTTCAAATTCTCTCATTTTATCTTCGCTATCCATATCCCAACTACATATGGCCCCAGAACACTCATATTAGGAGAAAAAAATGAAAGGAAAAGACAAATAGGATCTCAGTCAGGCCCTTCTTAGAGTTTTCCTAACATTCATGATTCAGTTCCTTGTTCTTTCCTCATTTGGTCCTCTTCCTTCAATACTCATATTCATATAACCATAATCTGGAATATACTTTGCTATTTGGACTTTAATTAGGCTTCAAATTGTACGTGGATTATTAATTAATAGTGAATTAATTTAAGAATCAAGTTATTGGAAAAAATTCAGAGGATTATACATTCTAATTTACACTTGATCAAGAATTCTATCTGAGGGGAAAAAATCAGCCTCTACTTAAAGACTTCCAGTGAAATGAAAGCTTCCAGCTTTCAAGACATTCTATTATACTTTTAAACAGTGATAATTGTTACTTACTTCAAGTCAAATTTGTCTCTCTGCTTACTAGTTATCAGTTCTTCTTTCTTGGGATAAAGAAAACAAGTTTATTTCTTTTCTGTAGGTCAGTCCTTCAAATACCAGAAAATAGCAATCGTAGACCCCCAAGACTTTTCTTCCCCAGATCAGATATCACCAGTTTATTCAGCTAATCCTTATCCTTTGTTGCCCAATCCTCTTGCAACCTTGATCATATTTCTTTCCTAGATGAAAAGCTTTTCTATGTTCCTCTCTCTCTCTCTCTCTCTCTCTCTCTCTCTCTCTCTCTCTCTCTCTCTCAATCCTCACATTTAATCAGTATGCCACACCCTTTGACTCTGTCTCAAACATCTCCTTAAATCTACTCCCAACTCTGCTCTTCCAGTACTACTGTAGGCAAACCAACAGGAATGCTAAGCAAAGATCAGAAAAAGATTGCTTTGAAGCATACATAATAAAGGCAAATATTTAGAGCAAAAGCTTACACCCTTCTGGCCAAAATTGGGTTTTGTTTTTATTTTAGTTTTTGGCACTTGTTAACTTATATGGCAACAGAGAATATTATGTAGTCTTATCACACCAACTCTTATACTCTTCTTTATTGGTTTTAAATGATATGTACTTAAAATCAAGGATTTGACAGCAATTCAATAACATTTTTGAATCCCACATTAGAGACTTGCCTGAGGATGAGAACTTTCTATTGAATTAGCAGATTATTGAATTGAAAGAATAAAAATAAAACTTGAGAGATTCTTCCAGCTTTCACTGACTACCTGCTTGGATAAGCCTTTATAACCTTTGGGTTATGCTCTGGGGCTAGGGAGAATAAAATAACATCACTTTCCTAGAAAAGGAGAAGCTTATAAACAACCACAATTCAGTAGAGAGTAGCACAGAGCAACAGATGTCAAAAAGGGCTGGATGAGCAATAGATGCTTTCAGAGAAAACTTACCAGTGTAAGTCAGAGAAGCAATACCTCTCAGAGATAATATGGTCTTCAGTATAGAGATGTAAAGAATAGTATTACACCACTGGAGATATTGGAAACTCTGGACCATGTGCCCTAGGCACAAGTCCTCCCAGATATGCTTTCCAATGACGTACCCCACATGTATTTCCTGGATGCTTTCCCTACACTCAATTTTTGGCCACACATGTTACCTATTTTATGCTTCTCTATATACAGTTAGTTCATATCATTTACAGTAGTTATGTTCTATGAACTTAACTGTGAACATTGAATTAGCACATACTGAAACATTGCTCCTAGAGAAAACAGAGTTATGTTCCTGCTAGTCTCAGGTCACATGTATTTTTAACACTTTCTAGAACTGCCTCAAATATAGATTGACTAATTTTCTCTTTGCTTTTTCTGAATATACCATATTGTTGACTCATTAACAATAAACTCATGGCCAATAACATTATGAATCAAGCCTAAATGAAGCTTTTCTAATACATGCTTTCTTTTGTTTTGTTTTTTCTCTGTATGGCGCATCACAGCCTTCTTGCATTTAGGAACATGAGACATCACTTTAGCATTCTATTTAAGGGCCATTTAAAATAGTGAAATCACCAACAAAAAGCACAGAAATGTGAAAAAGAACCTTGGCATAAAATTGACTTTGAAGAAGACACTTACAAGTTTGAAAGCTGGAACAAGAATATGGAGCACTGTTTCATTTAACCTCAAACAGGAATATGGACAGTGGGTGACTCAAAGCAAATGCCTAAAGTTGGATGTTTAAGGCTTTCTATTATCTGGCTGCTGTTCATATTCCCAGCACTATTTAATTCTTCTCTCCTTCATATGATCTATGATCCAGTCAAACTGGGCCACTTCCATGACCTCATCTTGCATTCATTTACACAGACACTTAGAATGTATTTCTTCCTGAGCCTCTTCTGTTTCAAAATCTGGATCAAGTGCTATTTCTGCCTTGAAGCTTTTTCTGGTTTCCCCCCAGGAAAGTAGATTTCTTCCTCCTCAAGTGCTAAATAATACTTTGAGTCACTCATTTGCACCTATATTTTCCCTTGTATCTGATCTATCTGCACACATGATATGATGGGGTCAATATCCACCAGTTTCCCATCTACCATAGTATAGCTCCATTTCCCTTAAAAGGTGGCAAAGAAGGGGATTTCCTAGGTGCACTGTGGGATAAGACTTAAGTTATCCTTTCCTAGACACTGTTTCCTAGTGGCCTCAATCAATGTTGATGTGGCTTCCCTGTCATCAAGGGATATTAAATGTTTTCACCTACATAGAGTGCACAAATTGATGTATATCAGAGGAGCATTGTGATTTATCACATAGTGCCCTGCAGAATAGACCTCTTCTCATACAGAAATGAGTTGGAGTGGGGGGGGGAGGAAAGATCCAAGATTGTGGCATAGAAGCAGGAAAACTCTGTGAGCTCCCCCCATAACCATCTCAAATACCTATTAAATACAACTAAACAAATTTTAAGGCTCCAGAACTCACAAAAGTACAGAGAAACAAAGCTCCCACTGAAGGCAGCCCAGCAGGCAGGACAGGAAGGACTCATCACAGTGTGCTGGGAGCCAAAACCACCTTGGCCTGAAACTGAGGCTGGCTCTGGGGTAGCCAGGACAAGCCGTGGGTGGAGCTTTCAGGACAGTGGATCACCAGCAGCTGTGGCAGTTTCAAGAATTATGAACCCATAAAAAACAAGGACCAAGTTAAAGGTCAGTGGAATAGCTAAATCTGGGAGCGAAATGTGGGTTGTCTGTCTGGCTCCATGGCAAGAAAGCAGCAGAAGTGGAGGCCCTTCAGCCACTTCCACATGGCTGCTTCAGAGCTCTTTGCATATAGATTTCAGGAGGCCAAGCAATGATTCAGAGGCTAAGTATTCTTGCCTTGACCTGCCTGGATTGAGATTGAGGTCTTGAGGGGTGGTCCTGAGGTGCATTTTCAGTGAGTCAAAGCTAGTAGGGGCTACAGCAGCCTCGTAATAGCTCTGGCTCCTGTGAAAACCCCAGAGATTTGGGGAAAAGCTTGCCCCTCTGGAAGCAGAGTTATGCTGAGCCCAAGAGCCAAGTAAATGACTGACCACATAAGCAGGAAAAGGAAGCAAAGCAAGCCCAGAAATCCAAACTTAGATTCCTTTCTGGGGGACAAAAAGGATCAAAGCATGGAACGGGAGGAAGACAACACAGTCAGAACTCCCGCACCAAAATAAAAGAAGTGGAAGAAAAATTGGGAAGAGAAATTAGAATGATGCAAGGAAATCATGATAAGAGAGTCAACAACCTGACAGAAGAGAAAAACACCTTAAAAATAGATTAACTCAAATGGATAAAGAAGCCCAAAAAGGCAATGAGGAGAAGAATGCCTTAAAAAGTCAAATTTGCCAGATGGAAAAAGAATCTCAAAAGCTTTCTGAAGAGAATAATTCCTTCAGAATTAGAGTGGAGCAAATGGAAGCAAATGACTTTATGAGAAATCAAGATACTACTAAACATATCCAAACAAATGAAAAAAATAGAAGGCAATGTGAAATATCTCATTGAAAAAAAAAATACTGATCTGGAAAATAGATCCAGGAGAGACACTTTCAAAATGATTGGACTACCTGAAAAACTCGATAAAAAAAACCTAGAAATCATCCTTCAAGAAATTCTCAAGGAAAATTGCCCTGATATTTTAGGACCAGAGGGCAAAAATAGAACTTGAAAGAATTCATCAATGACCTCTTGAAAAAGATCCCCAAAAGCAAACTCCTAGGAATGTTATAGCCAGCTTCCAGAGTATCCAAATCAAGGAGAAAATATTACAAGCTACCAAGAAGAAACAATTTGAATACTGTGGAAACACAATTAGGATAACCCAGGATCTAGCAGCTTGTACATTAAGGGATCAAAGGGCCTGGAATATGATATTCTGGAAATCAAGAGAGCTAGGATTAAAACCAAGAATCATCTACCCAGCAACATTGTGTATAATGTTCCAGGGGAAAATTTTATCATTCATTGAGATGGAGTACTCCAAGCATTCTTGATGGAAAAGCCAGAACTGAATACAAAATTTGACATTCAAATACAAGAAGCATGAGAAGGTAAATATGGAAAAGAATTCCTAAGGAACTTATCAAAGTTAAACTATTTATATGCTAACATGGAAAAACAATAATTGTAACTTATGAAACTTTTCTCAGTAGGAATATAGTTGAAGGGAATATAAATGTGTATGTATAAATAAGATAGATAGATAGATAGATGTACAAATACATATATATGTATAGATTCACATATGTCTATATAGGAGGGCATATATATGAAGCAATACATATGTGAGTGTGCGTGTATATATATGTATATAGACAAGGCACAGGATCAATTGAACAGGATGGGTTAATATTTCAAAAGGTGAAAATTGAGAGGTAGGAGGGGAATAGTATGAGAGGAGACAGGGAGAGACAGAACCAGGTTAATCCTCTCATATAGAAGAGGCAAGGGAAAATTGTTACAATGAAGGGGAAGAACAGGAAGGCAAAAAGGAAAGGGTTAACATTACTCCCTTTCAATTTGACTTAGGGAAGGAATGACACACTCTAAATTGGGTATCTTTGCCTACAGGGGCGTAGGGAGGAAGGAGATAAGAGGGAGGAGGATGAAGGGGAGGGCAGGTTGTGGGGAAGTGTTGTTAGAAGAACACAGTTCTGTAAAGGTACGGGGACAAAGTAGAGAATACAACAAGCGTGTGTGTGGGAATATGAAGAAGGGACATATAATCAGTCTCACACAATATGTCCATTGTTGAGATGTTCTGCGTAAATATACATATATAGCCTGTATTGAATTGCTTGTCTTTTCAATGGGGTTGAGTGACGAGTGAGGAAGGGAAAGAATCTAGAATGTAAAGTTCAAAAATTAAATGTTGTATATATATATATATATAATAATAATTATTACTATTATTATTATTATTATTATATACATGCAACTGGGAAATAAGATATACAGGTACTGGGATAGGGAGATCCATCTTGCCCTACTGGAAAGTCAGAGGGGTGATGGGGGAGGATATAGGAGAGAGCAGATTGGGGAAGGGGGTATACAGGTGGATCACTGTTTGGGGCTGGTGAGTAGGGGAAAGACAGGGAAAAAATCTGTATCTCAAAATATCATGGAAAAGTTTTTAAAAATAAGTAAAGTTCAAAAAATATTTTAAAAAAGAAATAAGTTGGGATGTGCTCTATCAAAGCTAATTGACACTATGCATCATTTGTATATCTTTGCCATGTTGGAGCTTAAGTAAATCTTTTTGTTGTTGTTGTTAACTGTTTGATTACCTACGTTAAAGTATAAGTGTTCCATTTTGTCATAGCATCTGAACAGGATTCCAGCTTGTCCCTCATACACCTCATCACCCAATTGTATTGCAAACAACCTAAATAAATAGACTCATTTTTTTTATCTTTGCATCATAGCATTTCTAGAAAGTTCCACATACACAGTAAGGAGTTTAATACATGTTGTTTGAATTTAATCAAGTTGATCTTCTCCTTCCTCCAATCGCTACAATATTTGCTTCTCAAAAATTTCTTTGGCTTACTCTAGTTGAATGTTGTAATATTTAGCTTATATTGCACTTATAGAATTTAGCTTGGTTAAAGCACTTTGTACTCAGCACAGGAAAAAAATGTGAAAATAAAGACTTAGAGGCCAGAATAAAAGTTATCTTTCCTCCATGTAATTAATTAAATCAACCTCTCTGTAAGTACTCATATTTTCCTTCTCCATTCTGTTTCCTATGAAAGAACCAAAGTGATAAGACTCTACTTTTCTACTCTTAAGTTTTATTCAATTTTCTTAACATAGAAGGATCACCAAGAGTTATGTTCATTTTTTTCAAGCACACACACGCACATACACACACACACACACACCCTTGCTCACCATATAATGGTCCCACTTCTAGTTTACATGTAGGAAACATAACAAAAAGTTAACGAAAACAAAATCATAGTCTACCAATGAGGAAGTAAATAACTATCCAGCTTGTCAAGCCTTGAGGTTTTAAAGTGTCATTAAAACAAACAGCTGTCCTTTTGTCCACCTTAGTTTTACACGTAGCAAAAATAAAATACTTTTGTACATGTCTATAGGGCCAAAGAGCATGGGTCAAATGTACCTATGTCTGTCCGCCAATATGATCCAAATTTCATGTAAACATATTCATCTGATATGAGACACTTTTCAAATATAAATATATTTATATATATGTGCATGTGTAATACATGTGCATATAAGTATATGTGTGTGTGCAAGTATGTGTGTATATATGTGTGTATCTACATATATACATATTCATCTGTGTGTTTGTGTGTGTGAAACACTGTGGTGTAGTCAGTGGTTTGCTGCCTTAGACCCAAAAATCTAGGTTCAAAGCACTCCCCTGACATGTTATAGCTTTGTGACCCTGGAAAAGCTACTGTACAACTCTTTGCCTCAGGCAACCCATTGGACTACTGAGTTATAAACTAGCTTTAATTTACATCTGTGGAAGAAATCTGGACACTAATAAGATTACAAATTATTTTCACATGATTTTTAAAATTCTATTTCCAACATAAAGCTCATTTTATTACTTTAAAACCTCCAAATGAACTTTGTCTCACCTCCTTTTTTTAATATAAGATTAAGTTATACTTAATATTTTGCCATGAAACAGGAGATTTATAATTTGTAGTTCTGGTTTTTAAAAAGCAATAAGAAAACATAGATACTTTCTGATAATCATTTAACCATCTTATGAAACATCTTGATACTCTTCTTTTCAGTCCCATACTCATCATAGAGTGCTCTTTGATATTTAGTATAATTTCTTAATACCTTAAAAAAGGAACTCTAAAAAAATTCAGTTCTCTTTTGAGAAAATAAAGACCTTTTCACTCCTCACCAAAAAACAATGATTTAAAAAGTTCAATCACAGTTTTGGGGTTTGGGTTTCATGGTTACTGTCTTTATTCTAACATCTCTTATGAATGTGATTTTCTTTACTTGAGAAAATAAAATGGGAGTAGATTAGTTCCAATTTCTCTTTGCAGGATCATAATAGACATTTCATCTCTTATATTTCTTTTCATCATCTCAATGTAATTATCATCTTTGTGATTTTTTTTTGCTAACCAAATTATACCCTAGGCTCATATTTACCTTGAACTTTACTTGATTAAAATTTTGTACCCAAACCAAGATCACAGTAAATTTCTCCCTTTTCTCAAGAATTTCAGCACCTTGGCTCATCATCTACTTCTCCATTCCAATTTCTGCTCTTACAATAGGGGACATCAAAATCTATATAGAGGATACCACAAATTCCTTGAACACGTAGGTCTTCAGTTACCTTAAAGGGATGTCCATACCCTGAATCTTTTCATTATCCATACAGAATGCAGTTCCTTAATCAAAAACTCTGGCCCTCTTTAAACTGACCATAACCTCCTTTTAGTCCATCAATACTTATGGTATACCTTTTCTTAATCTATTATTCATTCTCATCATATCCCTCCACAACTCAATATTTTCTTGGGTCGTTGTAATGGTAATGGAATTTGGAGATCCCCCTCTGTTGGCTTGGTTTTTGGGTTGGGTGTTGAAACCCAGAGCTTGTGAATCCCACTTGTGGGATGGACTTGTTGAGATGAAGAGAGAGGGCTGAACTGGGAGGAGCTGTGGATTTAAAGAGAAACCCAAGCAGAGAAGGCCAGAGGGACTTTTGGAGAGCAGTGTCATGGACTGCTGAGGACCAGTTGGAGCTGCCTAGGACTTTGAGAACTGCCACCCAGAGCTGCCAAGAACTGAGGAGACATGGCCATAATTCCAGTATTTTGTCTGTCTGTTTTGACATTGTTTTGCCAGATTCACCTGCTGGTCAAGGACAGTGCTGCTGTTGTAGAGGTCCTGGAACCTGGCTGTTGGTTCAGAAGCCCTGAAGAAGGATTTTTTTTCTTGTATGTTTACAAAAATCCTAGAAGAGGCTTTGCTGATGTTTTCAGGGGTTCTGGGATTGTTCTACAGGCAGAGAGTGACTTGATGAGGACACTGGCAATGCCTTTGTTGATCCTTTTCTCCCCAGGAACTGAGATTGCTGAGAACTTGCCTCAGGTCAAGATGAAAGAAATGTCTTTCCTTGGGTCCTCAATGCTGTGATGATATCTTAACCTTGTTGTAGCTTAAGGGTAGATGGCCTTTTGTGCTCTCTTGCCCCTTTTGAGAAAGTGCTTGGTGTTAATGGATGATGTTGTAATTCAGTTCTGATCCAGGGGTGGGAAACCTTTTACTTTTTTGTTGCTCTGTGATTGACTAAATGAATGTACTTTGTTTATGACTAGAAACTATTCTCCATTTGAGAAGAGACTAAATGAATGCACTGCCTGGGGGAGGACTACTTTGACTACTGGCCAGGGGTAGGATACTTAGACCTTGGTACTTTGCAACTGAATTCATAACTTACTTGCAAAATGAACGAGTTACACTGTATTTCGATTTTCTCTGTTCTGTGAATGTTTTGCCTTAATCTGTCACTGAATAAATGGGGTTTGCTATGCTGGTAATCTGAACCTTGGAAGTTCCCTTTGCTTGGCATTACAGTCATTACCTGTGCTCCAACTTTGCTTTTGTTCCTATGCAAGTTTTCTAGAGCTTTTTTTCCTTGGCCCTCCATGGAGACTGTTCCCAACACTGATACCTGAATTTAAAGGGAGCATGGTAATCTAGGGTGGGGGGGGGAAAGGTAAAAAGAAGACAATCTATTTCTAATATTAGGAAATAAGCAGTTATTAATCTGTGCTAAGGGATTTACAAATATTATTTAATTTTCTACTCACAACAATACTGTGAGGAAGGTACAATTATTACCCTGATTTTAAAGCTGAGGAAACAGAGGAAGACAGAGATTAAGTGTCTTGCCCAGGATAAGACAGTTAATAGGTGCCTGAGGCAAGATATAAACTCAGGTTTTATATTTTGATTTGAATTCATCATTCTATCCACTATGCCACCTAACTGCCTTTGGGCAGTTAAAACATGATTATTTTATTACTACCAGATACCTTAAATTAATTTAGGGGGAATGAATCTATTGCCTTATGCTCGAAATGAGAATGTCATTATCTGGCCTTAAGAATTTGAAGGTTGAAGTTAAAATTTTAGAATTAAAGAAATAAAATATATTATTTACTCTGTTCTTTGATTATGGATTGCTTTTTGTGTTTATTTTTATAAACATACACACATATATATATATATATATATATATATATATATATAATCTTACTATATATAGTGAATGAAGTGTTGAAAAGTATATAAAGAAAAAAAATACTGTTTTCCATTCATATACATTTGAAATTTAGAGATATACTTTTATGGAACAAACCTATGATCTTAACACTTAATTTGTCATACTAAAGATAGCCAACACTCATTTTAAATGCATTCTTCTTTTATGAGTGTTTAGTTAATGAACATTTAATTCTCTCTCACAGTCTCTGCATAAAAAGATCATCAAATGGATAGTTGATTGGCATGATCTTTGTATATTTGGTAAAAGATCACATCTATTAAATTGTAATATGTAGTTAATTCTCATTTCATTGTGATGTCTCATTGACTCTATAGATTGAATCTTTAATAAGTAACTGTGTTGCTATGCCAAGTATTCAACAGACCTCAAGAGCTAGAAAGACCCTGTGGCAACAATTTATCTTATTGAATCACTTCACAAGGATCAAGTACATTCAACTGTGAAATGTTTAATATTAAATAGGAGGAAAAGATTTTTAAAATCTTAAAAGTACTAGATAAATATGAGGCATCTGTTTGTTTCACTGTTGATATTTGCTGTCTCAAAAACAACAATCCTTTTTTCTATCTTCATTAGAATTGTTTGCATATTGCTTATTCAAATAGCCTTTAGGTTTTATTTGTTTGCTTTTTAGAGGGCAGAAGGTGGGGCAATTGGGTTTAAGTGACTTGTCCAAGATCACATGGCAAGTAATTGCTAAGTGTCTGAGTTCAGATTTGAACAACTCAGGTCCTCCTGACTCCAGGGCCAGTGCTCTATTCACTACTCCACCTAGCTGCCCCATTGTTTATTTGTTTTTTAAAGGAACATTTACAGACGTCAATTTTCATGGAATTTTCAAGTCTTAAAGGACATTAGAGGTTATGTTGTCCAATGACATCATTTTACAAGTTAAAAACAGACTGAGAGGACTTGTAGGGAAGATGGTGGAACAGAAACAGCAAGGATCAGCAGCTCCTGCACAGCCACCTTAAATACACACAAAATAACAAATTTTAGGGCTCCAAAATCCACGGAACTGCAGAAAACACATCTCCTGCTGAAGGCAGTTCAGCAGGAGGCACCCATCACAGCAGGTCTGGAGCTAAGGCCAGCCCAGCCCAAAGGGCTGTAGAGAGAAGCCACAGGCACAGCCAGACATCCAGCAGATTCACCCAGCCTGAGAGGATTCCAGCCATTTCACCAGAGGTTGAAGGATCATCGAACCAGGTAGGAAAAAACTTGGGGCCCATAGCAGGGGAAGCAGGTTCTGTTGGGAAAATCTGGATATTTTAACTTATACACCCATACCACCAGAAGCCAAGTTGGAGGAATAAAGTTTAGTGGCTCCTCTAAATCCCTCCCAGACCAAGAAAGTTCTGGAATTAAATGTTCTAATTAGAGTGGAGGCTTGAATCAGGGGAAGCAGCCCCAGGCTGGGGCAGGGCTGAGGAGGGCAGGGAGAAGACAGTACTGAATCTAAGCCTGGTAGGGTGGAGCCAGCAAGCCCTACCAAGAAAAGCCAATTTAGCACCACCCGCCCAATCAGCAAACAACAGCTCTGCCTCAGGCCTTCAGCTGTAGCTGGCTTTGAACCCACTTGAGCTGTAGCTCAGGGACACAGACTCTGAAACCTGAAGGAGCTAGACCACCTGACCCCAACAAGTTACTCTGTAAGCCTTAGGGTAACTCAAGGGAATTACTGAGAGTCTTGGTATTGGCATCAGGCTACATACTCAGAGCTTACAGCTACCAAGCCCCTACTTCCCAACCTGACAAGCTTAACACTCCAGCACCCCAGACTTGGATATCCACTCCAAATTCCAGGACAAAGGCACTCACAATGGGGAAGAAGGAAACTTCAAAGGCTAGGACCATCAAATCCTTTTATAATGAGAAAGAACAAACAAATTCAAAAGGCAACAGGGACTCTGTATCCACACTGGAGACCACAGAAGGAAATGCAAATTGGTCTCAAGCCTTCTTGGAGGATCTCAAAAGAGATTTTAAAAATGAAATTAGAGAAGTAGGAGATAAATTCAAATCTACAGTGTCTAAACTGTAAAAAAAATCTCACTGAAGAAATCAAATCTTTGAAAAGCAATTGGAGTATTAGAACAGGAGGTCCAAAATCTAACCAGAGAAAATGCCTCCCTAAAAATAAAAAGTGAAAATAATGATAAGGAAATCCAAAAACTAGCTGAGGAAAATAACTCACTAAAAATTAGAATCAGACAAATTGAAGCTAAGGACTCTATGATGCAACAAGAGTCAGTCAAACAAAATATAAAGACTGAAAAATTGGAAGAAACTGCAAAATATCTCACTCAAAAAACAATGGACTTAGAAAACAGGTCCAGGAGAGATAACCTAAGAATTATCAGACTACCAGAAAATAATGATGAAAAAACCAGCCTGGACAGCATGCTCCAAGAGACTGTTAAAGAGAACTGTCCTGAGGTCCTATAATCAGAGGGAGAAATGGTTATTGAAAGAATCCACCAATCTCCTCCTGAAAGAGATCCAAAATTGAAAACTCCAAGAAATATTGTAGCCAAACTCCAGTGCTACAAAGTCAAGGAGAAAATACTGAATGCAGCCAAAAAGAAGCAATTCAAATATCATGAAACTACAGTCAGGATTACACAGGAATTGAGAGATGCTACATTAAAAGATCAGTCCTAGCAAAAGAGCTAGGACTGCAACCAAGGATCAACTACCCAGCAAGACTGACCATATTCTTTCAGGCAAAGAGATGGTCATTTAATGAAATAAAAGACTTCCAGACTTTCCTTATGAAAAAGGCTGAGCTCAATGGAAAATTCGATCTCCATTTACAAGACGCAAGAAAAACATAAAAAGGTAATCAAGGAAAACAAACACTCACACACACATATACAAGCATAGATGCTCACACATGAACATAACTTGGGCCTCAATAAGAGCAAACTGTTTACATTCCTTTATGAGAAGCAGATACCTGTCAGTACTGAAATTTGTGTATATGCTTGAGGGGGATGTACACAGAAAGAGGGTGTGGGTAGAAACGAATTAACCTGAAGATTAAAAAAAACATATTTAGGGGAAGAAAGGGGAGAGGAGGAAAGGTAGAGGTAGAAGACAGTAGATTGTGCCACAGGATGAGGCATAAAGACCATACTAGAGTGGAGGGGTGGGATGGAGGGGGATGAGCGTCATATGATCATTTCTCTCATTGGTTCTGATTTAAAGAGGGATTGATACAAATGGCTAAGTTTATATTCTAACATGAAAAGACACAAAAATTTATAATAATAGAGGGAAAAGAGGGAGGGAGAGGAGCAATGTATGAAATTTACTAGCATCAGTTTGGGTTCAATAAGGGAATA
>CM053593.1:71228034-71249923 GCA_028646575.1 Pseudocheirus occidentalis
AGGCACTGGGGTAGGGAGACCCTCCTATATAGGGAGGGTGGATGGAGGAGGACATAGGAGAGAGTAGATTAGGGGAGGGGCTTTACAGTGGGATCACTGTTTTGGGTTTGTGGATAGGGGAAAGATGGGGAGAAAATATATAACTCAAATCTCATGGAAATGAATGATGTAAACAAGAAAATAAATAAAATAGTTCAAAAAATAAAAATCACCTTTCTTGTTTTTTATTTTCAATTTTCTACTTTGTAATTCTTATCTTTATTCCATTTGGAAGCATGTTTTCTAGTTTTTCCTTTAGGGTAGGGTTGCTAGAAGGAGAACAGTGACCTAAGATACCTGATACCTCTCACTCTGCCTTCTTCTCAACCTCCAAATCATTTCCACTAAGGGAAGAAGTGTATTCCTCATTGTATAATGTAGATTTACTAATATTATCTCAGTGCTATGGAAAAGAAAGGTGAAACTGGAAGCCATTCTTTGACAGACAATCTGTCAAGATGATTCAATAGAAAAGATGTTTGAATCATCTAACATAATAGTTTCTGGCTCATTTATTTGATAGTATTGTTACCTTTTTAAATTGGTAGCAACTGGACAATATGAAATACTACTAATTAAAATAGGACATAGAATGCTATTGCTGCAGCTTAATAATGTTTCAACAATACAATTTTGAAGAAATTTTAAAATGACAAGGTGACAACTGGAAGGCAGGGAAGATTGACAACGTGGCTTCCATAGTTATCAATAATGATAGAGTTCACTTGAATCACTATTTCACTTCTGCTGCCTTATTTTGATGCCAGACATTAGTAGATGATATGGGGAATAGTAACAGACATGATGAAGAAACATAACTCAACTTTCATATTCTTATTCCAGAAAAGTTAGCAGAAGGCAAAATTTCTAGTACGTTTGTCTTATTATTACTATTATAATTATTGTTATAATGGAATATAGATTGAGTTAGTAGCCCAAAACTTAGTGGAGGAGTTAGTGGCCCAAAAGTGTATTAGAATAATTATATTTTATTAATTATATAATTATAATTAGTCGGCAATCTCATTTATTGGCTAATTGCACCATCACCTGTTTCAGTTCACTTGTATGGACCTGTACAGAGATGTTCTTACCTTTTAAAAAGCAAGCTATGATTCAATGGGAATCAGTATCCTCTCTGTTTTGTTACCCTTTTCAAGGTCTTTTATAGTTGTTTTCTTGTTCCATGAATGCCCTGAAACTTATTCTCTATGTTTCTAAAACTCCCAAGGATCTTTGAGATACCTTCTACCATTCCAATAAGAATGAAAGCACGGTTGGCATTTAGTTAGTGGTAATGGTCTTTAATATAACCCAAGCCTGATCCTAACCAGGCAGTCTCCAAAGAGAGGGTTTCATCACTGCCATTTAAAGGATAAGATTACACTTCTTTCAACCGCACTTACTTCTCACCTGCTGTTTTATATACAAGTTGATAAGTATACTCTGACAACATGAATATATAAGAAAAAAAAAGATTTATTCTATTCAATGGAATGAGTCATTTAAAAAAATCTGGGTATCAAATGGCTCACAAAAAGGGTTTTAGCTGCAATATCTGAAAAATAAATAAATAATAGTATTTGCCATCTGAAAATCTCATTTGTTTTCAGAAGGATATTCTACCTATCGACTACCCTCCAAAAAAAAAAAGAGGAAAAAAACCCCTGATACCAGATGATCCATCCTGGTGAGTTCCATCAGTATGTCATTCACATCTCAGCATGTTTCATTACATGGAATGACTGACATAGTTTAATCAGAAGTGTCAAATCTCACTATATAGAATTATGTTCAATAAAATAGACTAAAAAAGGTTGTAGGTTCAGGAAGACATAATTAAGATCGCTACATCTTGCAGTAAAAATTAAGTCACTGCATTTACAAAATGTCAAGTTTTCAAGAGATTTTAGAATTTCATTTGCTTTTTTTCTGTCAAGGAAAAGGATTTATTTTGAAGTTTATCATACTAGACAAGGTGATGACATTTATTTCTGCATTGTTTTTTAAAGGCAACATTTGAAGATAGTTGGGAAAATTCAGTTCTAAAATAAAGGCTTTCCTTTTTGCATAGTTTATAAGCACTACTCATTATTATCCATTGTCTTAGGAAGATTCTGAAGATCATCTGGCAAGTAGAGATACCAGACACTGGGGTCCTTTCTCAAAATGAACTGCCAAGTATTCAAACACTACTGCCGACAGCAGAACTCTTATGGGCTGGCTATGTTGTTCAAATGCAAAACATATGGTTGCCAAAAAGACTATTTCTATGGAGAACTCATATAGAACAAGCATTCACATGATAGAAAAAATGATACAAAAACAATCTCAAGGTCTCTCAAGAGCTTTGAAATTGATTGTGAGACACGGGAGACACTGGTACAGGACTACACAGCATGGCATGCTTTCATCAGAGAAGGTGCTGTGCTGTATGAGCAAAGTAGAATTGAAGTTGGTCAAAAGAAATGAGAGATGCCAAAATTTAGAGAATCCACCCCACATATTCACGTTGACTATCTGCATCTGACCTGTGGTAGGGCATTCTGAGTTCACATTAATCTGATGCTTGGACACACTGTAGCATGACTATAGCATAGAAAAATCATTTTGTTCCTCTTCAAGAACAAAGGACAACAACCAACCGCTTTCCTTGAAAAAAGGGTTTTGTATTATACACTTTTTCATTGTTCCAAATGCCTAACATGGTGCTGAAGTTATTGGTAAAGACTTAATCGATATTTTATTTCAGCTTATTTGATTTTGTCTGGAGGAAATTAGTTTAACCACTTTTACTCGTATAGATAAGAAAAGTCAGAATAGTGTCAAGAAATAAAAGTTAGATTTAAATTCAGAAGACTTGGGTTCAAATCTCAGTGCTGACATACTACCAGTGAAACTTCAAAGGAGTTATTCAGTCTTTCCTGGATTATTCAATTACCTCATCCACAAAAAATGTGTGAATTAAATCTATGTTTCTTTGAGACTTTTCCTACTACGTATATTATAGAAATGAGAATTCATAAATTTAAATATTTTTCGCCTGTAATCAAAATTCACTTTTTGAAAAAGATGAAAGTTCTAGGTGATGAAAAACTGTTTTTTTAAAGCTTTCCAAAATGTTTTCTAAAAGCTTCTTTGACATTGAAATTAGCTAAACATCATTTTCGTCAGTTAAAGGCAAATAGTCCCTAAATATATGTGTTAAGATATGCATCCCTAAATAGAAGGAAAATGCATTCAAAGAAAATTTTAAAGGGCTTTCAGCTGAAACTCATTTAAAGTTTTAAGATTTCTGTGAGGAAATCAGTACACATCTTATTAATAGGTAAGTAACTAAGCCTCTGTTTGGTTTCATTGTCATGGTTGCAAAAATAATAGTTTTTCCTAGTTTCCTGAGCATTCATAAATCAATAAAAATATTGATTAATATCAATTTATTATTCTACATCAGAACCATGTTGTAAAGCATTTTTATATTCTCTTATGTGGTAGAGCTTTATATTCAAGTATTACAGCTTTTTTCCTCATAGGCAGAATTAGATTTTTTTAAAGAAAAAGACACATTGAATATAGATTTTATCTCAGTGAACTATTTTCATCTTCAAAAGGTGGAAGAAGTAACCAAAACTATTTTTCTGGAACTCCTTTTCATCAAAAAAGATGAACTTAGTTACTGAAGAAATAATTATGAAAAACTTGAAAGTAAGTGACCATTCTACCTTTAGAGAGCATTCTACTTGTAGAGAGCAATTATTTCAAAGGCTTCAAAAAGGTAGGATTTCATGCACTCTACAGAGAAAGTCAATCCACTGGTTTGGTTTGACAGGAATAAATTCTGAAGGTAGAAAAAAAGAAACTGTTCTAGTAAGAGGGAACAAGAGCAATTTTTCTAAAGATAAAGAGATGGATATGGAAGGAATTCATTGGCAAACTTAAATTTTAAGGCCATGTATGAAAAGATGGCAACAAAAGCAAATATTAGAAGATTAATACAAAAGAACAGCACAAGTTTTTAACTTTGGTTAAGAAATACTATGTCTCAGAATAAGATAATTTTGGCAATTGATAAGTCAATTCTTTATTGAGGAAAGAATGATTAAAGAAAAGATAAAATCACTGCTCAGGATATATGGGATGATCACATTGAAAAGCAGAGAAGAACTTTTTTCTGTTTCTTCTCTTTTTTAATGCCCCTCTAGAAAGGGGAAAAAGAATAAAAATGGTTAGTCAAGAATTAAAATCAAATATATACAAAAAGTTATGCAGCTAGCTTAACTGACCCTGGAATTACATTCACCAGCCCAGACAAAACATGCCAGATTTGGAAACACATGGTAGAACTGATCTCTTGAAACACATGGTAGAAATGATCTCTGAGCCATTACGAATGGTCTTTCAGAGACTGGAGAGAATGAAACCAAAGATCATGTCTATTCTGCCTCTCCATTGGAATTTAAAGACTTTTTTTTTACCTCTTTTGCAGCAGTCTTCTCACCTTAGAGGTATCTTTGAACTAAAGTGACCTCCTCCAATTGGAGAGTTTCTGCCGTTAACTACCACTTAAGGAATGCCTAGGCCATTCATATTTATTTCTTACGTCTCCCCTTTCCAGATGTTCTGGATTGTCTATCTCCTTAGTCCCTACTATTTTCCATTTTTATTTTATGGCTTACCTTCCCACATTAGAATTTAAGCTTTTTGAGGGTAAAAACAGTTGAGGAGTTTTGTTTGTAGTAGAGTTCCTAGAATGAAGTAAATGCTTGATAAATTTTTTAATTTATTTTAGCTACAAAATTATAGATGGATAAATAATTTGATTTTCAACAAAAAGAGTAAATCTACAAGCAATACACTTTTATCCTGACTTCAAAATATGGCAAAAGTCCCCAACACATTATTAAATAGATCATTTGCAAGTATTTTCAAAGTGAGCTAGTGGTCAAAAAGAACTAACATGCTTTTGTCAAGAAACAGTCATGCCAGACTGACTTGATAAAGGGACAATGGACTGGAACTGGAACTAGATCTGTAAATCTGTCATTAGGTAACAAATTCATTGAAAAGAGTTTGTATCACAAAGATGAACAGTTTAACATTATAACCCGAAAATGAATGTAATATTAGATTTCATTAATAAAGAAGAGTTTTCTAGAAGACAAGAGGTAATAATCACCATTGTTATCTGCCCCTAATAAGGCCCTATATGGAGCGTAGTTTCTGAGCACCTTATTTTAAGATAAAGATGATGACAATCATCATCATTTATAACTGCACCTACCACATGCTAGATACTGTGGTAAGTGCTTTATAATCATCTCATTTAAGCCTAGGCCCTCATTTTCAGATAAGGAAACTGAGGCAAAAAGAGGTTAAGGGACTTACGTAGAATCTCACAGATAGTAAGGACCTGAGACTAGATTTGAACTCTGAACTTCCTGACTCCAAGTCCAGTGCTCTTTTCATTATGCCCCCTAGATGTCTCCATCAATTGAAGGATCAGGGAATGTTTAGGCTGTAGAAGAGAAAACTGGCGGTGGTTGTGAACCTAGTAGTAATC
The DNA here is from genome assembly GCA_028646575.1 of Pseudocheirus occidentalis. Lineage (NCBI taxonomy): Eukaryota > Metazoa > Chordata > Mammalia > Diprotodontia > Pseudocheiridae > Pseudocheirus > Pseudocheirus occidentalis. The sequence continues at coordinate 71,233,634 of CM053593.1, forward strand.
AATGTTTTCGCTTAGTCCTAAGAGAGATTTCCATTGACGAAGTAGCCTCTTGAGATGTCAGATCATAAATAGTAGTAACTCTACAGTCTTCTATAGTAGTATTTCTTTTTTTTTTCTTTTTTTTTTTGGAGGGCAGTTGGGGTTAAGTGACTTGCCCAAGGTCACACTGCTAGTTTTTGTGTTAAGTGTCTGAGGCCGGATTTGAACTCAGGTACTCCTGACTCCAGGGCCGGTGCTCTATTCACTGCACCACCTAGCAGCCCCTACAGTAGTATTTCTTGATGCATGTTCATCTTTATCTTTACATGTTTTTACGCTAAGCATTTTCCCTGTCTGTCCCCATGCCTGGAATTCTGACCCTCCTTGTCTCTGCCTCCTCCTTTTCCTGCTTTCTTTCAAATCTCAAAGTCCTACATTCTGTAAGAAGCATTTCCCAATCCTCCTTAATCATAGAGTTTTTCCTCTGTAACTACCTTCCATTTATCCTGTATATTCTTGTCTGTACATTATTATTTAATGTTGTGGGTGAGATTCTTGATAGTAGTATTTTTATTGGTTTGTTTGTTGTATGTTTGTTTGTATCCCCAACACCTAGAACAGTAACTGACAAATAGTAGGTGTTTAACAAATGCTAGTTGCCTGACTTCTATCTCAAGTGCATTAGAATAAGAGGCCTAGAATAGGGATATCTATATTTTGTTATTCTTTTCCCATTTACCTCCAAGCTAATTCCTCTAATATTTCTTCTGTTCCTAATAATGTAATTTTGGAGAATAGAAACGGTGTCACTTCCTTGTCATGCAACATTCATAGCAACATCAGTGATGCTGCACTGAAACTGGGAAACTTGTGGTACACATGAATTTCATGGTGTTGATCTAATGTTCTTTAACAACTTCTGTGCTGAGTCAGTTAAAAATAGATCACAGAGAAGTACAATACCTAAGAAATAACATGAAGTCAACAACCTTGCAGTGGTTAAATGATGGTGAACAGGTTTCCTCATATACATCTTAATAATTCCTGCAATTATTTTTGATACAATGTGAATGAGTTGCAAATATCCAAGCAGAATATCAAATAAGATAGATGGTATTTATAGCTGAGAATATGCTGAAATACATAGACTGGTAGTCATTAAATGATGATGCTTCTCATACACAATAAAAATGAAAAACATAATAAACCATGAGCTGACTGAGAAGCATTTTAAAGTGTCTCATCTGTCTTCAGTGAATATCACCTGGGTATGACCTGATTTTCAACTATGGTCAACCTGTCACAAGGTAGGTAGGAAAGGCATTAAAATGCCCTTGCCACATCCAAGGCTCTATTCTATAGGACTCTGGGAATTATGGCTCAATTCTTTATAATTGTGGTGGGAAACCCATTTTTCAGGATTGAGCCTTGGTAGTTAAAAGGGAAAAGTTGTTCCCCTGAGAACATTTCCTCCAAACTCTATCAGCATCACTGTGCAAATGAATGCTGTTGCCTTAGTTAAGACCACAGCATTTGTGGAAGATAACACTGTTATCCTCATCACATATTTCTTAGCAAAATAGTGAAGACCTGAAAAGTGATAGTGCTAGGAAAAAGGCTAGTGAGTATAAATAATGGGGAAGATTTAATGTGAGACACACTGTAGACTTAATATTAATTCCATGTCACTGGTGATAAATATTCTTTATTTCTTATTGTTTCCTTTCCCCCTCTAAATAAAGCCACTTGCATTCCAGAATAGAGTTCAGAAGCTACTTCTCTGACTGCATTTAAGTCTCAGCAATTAAATTAATACTGTCCTAGTTTTTTGCTTGGGGATTACTCTGGGACTTCTCATATTACTAGAAGACTTATTTATACCATGCCACATGGGACTTGTTTGTCTTATCCAATTAAAGCAAAAAGAAAATTATCCTACCACTGCTTTTAAAGATTTTTTTAAAATTACATTTAATCACAGTACTAATTTAGCCTTATTTCAAAATATATTCAATTTATATTTTTGAGAATGAGTAAGAAATTGAAAGATGAATATTCTGCCCTCGGTTTCCTATTCTAAAAAAGTAGAGATTATTGTGTTTTCAATCCCTATTCATAGGATTGTGGCATGTTGAATGTTTTACAAAACTAACAAAGATAGACAATACAACTTAATTGTAATAATAGTAACTTTCATCCTTTCTCCAGGTTTCACATACACTAAGGCAAAAATTAAATTCAACAAACATTTATTATTATGTGCCTACTATATGCCAGGCAATATGTTAAGCATTGAGGATACAGATTTTTAAAAAGAGGCAAGCCTTACTCTAAAGTTGTTTATGATTTAATGGGGAAAGGCAAAACACAAAAGGAAGCAAAAAAGAGATGGGTGGGCAAGTGGAAACCAGGAGTGACCTCATGCAGGGTCATGTTCTTCCTTGGAGTAGAAATCAGGGAGATCAACTGATATAAAATAGACTTACTAGGAAAGATTTTTTTAAAGCCTCCCTTCTTATTTTTATTTTTATTTTTGCTTTTTGAATGGGGGTGAGGAGGAAGCAGGACAATTGGGATTAAGTGACTTGCCCAAGGTCACATGACTGGTGAGTGTTAAGTGTCTGAAGCCCTATTTGAATTCAGATCCTCTGGACTCCAGGGCTAGTGCTTTATTCACTGAGCCACCTAGCAGCCTCTAAACCTCCTTTTTAAGGGAGGTTGAGGGAGGAGTTTAGTGCTCTGTCCTCAAGCCCTCCAATCAAAGAAGGAAGGCAAGTGAGATGAGTTTAAAAAGTGTAAAGTATCAAAACCTGAATAATTTTGATGATTAAGATTTGAGGCTTCAGCTTTTCCTCTGGTTGAGAGTAGTAGAGGTATGGAGAGTATTTTATTCCTCAGATTGGAAATCTAGCAGAGTAACTGACAGTAAATGGAGAATGACAAAGGACTGAACATAAAGAAGGAAACAGAGTTTTCAGTGACCTGTCCAAAATTAATCATTTGTATATTTCTAACACAAGAAATCATTTTCCATACTCAGAAGTACAACCTGATTTCCCACCTAATACAGAAAGTTAAACAGCTTAAGGGCAAAAGAAACATTTTACTGGTAAATGACCCTTTTACCCGGTATGTAAAAGAATATCTAAACAGGAATTAGAGATTTCTGTCATTCTTAAGTTTTGGTAGGCTTAGTATTTCTCTATATATTTTCTGTTTGTTTATTTTTTTCACAGTGAGGATACTCTTTCATCTTGGCACAAACTTTAAAATCAAATTTCTTAAGAAGATTTTTGGCCTTCAAAATATCATAAACTCTGCATCTATAATTTTCCACCTTCAAAGAGGTCCTAGAGCATTTCAAATACAAAGTGAGGAAGAATTGAGGGATAGAGGAATTGATAGTCCCAGTGAAAACTTAATTGGTTGTTACAAGTTAAGAATCAGACGAGTTATAATCAAACAAGAGAACTTGTGTTCTTAAACACAGGATTGGTGCATTTCTGGGTGCTAGAATTATAAAAATATAACCAACTTTGTGTATGGGGGAATAGTTATGTGAAATGAATAAGTTGAGAATCTATGATGTCAAGGAGTTTGAGAAAGTATTGATATCTATGTTGAAGTACCATAGTGTTAGAGCAGTAGTTTTAGCAGAGAAATAGTGTTAGTTACTGAACTGATGGAGACAAGTAGGTGAATGTCCTAAAGGTTGGTAGATACTGGTGTTGTTTTTAGTCATGTAAGTCTTGTCCTATTCTCTGTGACTCCATTTGGACTTTTCTTGGCAAAGACACTGGAGTGCTATGCCATTTTCTTCTCCAGTTTATTTTACAGATAAGGAATTGAGACAAACACAGTTAAATCACTTACCCAGGGTCACACAGTTAACAAGTGTCTAAGGTCAGATTTGAAATCAGATCATCCTGACTCCAGGGCTACTCTCTATCCACTGTTACACCTAGCTTCCCGATAATAGATATAAGCAGGTAGATAATAGCTACTAGAATTTTTATTGTGTACCACATATAGACTGAGAGGTAGTGGTAAAGAGAGAACCTGGAATCCTCAGTAGGAATTCAGGAGTATTCCAACTCCCCCATGTCGAACAATTAGTTGGAGGAATAAGTGAAAGTTTAACTAGTATTTGAAAGGGAAACCAGAGATTCAGTTTCATCTGGATAGACCCATGCCTCAATGAGAGCCAGAAGCTGGAAGAAGATAATGAAAAGATTTAAGATGAAAGGAGATTTTCTTCCTGTGAATGAGGCATTTCAGATGAAGAGGTGAGTTGCTTTAGAATGGAACATTGTGAGGTGATGTATTGAGGGGAATGGGAATTAAGGATCACGTAGTAGGTGCTGCAGAAACTTCTTTGGAATCCATCAGCACAGAGTCTGGACCATAGAAAATGCTTAATAAATATTTGTTGCCTGCATACATGGGAACTAACAATTCACTAAAGTTTATCTATTGTATTTCTTTACCAGATCGTAGACTCCATAAGGTAAGGAAACAAAATCTGATGATGAGTAGTGTGGTAAAGTGAATAAATGTACTGGGTTTGGAGTAAGACATCAGCTTGAATCTTGCCTCAGTCATTTTCTTGTTATGTGAACATAAGCAATTATTTCTTAATTTCCCAATATGAAAAATGGGAATAATACTTCAGCATCAAAAATCCAATATTGTTTTAAGGCTCAATTAAGAAAATATTTATAAAATTCTCATATACATTAAAGGACCATAAAAATTGTCATTTATACCCATCTCTTATCTGAAATTTGTATTGCACATAGTAGGCACTAAACAAGTACATGGAATTAAATTGATTTAATAATGTATAAAATTAAAAGTTCTCTTTTGCAGTGATTTCTTTTTTAATGTGCCTTTCTATCATCCTGATGTTGGCTCTCTTCTTGGAGTGGGCAGAAGGGATGGTAGAAACTAGCCAGTGATTGGGACAATTGCCATTCCTGCCAACTGTTGCTTCAGGTCAGGTTTCATGGGTGGAGTGTAATGGTTCCAGATGGTGATGGTGTTCAGGTCTCTAGAGTTATGACAGAACTGTAATTCCTCACTCTTCTGTTTCACAAATATCATCTGGGTTCCAACAGGGGAGATGGAGAGCCAGGAAAATCAAGTCCTTCATTTCTTCTCTAAAAACTCTCTGAGAGACACAATTTCTGGGCTGGTCAATGAGTTGATATCAGCGAAGTTGAGATTCCTATATTAATAACTCCTGTCTTAACACCCCTTATGATAGGAGAGTCTTGTATTTCTGGAATGCATTATATATACAGTGAACACACAGTAATACTGGTAGAGAAGATAGAACTTTCAGTCAGATTTCAAGTCAGGGATGTAATAAGATTTCTCATCCAAATATTGCAAGCTATGCTTTCAGTAGTTCTAGAAACATAAAGTTCTTTTTCTAAATCTCACAAAATTGCTAAATTACAATGATGATTAAAAGCATGACCAAAGAGAGGGAGAGTACATGATCAGTGTGAAGATTTTGATGTTTTCACCCTACTCAGAATCTTCAAAGCATTACTGTAGTTGCCACCAATAAATAGATTTTAATATCATTAGGAAGGGGTGACATTGGTACAGCAAGAGATTTCCAAGGATTTTGTTCTTTCTTGGAAAGAAGCATAACCATAGTGTTCACATAACCTACCATAGTACTCTCCTTCTTGCTGCATGTGTGACAGCAGGCAGGTCAGTCCCTGAGTGGCTCCTTGTCTGAGTGGAACAATATGGCTGAAAACCAGGGAAAGAGAGGAAGCAACTTGGACCTGGTATTCCTTTGAGCTGTAATGGTCCCTTCCCTCCTTCATTATGCAAGCTATCTCTGGAGGACATACCAAACCAATGTAAGAGGACATGTTAAAGTCAGTAATCACTGAAGGTAGGACTTGATGAGTTTACTTTTCTAAATGTTCATGAATAGGTGGGAGTCCTCAAATTCATTTAATTAAAGCAAATTAAACTTCTGTAAGAACTGAAGGAAGTCTTTCATTTCTGTCTAAAAATCACCTCACAGACACAGTCCCTGGACTGGTCAATGAGTTGATACCAGAGAAACTGGTTAGGATTTGGGAACTTCATGGATTTAGCATTGTCATTTATCATTATCATTGTATATAAAGAGTCTTAGATTTGAGGGATCTCTTCTCTCCCTTGGAGCTACTGAGGTGTCCCTTATACACCTTCCAATAAAAGACATTTTCCATGAGGTGGAGGTGGCTAACTTTGTAGAATCTCTAGGATTGTAAATCTATGATGAAGTTATACAAAAACTAAGAGCCCTAAGAGTACTCTGCCTTCCAAATGTAAAGGACTGGGGAATTTACATGACTTGTGCAGAGAAATTCTGTATGTAACCTCTCCCAGAATCTGAACTTTGTTTCATACAAGGTAGTAAATGATTATGATAACAGCAATAATTATTATTACAATCATGTAGTGTTTACAATTTTAATAAGTACTTTACAAATATCTCAATTCATCCTTACAACCACTCTGTGAGGTAGTTGCTAATATTCCCATTTTATAGATGAGGAATTTAGACAGACAGATGTTAAATTACTTGCTGATAGTCACATAGTGTCTGAGGCTAAAGCACTCAGGCCAAAAAATTGTGATTTTTTAAATGTAAAATTTTTGGTCTTTTCTCCAACAAATTATTTCATTATTTCCTTACTACACCTCCTTCCAGTTTTGGGAACTACTTCAGTCCTTCCTTGTTTCTCTACAAAAGGGCGTGCTATTCAAGAAATTCCTCTTATTTTCCAGAAGGCAGTGTTGCATAGTGATTAGAGATATGGTCTCAGTTATCATCTGAACTCAAGTATCATTTTTGATAGATGGCAATTGTAACTATGGATGAGTATAGACATATACATCTCTCTACACTAGCCTTTATTAAATAAACCCCAGGGGCTTCCTGAATATAATATTAAATACTCTAGTTTTTAAATCCCTCCATAATCTGGCTCTTTCCTACATTTTCAATCTCCTTACACCTTCTATTTCCCTTTATTTTCTCTGTAATCCAGTGACATTGGTTTTCTTGTTGTTCCTTTCACACAGTACTCTACCCCCTGAATCTAGACATGCCTAGAATTCTCCTTCCATCTCTGCCTTTAAACTTCTATGGCTTCCTTCAAAACTCAGCTAGAGTCCCACATTCTAAAATAAATCTTTCCCAGTTATCCTTAATACCTTCTCTCAAACATTATCTACAATTAATCTTTATTTATCTATTGCATAATTGTTCACATGTTGTTGTTTTATTTTTCTGATTAGACTATCAGCTCCTTGAAAGTAGAATGTTGGTTTGTTTTTCCTTTCTTTGTATCCTCAGTGCCCAGCACTTAGCACAATCCTTGACACATAGTAGGGGCTTATTACATACTTATTTTATGTTTAAAAGCATGAAAAACGTCAAAGTATTTTATATTTGATTCTAAGTGTAATAGGGAGCCACCAGTTTACTTAATGAGACACAGTGTGAGGAGGATGAGGTCACATTATCAGCTTGAAAGGCAAAGGTTTCCTAACACTATGGTAAAGTATATAAAAGCTGTGAATTAAGAGTCAGAACACATGAGATTGAAATCCAGAGCTGACAATTATCTGATTAACCTTGGATGTGTTACTTAATTTCTGTAGGCTTCTATTTATTTACCTGTAAATTAAGGGCATTTGAATTAAACCTGAGATCCTATGAAATGTCTTCATGGACTTTGTGAGTAACCATATCAGACTCTTCCATGAACCCCTCTAAATCTAACGTTAATGAATCTCTTTACTACCACCACCACAGTTGTACTTTTGGAACTCTCAAATTTTCTTAATTATGGTAGGTGAAAGGAGGTAGTGGGGAAAGGAATATTTGAGTCATTAATGAAAACTCCTTTTCATGATGCAGAACATTAGCTCTTTTCAAAAGAATATATACTCCTAAAAGATTGAGTCACCCCAGCGATCCTGAGGGCAGCCCTGGTCACAGTGTCTTAAAATGATCTCTTAACGATCCTTAATTTTCTTAACAAAATGCCAAAGGGTATATCCATAAATTCCATTATAAAATTGTTTTTGAAGGTTGTAAACAGATGCCCACTGCCCTTTAGTTCATCAAGCCACTTAGAGGATTCCCTGGAGATGATTCAAAGCAAATGCAAAAATTAGGGCTGAGTCCATTCAAAAGTTAATTTCTCAAGCATTTCAAAGTCTACAACTGAGGTGAAAGCAGAAAGGTGGGAGCTAAAATATGAATTTCTAGCTAGAAAAACTTTAAAAAAGATCAGAGAACATATAACCAAAAGTGGATGAGTCAGTGGCATGACTGTCTGGAGAAGTTCCTCCCTTGAATCCCCATAGGACACATTCCCTACCACTCATGGCCCTGATTATGCTTTCATTTAAAAAAAAATTCTTGTTGCTGTTGTTCAGTTGTTTCAGTTGTGTCCAACTCTTCATGATCCCATTTGGGTTTTTTGGTTGTTTTTGGCAAAGATACCAGAATGGTTGATCATTTCCTTTTTCAGCTCATTTTACAGATGAATAACTGAGGCAAACAGGATTAAGTGACTTGCCTGGGGTCACACAACTAGTAAGAGTGTCAGGCCAGATCTGAATTCACAAAGATGAGTTTTTTCTGACTGAAGACTGGGTACACTATGCACTGAGCCACTTAGCTACCCTACTGTTCCATGTGCTTTTGTATCTTTGATTTTGGGATTTTTCAAAGAGAATGTGGAAGCACAATTTTTAAATTTAAGGTAGTTAAACAATAGCTTTATTTCACTAGTATCATTGTGACAGATCAACAGGTAGCTCCCTCTTTCCCTCTATTTCCTAAAAGTTCATAGATTAAGAATTCTGTGGTCTAGAGATACATGGATGGTAGAATACGTTCTGAAGGTTCAGACATTTGTATTTCAATGACAAGGTATTAAATTTTTTCTCCCTTGTATAAGTGTTACCTATCCCACCTCCATGAAAAGAGTGAATGATAATTCTCCTTTCACTTATATTTAACAATCTGAGCTCAGCTTCCTTTTCTTAGATGACTATCAAAATCACAGCTGCCCTAACAGTGTGGTAGAGTGATAAGGAAAATCTCCAAAGTCATAATCAACTTTGGGCATTGTGGAGCTCACCTTTAGTTACTGAACTGAAAGACAAATCAGCAACTAATCAAAGTTCCTTAAATCTTCTCTCCTTTCATCTTGTTGGGTTATAAGCCTCCAAGGGTTACCTTCCAACATAAGGAATAATATTAAGCATTTGGCATGAGAAGTAAGAACACAACAAGCCATGTAGAAGAATCTACCTTATAATTGTAAAAACTTAAAAAAAAAATTAAAAGCCCACTAATGACATTCTCTTTGAAATGATCAAGTTAGATTTTGACCACCTGATCTACATTATTTCTAGTACTAAACAAGTAACATTCATTCATTCCCACAGGCAGATCTTTCAATGCCTCCTAGTCCTCTGAAAAACACAATTATTATAAAATGGAATAACTAGAAAGCCTAATATACCTCAGGTTGAAAATGCAGAAGAATGCAAATGCAGGCTTTTGTAAAGCTATTATTATGTAGATAATGAGTGCCCTTCTAGTGCCCTCACATAGATTGCATGTGTTTATAGTTTTAAAAGCATGTGAGTGGGATGCTGGAGGATTCGAAGTTTATCTTCTCTTCTATGAATGCATACTGAATTTTGCTTTTAGTTCTCATTCAATCTCCTCAGCCTGTTCTTGTTTACTGAAAATCTGTCATTATATTCTGCTTTGAGACTTTCTTTTATGTGTGGCTTATATGCATACCCTGGCATGTTATTCAGTCCTGGAATAATAAAAAAGTGTTATAGAATGCATTAAATGTGAGAAGATAAATGAAGAAATGTCATTCCAAAACATGCTTCTGTCTGTTTTTTTCCCTGTTCAGAACCTCTTATTCCTTCTAATTCCATTCTTTAAACTTCTTTTAAATTTTCATCTCTGACTTTTTGGTTTCTTTCTTCCCCACTATCATTTTTTCACAATTATCTGGTACCTCAGGCACACTTGTGTGTGACGACCGTTGCCCAAATAAAAATGAGTAGAGATATCTCCAAGTAGAGGCAGGAAGGATTTATTTAATTATTGCTTCTTGCAAGAAATGTGGTCTTACTACTCGTGGCAGTTTAGTAGAATAGGCAAAATACAAAATGCAAAAAACTTGGCTATATACCCAAAGGGCCACCCCTTTCCCCGCTCCCTTGTTCTGTTCTGTTCCCAATACTTAGAAACTGAGGTACACAATCTTAACTACAAACATTTGCTGGTGATGCAAGTGAAATGACAGTAATATAAAAAAGGAGAAGGTACATTCTAGTGGACATGAAAACAGACAAAATATGTCATCAGAATCAACTTAGATATGAAAACAGAAGATAAATATCTTAACAAAATCAATATAGATATCAAAGCAGACAATATTTTATGAATCTTGGAGATTTTAGGACATGATATCCTGCCCAGAGTTCTGCAATAGGATTTACAGTTTTATATTTGTACAGGTCATATGGTGGTCAGTGGAAACAAGTCTGGGACATTCCAGCCTGTGGTTAAATTTGCAGGGTTTGTGCTTTCCCCTCCTATGCCTTAGCTTAGTGTAGTAAAAACTTCACCTTATGAACAGGGAAGTAAGTCAAGGGTCCCAGGCTTCCAGCCCACGTTACTAAGTCTTTGGTACTTCATTACAATTCTGTTCAGATTTCTGGAATGTTTCCTGAAAAGTTTTCACTTTTATTCCATTCACTTTTCAATGAAATAATGGAAGGGGGAGAGAATAAGCATTTATTGAGAGTCAGGCACAGTGCCAAGTGCTTAAGAGATATCTCATTTGCACCTCACAACAATCCTATGAGGTAGGGACTATTAGTATCTCAGTTTTACAATTGAGAAAATTGTGACTTTTGCTGAGGGTCATAATGATAGTGTCTGAGCCTAGATTTCAACTCAGGTTTTTCTGACTTCAGGCCCCACATGTCATTCATTCTACCAAGTAGCTGACTCCTTTAACCAAAAAGGGTACAAATCTATGTTCAAATTCAGTATCAATTTCTGCTCATCAGGACTCATAATTGATTGCCCTGAAACCCATGTGTTCCATAGTCCTAATATAGGAAACTTCACTTTGCACAATTTGCAACTAAAACAAAAGAGTCCAAAAGATTGAACATTTGGGGGGAACAAATTAACCCTATGCACTCCTCAAGAGAGAGGGTTTTGAGGCAATCATGCCAAAGGGAGATGGCAATTATATTATCTAACAAGATTCTGGCCCAAGCTTCATTTGTCCATTGTTTGGGTTCTGAAGTTTTTTCTGTTTTGGTCAGAAACCCTGAGGACCTGTCCTTCTTAGATTTATTTTTTATTAGGTAAAAGAGGCCATTCTTTGCCTTTTATTACCTAGTCTTAATAACTGAATAGGCATTGCCTCAGACAAAATGAGACCTGGTAAAACCTTACTTTAAAAAGTCTAATGTTTCCTTCTGCATAGGGTTCATCTCTGGTCATCCTGATCTTTATCTTGCCCCTGGACCCAGGTGGCTCTGGTGGAGAGAGTCAGGGTGGTGATTTTGGGGGGCCCTCTTTCACTTAAATCTAATCTACTTTCAGGTCATAACATCACCATCCTGATGTTATGAACCTCTTTAAGAAAGAACGGCAAACAACAAAACAATAATCTGGCACAGAATAATGGAACTCTCCATTGCTTTCCTTTAGAAACTGATGGATGGGCTGAATGCCCTATGTGACTGAGTTCTAAATGGTCAGAAGTTGTAAAAAGACTTAATTATTTTGGTAATGTCATCTTTTCTAAAGTATTTCCAAAACAGAAAGTATTTAATAAGAAAGAATAAGACATATATACCTTAATATTAAAGCACCTTTCACATTGATTCTAGACTACAACCCTCATGAAACAAATTGAAGGAATGACATTTTTTCCTATAGCTTCTCTAATTTAATTTATTTTATAACATTTATTTTTATTCCCTAGCAATGAATACAACATATGAATATAATGTTTCTCCACACTATCCATTGGCAAGAACACACCAGAACTGGAGTATGTCTTGTTGGCTAAAACTGATGTGGTATTGACTAAGAGAAAAGGAAAGAATTAGTTTTTGATCATAAGCCAGTCAGCTTTTCCTGTGCCAACCATTAACTTCTGGAGTCTGGGACAAAGGAACCATCATTTACCTTTGAAGAAGAACAACAAACTTCATTCTAATTGTATGTTTAGGAAACTGTTTTAATAGGGAAGAACCAATCAGGAATAAAGGGAGGAGTTGAGGAAGGTGAAACTGATCACTTTGGGAAGAAGAAAATGACATCAGCTGACACACCACTCTCACTTGTTTATGCAGTGGTGGGTAGAAATATGAAAACACATGTGATTTTGATATTCAAACAATGTAGTTACAAGTTATAACACCCATTTGTCAGCTCTCAGGTCTTTGCTGTTAATACCCAAGAACTGATTTTCTGTCTTCAGGGTTTTCCTGCTACTAAGGAGACTTGAGATAGAACTAAATGAAAAAGAAGCTACAGAACTTCCCATGAAATAAACCTTCTTATTGGAAAATGTCACAAATAAAACAAACAAAAAAACAACCAAAAAACCTCCTTTAATCTAATCAGGGTTTTCATTTTTAATATAGTAGAGGAAGAAATCTGAGAGTACTAAGGGCCTCTGGAACAGGGCCACAGGAGAGAATGAGGATTACAGATGGCATTGGACCTCAATGGATTATTGAGAAATAAGAAGAAATAAGATAAGATAAGAGAAATAATATTTTTGAAAGCAGAATTTATGACATACAGGATAAATTCAGGAATTGTTTGGGAACCCAATGTCTTCTTTCTTCCTCCTTCAAAATACATCACTCTGTGACACAATATGCTTTTCAGCTGGCTTGTGGTGCACATATCTTTAGGGTACAGTTTCTCACAGGGTAGAGGTTATCAATTTTTAATGTTCATGTTGCACACAGGGGGAGTTCATGGAAACTTTCTATGGATTGTGAGGTAGTACTTGTCTGGCTGCTCCTTCTTGGTCTTCTTTGCTGAATCTTTTTCCAGGTTACACACATTCATTCTGAGTAGTCCTTAAGGCCATAACTTGGGCTTTCTCTTCTATTTGTCTGACCCTAACTTTCTCTTAACTTCTAGTTATGTCTCTCCAACTGCCTGTTAGATATGGAACTGGCTATCTAGTAGACCCTCTTAAACTCAATATATCCCAAACTGAACTTACTATCTTTCCTCTGTCCCCAACCTCTGTTCTTAACTACCTTATTACTGGTAAGAGGATGATAACCTTCTGGCAATGTAATCATGATCCTTGACTTGTTCCTTTTTCTTACCACACATACTGCCAAGTTCTGTCAATCCTACTTCATCTCCTCCTATATCTCCTGATATAGACTCTTATCACCTCCCACACAGACTATTATAATAGTCTGGTGGTTGCTATCAAGGTATTCAAGAGTATGCTGATGAATGTTTACCAGTTGTATGAAAAAAGTATATTACTAGGCTTAACCTTAAAGACATATTACTAGATTTAACCTGAATTACAACATTTTCCCCATCAATTTCCTATGTAAAGACAATCAATGGAACAATAAAGAAAACATTAATTTAGACATTTCACTGAGTTCTAAGGTATATGTGATCATACTGGAAATTTAACAAACAGCACTCAGGAACTGATACATGCAAGCTCCTGAATATCCCTGTCTTTTCCTCAAGACTTCCAATTCCAGTCTATACTGCAACCAGATATAAAAGCAGTCTTCCCAAAGTGCAGATGTGACTAAATCACACACTCCCCACCCCATTCATTAAGTGCCAATGTGAATTAGAGTTCTGTATAGTGTGACCAACAAGATGGAAGATTAGACATTTTATCCAATCCTTGAAACCTCTAAAATAATTCCAAAATATGAATTACCTGCAAGAGATTGAAAATTTTAGTTGTCTCCATGGTTGAGGGAAAAAAATCTGAAACCAAGGTAAAAACTTGATGAAGTAACAAAAGAGAAGAATCTCTCACTCATAAGCTCACTCAGTAGCCCCTCTTTAATTGCCCCTACACTCTCAATAACAAGACTGAACAAGTCAACCTACATGGTTGCAAACTCATTTCTATACCTTAACTATCGCCTTCTTCTCCTAATGCCTTATAGATACAAATTGTAAAAAATTGCAAAAGGGCAGTGTTCTCTGCCACAGAAGAGCTCCATGAAAAAATGGAGAAAAAGCACCACCAAGCATGAGGAAAAGAGCCTAACATCTACCTAGGCCTAGACATGTTCTCCCAGTCACTTGTGGTAAAGACAAAGGCTAATGAACTATGACTTATCCCTCTTGGGATAAGTGTGATACTCTGAAATGCAGACCACAGGAAAACTGTCTATAAAGGAAAGGGAGTCAGAAAGTGAACAACAGGGGATGATAGAAAAAAATAAAGAAAATACTAAAGATAACAGGAGGAAGAAACTCACCATCAAGCATGAACAGATAAAAATAACTGCAAAGTTATTAAAAGCAGAAGGGAATATGGCCCATTGATCAGATAAAAAAATCAGGCACCTGTGAATGAATGTTGTAAGACAAGGGAAAATTAATTAACACCTGATGAAGCAGAGGCCCTTGTGAATACCCAGTAGAGCATGGAGACACAGTAGGACATTCCTAAATGGGTTAAAAGAGAAATAAGATTTTTGAAAGCAGAATTTATGACATACAGGATAAATAACTGGCAGAATAGGTAAAAACAGAACAAAATTTAAATCCATAGTGCCCACTCTCACCAAAGAAACGAAGGAAAATATAATTGATTGGTAGAATGAATCTAGAAGAAGAAACAGCAACAAAAAAAACCCAGTAACATTAAAAGAAAACATGATATCCATACAAAGGAAACATTGGTTTTGAGGATAAAATGTGTAGAGATAACTTAAGGATTATGAGGATACCGAAAGAACAAGTCAAAAAGTTAAAAAGGACAACATAATCAAAGAAATGATGCAGAAAAACTGTTCAGAACTCAACAAAGAAAAATAAGTGAAAATCAAAAGAAGTCATAGATTTCATTCAGAAAAAAAGGAAAGAAAACAAATTTAAACACCTCATGCTCTTTAACTAAATTTGTGATGCTCAGCACTTTTACTGTTCCTTAGTAGCTTCTCTTCTTTAACTGAAAGACTGGAAAGTAAGTACTAAACTCCTTGAGTCTTCCTTTAACTACCCCAAAAGTCATGCCCTCCTTACCTTTCCAGTTTCCTTTTGTGTGTTGCCTTGTCATATTGCAATGTAAACTACTGGGCAAGGACTGTATTTCTTTTTATTATTTGTATTCTTAAGGTTTAGCACATTTCCTGGCACATAGCATATGCTTAATAAGTATGAATTGAATTAAACTTAATAGAAATGGGAGAAATACTTCTCTCAGGAAGAAGAGAGTCTATATGAGAATGGGCAAGGAGTGAAAGAGAAGGATGGAAAAGGTAGAAAATAAAGGAATAAATTTTGTTTCAGTTGTGGGAATTCTGGCCACTGATGAATGGTCCGATGGGAGAAGAGAGTCATTCTATAAAGGTAGATGGAGATTTACCATGGGGATTAGCCACAGGAATTTGGTGGAGGGAGGCAGACAGAGAGAGGAGGGAGGGGAAAAAGGAGATGGGAGAGGGCACACTAACATTGCCTGCTGTAACAGTAATCAGTGTAGCAGATACTTAGCCCTTAGTAACTCAGGGCTAAGTACAAAATGTATGAGCTCTGTCTTCTGTTGCTAATGTGGCAGAAGGGTGTTGCTGAGACAGGAGGCCAGGAGGCCAGTGTATGTATACAAGAAGAGTTCTAAAGACAGATAGACAGAATCAGGAATATTCCTCTTTTTTTTTGGGTCTCTTTTTGATAATTCCTTTTCCCTTACATAACTAAAAAATGAAGATGAATTTCCTTTTCTCTCCCTATTATACTAATAATTCCCCTCAGTTTTTCCACTTTTGCATTAATTTACGTTAAAAAAAATTACTCGTCTATTTTAGTTGTCCTTAGGAGACTGAAGGTCATATGTTCTGAAGCCACTTAGGACCTTTCCAGGGTCAAGCCTGGAAAGAAGCTGCTTCAGAAGGGAAATGAAGACAGAATTCCACCTTCTCACACTGCCCCTTTGCCTTTGATGGGTGTAGACAGCACAGTTCATTGCTTTGGGTAGGACA
>CM053593.1:71250423-71269109 GCA_028646575.1 Pseudocheirus occidentalis
GAGTTTGCAGATCCTATACATGATTGTATGCCACCATGGCAGGGGTTGGGGGTGGGGAGGAAGGGGAGAAAAATCTGAAACTCAAGTGACTCTGTAACTGAATCTTGTAATCTAAAAGTAAACAAACAAGTCAATAAAATAAAAAAAAATTAAAAAAAAACAGACTGAAAAAACTCAATGACCTGAACAAGACAAACTCTGAAATACCTGCAGAGACTAATCCTCTCATCTATTGGATGTCAATGTAGCCCTCATTTGACTGTATTAGGCCAGTTCTTTAGAAGTGAACCTTTAAAACTCATTTACAACTGAGCAGTTCTACAGCATCTGTTGACCTGACAGTTTGGTTAAAGGAGGCAAACAGACTGGGTGATATATAAACCCATATTTTTTATTCCCTTAAAACTAGTCAAAGTAGTGAATGTGTACATACAAGAAGTCAGAATGTGAATTCTGATTGACTGATAAAAGAATGACCATCTTTAAATATGCTTTAAAATAATCTGAATTCATGGGCTCTATGTCACTTAAATTTATGATTGCCATACATGTTTAACCATATTATAAGAAAATATTTTTCTTAGTTGAATAGCTGGTAAATACAATAAGATAAGAGAGCTGACAAAGTGTCAACTGAAATTATAACCCAGGATGTCTATGTGCATTTTTTACCATTAACTTACCATAACATTGTATATACCCATAAAATATTAAGATAACAAAAAGTTTCATGATTAAAGGAAATGCCTGCTTAAGGGTCTCATCCTTACTGGCCATAAACTGAGGGGGGAAAAAAGGCCCATCTGGCATTGTTGACATAGGAAGAGTTTTTTTCTGAGTTTTCTCAGAGAACAAAAGGATATCTGTTAGATTGGGGAACTTCTTATTCTAACTGATTATTAGTTCAAGCTCTGACCTTTAATAAGGTTCAAATGATATTAAATGATTATGAATCATATCCTAGAAATTTCATGGAACTTCAAAGGTGGCAGACATAGAAGATGGCAAGATATGGAGAGAGATAGAGGGAAACAAAGAAGGGAAAGTAGAAAAAAGAAAATAGTTGAATCCTGCTATGGTTCTGCTTAACACTAAAGCCATTACCAGCTCTCCAACTAAGAGGGAATTCTATTAGAATGTCATTACAGCAAACACTTCAGGTAAATAGATAATATTCAAGTTTTATCATGAGGGGAGTGGGAGAGGAGAGAATGGTGAAGAATAGATTCTTTATTTCATAGCAATTATCTCTAATTATATGAAGACACTATCTGAAACCAATAAGTATACAGTTCTTAATGTACACCAAGAAAAAAATAGACATTGAAAGCTTTACACTTGAATCTGGAAGTCAATTGAAATAAAGAGATAACGGTAATACTTGCAAATACTTTGGACTGTAGACAAGACACACAGAGAATGGGATTATCAAAGAGAAAATTGTGGCTGTGTATACCAAGACATTTATTTTCATTCTAAAGTTAAAATTCCAGTGGAAAAGTACATTTAGAGCATTTAACATGTATCTGATGATAGCCTACTAAATGTTAAACATAAAATAACAATATTAGCAAAATTGTTTCCCTTAGAATGGATTATATTTTAACTCCTTCAATTATAATAAAAATAATGAGAGCAATAATAAAAATACAATGATATTGGGCATTTATATAGTGCTTTAAAGTTTGTAAAACATTTAACACATTATAACATTTAAGGTTCAAAGCAACTTTTTGAAGTAGGTAATACAGTTCTTACCATTGCAATAGCACATATAAGAAAAGTGAGGAACAGAGTAGTTATCTTGACAGAAATCATCTCCACAAGATCTATGACAGCTTTCAGTTTTTTTTTTCTTGAAGCCATTTAGTGAGGGACAACCCTTCATTTTCTATTTCCCATTCCTACTTTCAGTTAGCACTAATTGTTAGGACTTTTCCCCTAATCAAACCTAAATTTGTTTATTTGTAATAAGAGTCTCATATTTGTTTATAGCTCTTCTTTCTAAGGGTATATGGAGTAAATCTAATCCTTCTTCCACATGAAAATACTTCATAAAAGCAGCTTTCATATTCTCGATAAGTCTTCTTTTTTCCAGACAAAATATAACTCATTCCTTTCAGCTAATCTTTGTAACACCATGAATGTGAAGCTTCTCAAAAGAATGCTACTGGGAACAACTTTTAAGGTTCTGATTACACAGTATAGTGAACACTCTATTTATTCAAGAACAAATCAAAGGAAAATATTAACAACAAATCAAAATATAATATTCATAACGTTACATTTTATCACAGGGAATCACAATATAGTGTTCACAATAGCTTATCATTAAAATGGCCACATAGCTTTCACCAAAGTAGTCGTAAACAAAGAACAAAGAACAAAAGAACAATCATCTGGCATACCTAAGGAGGTCTGCCTCCTTACTCAGTCATTCAGTCATCAAAATACAATAGTCAGTCTTCCACTCGTGGGGCAATCATAGGTTAACTATCAGTCACTTATCTATCAATCAGTCAATCCCTCCACCCTCAGTCTCTAGTAAACTTCTATTTAATCACAGCACTCAATATCCAAGGAGAGGCCTTTTATTCATCTTGACTATAAGTGGTCTCTCAGATTCCCTGGATCCCCTTCCATGGTTCCAGCTCCTACCTGAATCCACCAAATAGTCTCCCGGATTCAGAGGTAGACTCTGGGCAGTTATTGCTACACAATGAAGTTTACAGGGCCCAGCACATCTCAAAATCCTCATAATATCTGTTCCTGGGAACTCAAGGATAAAGCAAGCCACAAACAAAGTCATCTTATCCCAGTCATGCTTTTTCAGTCCTCCAGCAGTTCAGCTGGCACAGAAGAAATCTCAGCTTTCCAGGTGGCCTTCTTGGCAGCAACTTCAGCCTTCACCAGATTCTGGTCTCATTGAAATCCTCTTTTGGTTCTCAGTTAGCTTCCAGATGCTCACTGAGAGAAACTCTCTTGTCTGCCAGGAGCCTACCAGGAGAAAATTTCTGATCCTACCTTTCTGGGGCTTTTCTTACATATACACATGTAGCATTGGCTTTCTGTTTCAGCCAAACCCTTCCTGTTATGTCAGCAACAGGACACAGAGTTCACATCCTCTGCCTCTTTCACAGAGGCTTGACTAAGGGCTAAGTACCTGTTTACTTGACATAACAAAAAGGGGTCTTCAAATTTAAATTAATTACCATTACATTCTTGAATCTCCTTATCATTTTATTCTCCCTCTGTTGGAGATTCTCCAGCCTATCAATGTCTTTTCTAAATGTAATGACAAGAATTCACAATAATGCCCCTAAACAATTGTTTGATCAGAGTAGAGTACAATACTATTCCCACTTGCTTTCCTTAACTGCTTATTTCACTTATCTATTCATAAAATGCTTACCATGTTTTTCATTATTTTTTATGGTACAATAATCTTATTACATTCATTTGACATACCTTTAGTTACTCCCCAACTGATGGACATCCGTGCTCTTTCTAGTTCTTTGATTCAATTGAACATGTACAAATCAGGGCATGACCTGTGCTGGCTGAATCTCTACTGGCTCTTAGTGATTACATCTACCTCTTTTAGATGCTCACAAATAATCCTTTTAGTAATATGTTCTAGGATTTTTGCCAAAAATAAAAGTCAAATCCATTGGTCCATAGTTAGCAAATTCCACAGTTCCCATTTTCAAATCTGAGACATTTGACCCTCATCAGCTCTGTGTTATCATTCATATTTTTCCCAGTTTTTCAAAGTTTACTGAGAAAACTTTAAAAATGCCATGTAATAGCCATTTCAGAACTGATATAGTTCATCTGGGCCTATTGTTTATGTATACAAAATATATAATACACATATATACCTATATATACACATATGTGTGTATGTATATACATGAATACATACATATATATACATATATACATACACATATATTTCATTTCCCACCCACCCTTGCTCCCCTACCTAATATCTATCTTTTAAGTTGTTTTTCCCTGATAAATTCCCTATGTATCTCCATCTTGCTCTTGATACAATTTCCTTCTTATCTGCATTGAAATTGTTTTTGTTTAGATCTTCAGGATTTAATCCTCAAGAGCTTCCCAGTCCTATTAGCTTGTTTTCCCTACAGGATTTTAGAACATTGAAATTCTACATATATTTTTTCTGAACTTTTTGAGACTAGTAATTTCAGTTTCTAGCATGCGTGTGAAACAATGCTGAGTCTTTTCTCTTTCTCACTAAATATATGATGGAATGTTTGCTTCTCCCATGGTTTATATCATTTCTACTTCAGTATCTAATTCCATCTTTTTGGTAGGAATTAGATCCAGAGTATAAATTATAATAATAAATTCTCTCATATTTGGAAGAACAAATTTATTGATAATAATAGGAAGGCAAATCAAACATTTATAAAATGCCTTGTTTTTGGAAATGATAAAGTTTTGGCAGATGCCAAGATGACTTAATTCTCCCATTAGTATTTCCAATCAAAAACAATTATTGATCACCTTAGTAAATTCTTCTAGGGAAAATACTATGGACACATATAAGTATATAAAATATTTATGAAGTAAATATTATGTAATTTGAAGGGAGCACGCACTAGAATCAAAAGTGGATCACTAAAGAACCCAAAAGATGGCTAAAATTGGCAGAAGAGGTAATGGAGGGTATTCAAGGCATTAGGTGAAGGCTATACCAACAATATAGAGAAAAGACATGGAGTATTACATGTTATGAATAGCAAATAGGTTGATTTTAATGAAAGTCAGAGTGTATAAAGGATGTTAATGTGAAACCAATAATGGAAAGATCATACGGAAATAGATTGTGAAGGGCTTTAAATGATAAATGAAAAATATGTGTATTTCATCCTAGAGCAATAGGGAGTCATTGAAGTTCTTTGAGCATGATAATGACATGGTCAGACTCTGACAGCTATGTGAAGTTACAGATCAGAGTCAGAAAGCAGGGAGACCAATTCTAAACCTATTGTGATTGTCTAGGAGAGAGATGATAAGGGCTTAATTCAGGATGGTAGTTGTGTGAAGAGTGAGAAGGAATTGTATGTGAGAGACCCTGAAATAGGTTTGAAATCTATTTCAACCATTTGGTCTCCATGTTCAAATTATTTATACTACACTCCCAGGAAGTATTGTTTTTGTCTCTCTATTGATTATCAACTAAATGTCTGTTCTCATGTTTCCCACTGTCCATTGGTTGCTAGATTTTCTCATGTGAGTATATCTTTTTATTAAACTCCACTACTAGCTTACCTCTTTTTATCTCTTCTGTTCAATACTGCTATTTCCTTTGAATCACATAAAAATTCAGTATGGCCATGTATTTGTCCCTCATGTTTAGTACAATGCTTTAAACTTAGCTAGTGCTTCATAAATGCATGTTGACTAGATGTCATTTTATGCAGGCTTAACTAAGTGAAGAAGGCAGCATATACTTGTAGTGGATAGAATACTTGACTTGGAATAAGAATTCAAATCCCAATTGTGATAGTTACAAGCTATGTTATTGACTAACAAGTCAATTAACCTCTCCATTCCTCAGGCAACTCATAGTATCACACAGAATTTAGAGGGAACTACCACTGCAATCATTAAATCCAACTTATACGTGAAGGAGTTATAACTATATTACCGTACAAGTGGGCATCAACCTCTACTTGAAGATTTCTAAGAGAAATAATCCACTTTCTTTTGAGGCAAGATATTCCATTTGCAAACAGCTTTAACTTTTAGGAAGATTTTCCTGACATGGAGCTTAAATTGACTCCTTTGAAACTTCCTATGATTGTTCCTGGATATCCCCTGTGGAGACAAACAGAACAAGTGGAATCCTCCTCCACAGTACAACTCTTCAAATACTTCAACATAGCTTTCTCATATCTGCTATGTCTTCTTTTCCTCAGGCTAAACAAACACAGTTCCTTCAATTGATTCTCATATGACTTAGACTCAAAAGTCCTCCAACATCCTGGGTGACTGCTTTTGAATATTCTAAAGTTTATCAATGTTCCTTTTATAACATGGTATCCAGAACTATACACAACTCTCCAGGTGAGGTCTGAAATGAACAGTATAAAAAAGAATAATTATCTCACTCACTGTTCCTGGAAGCTATGCCTCTCCTAATGCAATTCAAGGTTTTTCTAGCTTTGCTGCTAAATCACATTGTGACTGATCTACCAAAACACCCAGATCTCTTTAAAAAAACTGTTGTTGGGACAGTTAGGTGGTCCAGTGAATAAAGGTCAGGAGGACCTGAGTTGAAATTCGATCTCAGACAGGACATACTTACTAGCTGTGTGATCTTGAACAAGTCACTTAATCCCAATTACTCTGGCTTCCCCACTCCAAAACAAAAACAAAAACAAAAAATTTGTTTATCCATGCCTCCCACATCTTATCTTAGAGAAACTGTTTTTTTGCTGTTGTTGTTGTTTTGTCTTTTATGCTCAAGTACAAGGTTTTACATTTATTCTTCTAGAATTTCATCTTATATTCAAGTTAATGCTCCAGTCAAACCTATAAAAAACCTATTCAAATCTTTCTAGATTCTGTCCATGTCATCCAGTGTGTCAGCTCTCCTTTTAAACTTTGTGTCATTTACAAAGCTGGATCATATGCAAATGAGCATCTCAATGTAATTTTTCTCTAATTGCAAACATAAATCTTTTTTGATGTTCTATTATATTTTCTTATATGTTAGATATTATCCTCCCCAAGGGCAGACTCAGTAATTATGTTTATCTTTGTATTCCCAGAATTTAGCACAGTACCTTGCACAAAACTGATGTTTAAATAAAGTTTTGGTGAACTTATTTATTTCACAGCCACAGAAGTCCAGTTTTAGGGTCAGAAAGACCTAGTCCAAGCCTCACAGGTCAGGAACTCTCTAGCCTAAGTTTTAAAAATCTTTTCTTGGGGGTGGGGGAACGTAAAGCCAAGCTCAAGTAACTTTCCAGAGGACTACTGCTGTGAATAGCTTCAGGATTCTGATTGCATAGTATAATGAACTCTCCAATTATTCAGCAGTAAATTAAAGCACAACATTCACAGAAACTAAAGTATAGCATTCTCAATGTTATGACAGAACAATTTATCACTAAAATGGCCATATAGTTTTCACCAAAGTGGTCAAATAGTTTTAAGCAAAAGATATCATTCAGTAAGGACTTAACTCAATCATTCTTAAGGAGGCTTACCTCATTAATGGGCAAAAAGTATAAAGGTCAAAGTTCTATACCCCTAGGTTACATTGTTTTAATCTCTCAGCCAAAAAGTATTCTTTCTTCCTAATTGGAGAAGAGTTTCCAATCATTCTTAATTCAATCATCCTGAAGAGGTAGAGTATACACAGTACAAAGTTCTCCCACCCCTAGGCCACAGTAAATCTTGATCTTGTCAGTTTGTATTAGATACACAAGGAGAGGTCTTTTCATTTTGACTGGAGGCTGGCTCTCAGATTCCATGGTTCCTCTTCCATGGTCTCAGCTTCTGCCAGAATCTATCCAACTGTCACCTGGATTCAAAAGCAGACAGCTCTCAGCTCCTCATCCAGTTCCTTATCCAGTTCCCATTCCATATTGAAGCTCACAGTGTCCAGTCCACTTCAAGTCTTTCACAATTCCTGTTTCTTGGAAGACAAAGTTTAACAGAGTCACAATAATATTCATACATGATACTGGCACCATCATCAATTCACTATCAACACAGACCCACCAACAAGGTCTGAGAACTCAACATAAATCATGAGTATAGAAAGTAACACAGACCCACAGACAAGCTCCAAGAAGTCAATACAAATCATCAGTAAAGTCCCAGGACCTCCAAAACACTCTTCCAGGACTTCTGTAAAGAGACAACCAGGAAATCCTCTTTCATGGCTTCCAGTAAGGTCCCAGAGCTTCTATACCAAGTATCACAAATAAACATCAACAGAGACATAACAGACAGAGTGCCAGGATACCACAAGTTTTCTTGACTCTGTCACCACAAGAGTTCTCTTCTTAGTTCTTCTCTCTTCTCAGTTCTTCTCAGTTCCCCTCTCTTCTAATGCTAATCTAATTGAATCAAGTTGAATCAAATGGAATCAAATCAAATCACATTAGATCTTCTGCTGCTAATATCCATTTATCTTAGATCTGAGCTCTGTGGGGGATAGGGGAAGCTTATCCTCCTTCCATAAGTTTGAAGACAGCTTCTATGTCCCCCCAAATCACCTCTTTGTCAGGCTATACATCCCTAATTTCTTCAATCATTCTCCTTAAACTTGAAATTCCTAATATTTACTCAAGGTCCTTGACTATTCTGTTTGCAGTCCTCTAAATGGTATCCAACTTATTCATGCCCTTCCTAAAACGTGCCTGATTACAATGTTGCAAAGTCTTACCACGAAACAGATATGCTGTCTGCACATATATGCATATGTGTAATGTATATGTATAATTTTCACTCTGCAACATGTAATATAGTGAAAATTTCCTCCATGTGTGTTCTGTTAAAACAATCCTGCTTTTGAACTTTATTATGATACTCTCATTCTATAACAAGGAAACATAAACATCATATAATTTGTGTCAATTGCTAAGATACAGGTGAACTTTTAAATATGGAATGAGGCTGTAAACTAGTGGGGCATAATACATTTCAACAGAGATTTTGGAAGGACAAGGTTACATTAAATTATCTTATGCTACTGGTCCTTTGGTGCATTTCTATGAACACAGCGTATGTGTGTGAGAAGGCATATTTTATTCATTCATTCAATAAATATTTAAGTAATCACTATATATATGGTGGGACAGCAGATAGAAGTCTGGCTTTCTTGCTCTTCATACCATATAATAGTCATCTCCCTACTCCATGACTTTTCACTGACTATCATCCATGCACAGAATATTCTTCCTCATCACTTGTGCTTCATAGCTTTCTTGACTCCATTCAAGACTCAATTCAAATACCACATTCTTCAGGAGGTCTTAACTTGCCTTCTCTTTAACCTCTAGCCCCAGTTGTTAGTGCCTTTCATCTGAGATTATATACCATATATACTCTAAATATCTTGTGTGTATAAATTTTTGCATGCTGCCTTTCATATAGTAAAGCAAGCACCTTGAGTGCAAGGATCTTTTTCCCCTTCCTTTGCATTCCCAGCACTTAGGACAGTTCCTAGCAGAGAGCTTAATAAAAGCCTACTGACTGACTTTACATAACAAAGACCTGGGTTCAACTTTATCCATCCCATTTATGTAGCAATGAACAAATCACTTTACATTATTCCCACAGCCAAAAAAGATTATAAACTGCAGAGGAGATACTAATGTGCATGAGTTCCAAAAACTTCCTCATTGGGATTTCTCCATACCAGCTAAATCAACAAGCATTTAATTTTTTACTATGTAACAGGCTTTATGGTAAATACTGGGGATAGAAAGAAAGGCAAAAATAGTTCCTGTTTTCAAGGAGCTCACATTGTTTTAGGGGATACAACATTCAAAAATCCATGTGCCGACAAAATAAATTCAGGTTAAATTGGAGATGATCTCAAGGGATGACAATAGCTAGGGCAGTGGGCAGGAAAGATATATTTTTCAAGGTAGGAGTGCAGATGAGTGTGAAAGGAAGCCTAGAAAACAAGGAAGCAGAGACAAGTACTGAGATTATTACAGGAATGAGGGACAGCTTATGAAAAAGCACAATCTTGGGATATGGAATATTTTATGGAGAAAAAGCAAAAAGAACAATATTGTTGGATCTTAGGGTGAGAAAGGTATAAGAAGATTGGAAATGTAGGAAAGGACCAAATTGGGAAAAGCATTAAAAGTCAAATAAATTATTTAATATTTGATCCTGGAAATAACAGGGACCCACTAGATTTTGATTAAGGGAATATACTTTGGGAAGATCACTTTTGCCGTTGGTTGAAGGATAGACTGAAGTGGAGGGACATTTGAAGTAAGACCATTTAGAAGGAAACAGCAATTGAGGTACAAGATAATAAAAAGCCTGCATCAGTGTAGTGGTTGTAGCAGATGAGAGAAAGGGACCTATAGGAGCAACGTTATTAAGGTAGAAATAAATAGGATCTGGCAAACAATTAAATATGTACAGTGAGAGACTTAAGAGTCAAGGATGGCACCTGGGTTATAAGCCTGGGTAACTCAATGGGTGGATCATGGTATGTTAAATAATAATAGTTGGATACTTTTTAAAAGGTTAGATTTGGAGGGTAGAGGAAGATAGTGGAGTAAAAGCAAGAACGTATTTGAGCTCCCACTCCAACCACTTCCAATACCTGTAAAATACAACTCTAAACAACTTTTAGAGCTATGGAACCCACAAAGTGACAGGGAGAAATAAATATCCCATAGAAGATCCCCTGACAGGCCATCAGGAAGGGTCTGGCACACCAACCTGAGAGCCGAGCCCATTCCCACTTGAGACATTATGGGCCCAGACCCATGGTGGCTACAACCAGAAGCACAGAGCAGGCAGAGCAGACTTCAGGAGAGTGAATCACCAACTGCTGTGGTGGTTTTGAGACTTCTCAACCCATAAATGCCAAAGAGAAAGTAAGAAGTCAGAGGGGAACCCTCTTGATTCAAGGTAAGAGAACAGCATGGTCTGGCCCCTGATCCCAGGGCAGCAGAGGTGACAGTAGCTGGAACTGCTGCTGCTGCTGCTGCTGCTGCTTCCAGCTCCTGGCCTACTGATCATAGGCGGACCAAGTGAGTCTCCAGAGGGCATTTGCAAGACTCTCTCTGCTGATGTTGAAGCAGGATTGACCTGCTTTGCCCTGCTTTGATTTGGATCATATCTTGGAGGATGGTCCTGGGGTGATGAGTGCTGGTGTTGCAGTTAGTTGAGGCTGTGGAGAGAAAGTCCTCCTCATAATTCTGAGGCAGGCACCTACAAAAAAAATTCTGACAACAGCTGTGCAAAACGCCAGCAATCTGAGACACAGCACTCTCCACTGTGGAAATAGAGGTCTATCATGGCAAAGAACTCAAAAGTCAAGTAATTGGCTGGCAAACCAAGGAAGCGCAATCAGACAGCAGAATCCTTTTTTGGGGAGACAAAGATGACCAAAACATAGAACCAGAAGAAGACAACAAAACCAAAATTCCTGCATCAAAAGCCTCAAAGAAAAATATGAATTCATCACAGGCAATGGAGAGGCTCAAGAAGGATTTTGAAAATCTAATAATAGAAGTGGAGGAAAAATTGGGAAGAGAAATGAGAATGATGAAAGAAAAATCCTGAAAAACACATTAACAGACTGACTGAAGAAAATGACAACTTAAAAAATAGACTAACTCAAATGGCAAAAAAGGTCCAAAAAGCCAATGAGGAGAAGAATGACTTACAAATCCAAATTTTCCAGATAGTAAAGGAATTTCAAAAACTCACTGAAGAGCATAATTCCTTCAAAATTAGATTGAAGGAAATGGAAGCTAATGACTTTATGAGAAATCAAGATACTATAAAACAGATCCAAACAAATGAAAAAATGGAAGGCAATGTGAAATATCCCTTTGGAAAAACCACTGACCTTGAAAATAGATCCAGGAGAGATAATTTACAAAAGATTGGACTACTGAAAAGAGAGCCAAAACATCATCTTTCAAGAAATTCTCAGGGAAAATTGCCCCGGTATTCTAGAACCAGAGGGCAAAATAGAAATTGAAGGAATTTAACGATTGCCTCTTTAAAAACATGCTCAAAAGAAAACTCCTAGGAATATTATAACCAAATTCCAGAATTACCAGGTCAAGGAGAAAAGAGTACAAGGAGTAAGGAAGAAACAATTTGAGTACTGCAGAAACATAATCAGGATAACACAAGATATTGCAACTTCTACATAAAGGGATTGAAGGACTTGGAATATGATATCCCATAGATCAAAAGAGCTAGGATTAAAAGCAAGGATCACCCATCCAGCAAAACTGAGTATAATGCTTAAGGGGAAAAATATGGATATTCAATGAAGAACTTCGAATTTTTCTTGATGAAAAGACCAGAGCTGAACAGTAAATTTGACTTTCAAATACAAGAAGCAAGAGAAGCATGAGAAAGTAAACAAGAAAAAGAAATAATAAGGAACTTATTAAAGATGAACTATTGAAATTCCTACGTGAAAAAAAAAGATAATTGTAAGTTATGAGACTTTTCTTAGTATGAGGATAGTTGAAGGGAACATATATGAATATATGTGTATACATACATATTTGTATGTAGAGGAGGGGGTGTGTGTGTATACACACACACATATACATATGTGTGTGCATGTGTATATGTGTGTACATATATACATAGACTGAGGGCACAGGATCAGTTAAATATGAAGGGATGATATCTAAAAATAAAACTAAGATGTAAGAGAGGAATATATTAGGAAAAAGAGAAAGGGGGAGATTGAATATGGTATATTATCTCACATAAAAGAGCTAAGAGAAAACTATTACAATGGAGGGGAAGAGCAGAGAGGTGAAAGGAAATGATTCAGTCTTACTCTCATTGGATTTGGCTTAAGGAGGGAATAACATACACATTTAATTGAGTATTTTACCATACCATACACAAAAGTATGTAGGAAGGAGATAAGAGGGGCGATGATAGAAGGGAGGACAGATAGGGGGAGAGGGTGGTTAGAAGCAAACACTTTTTTTTCCAATACATTCATTTATTTATTTTCTTGTTTACATCATTCATTTCCATGAGATTATGTTACACATTTTCTCCCCATCTTTCCCCTACTCACAACTTCAAAACAGCAATCCAACTGTATAATCCCTCCCCCAAACTGCTCTCTCCTATGTCCTCTCCCATTGCCCCTCTGACTTTCCGGTAGGGCAGGATGGATCGCCCTACCCCAATGCCTGTATATCTTAATTCCCAGTTGTATTTACATAATAATAATAATGATGTAGATGTAGGTGTGTAGGTGTGTAGGTGTGTAGGTGTGTATACATACATATACAGTTTTAACATTTGATTATATAATTTAAATTCTAGATTCTTTCCCTTCCTCCCTCATCTCCCACCCCCACTGGAAGGACAAGCAATTCAATACAGGCTATACATGTATAATTACACAGAATGTCTCCACATTGGACATATTGTGAGGGACTTATTACATGTCCCTCCTTCCTATCCTGCCCCACCTTGTTATATTCTCTACCCTTTCCCTGTCCCTTTCCAGAAGTGTGTGCTTCCAGCAACCCTCCCCCCCCCCCACCAATCTGCCCTCTCCTCTATCATCCCACCTCTCATCCCTATACCCCACACTCTCCTGTGTGGCAAGGTACCCAGTTTAGAGTTAATGTCATTTCTTCACTAAGCCAAATTAAATGAGAGTAAGGTTGACCCTTTCCCTTTTGCCTTTCTGTTCTTCCCCTTCATTGTAACAATTATCCCTTGCCTCTTCTATATGAGATGATTAACCCCACTCTATCTCTCCCTGTCTCCTCTCATTCTAATCCTCTCACACCTCAGAATTTCACCTTTTAAAGTATCATCCCTTCCTATTCAATTGATCCTGTCCCCTCTATGTACACATATATACACATACTCAGATATATGTTCATATGCAAATATAAACCCTCTTATATAGATATATATGTATACATACATTTGTATTCCCTTCACCTATCCTCATACTGAGATAAGTTTCATAAGTTACAATTATTGTTTCTCTGTTTTGGCATGTAAATAGTTCAACTTTGATAAGTTCTTTATGAATTCTTTTCCATGTTTACCTTCTCATGCTTCCTGTATTTGAGTGTCAATTTTTCTTTTTCAGTTCTGGTTCTTTCAGTAAGAATGTTTGAAAGTCCTCCACATCATTGAATGACCATATTTTCCCCTGGAACATTATATTCAGTTTTCCTGGGTAGGTGATTCTTGGTTTTGATCCTGGCTCCCTTGATCTCCAGAATATTATGTTCCAGGCCCTTCAGTCCCTTAATGTGGAAACTGCTAGATCCTGGGTTATCCTTATTGAGTTTCCACAGTATTCAAATTGTTTCTTCTTGGAAGGTTGTAGAATTTTCTCCTTGATCTGGGGACTCTCAAACTTGGCTATAACATTCCTAGGAGTTTTCTTTTGGGAATCTTTTTCAAGAGGTAATCAGTGAGTTCTCTCAATTTCTATTTTGCACTCTGATTCTATAATATCAGGGCAATTTTCCTTGAGACTTTGTTCACTTAACTTTTCTTTATTATTTTTGTTACATCCTTGATTTCCACAAGATTTTGAGTTATGAATTTTCTCCCAGTCTTTCCTTTACCCACAACCCCAAATCAGCCATCCCACTGTATAACCAACTCCCCAATCTGCTCTCTTTTATATCCTCCCATCACCCCTCTCACTTTCTGGTAGGCTAAGATGGATCTCCCTGTCCCAGTGCCTGTATATCTTATTTCCCAGTTGCATAATAATAATAATAATAATAATAATAATATGTATATTTTTATCATTTGATTTTAGATCTTTAAATTCTGAATTCTTTCCGTTCCACCTTTGTCACCCATCCACACTGGAAAGACAGGTAATTCTATACAGGCTGTACATGTGTAGTTATGCAGCACATCTCCACAGTGAACATATTTTTAAATGGTCTGTCCTGGATCTATTTTCCAGGTAAGTGGTTTTTTTTTCAATGAGATATTTCACATGGCCTTCTATTTTTTTTTCATTTGTTTGGATATGTTTAATAGTATCTTGATTTCTCATAAAGTCATTTGCTTCCCTTTGCTCCACTCTAAATCTCAAATAATTATTCTCTTCAAAAAGCTTTTGAGATTCTTTCTCCATCTGGAAAATTTGACTTTTTAAGGCATTCTTCTCCTCGTTGCCTTTTTTGGGCTTCTTTTTCCATTTGAGTTAATCTATTTTTAAGGTTTTGCTTTCTTCAGTCAGGTTGTTGGCTCTCTTTTCATGATTTTCTTGCATAATTCTCATTTCTCTTCCCAAGTTCTTCTGCTTCTCTTATTTGGTTTTCAAAATCCTTCTTAAGCTGCTCTGTGGCTTGTATGCAGACTACATGCTTCTTGAAGCTTCTGGTGTGGGAGTTGTGACTGTGTTGTCTTCCTCCAGTTCCATGCTTTGATCCTTTTTTGTCCCCAAAAAAGGAATCTGAAGTTTGATTTCTATTCTTCTTTTGCTTCCTTTGTCTGGTTTTGTTGCCAGTCAATTACTTGGCTTTTTAGCTCTGTCAAACTCTGCTTCCAGAGGGGAAAGCTATGTCCCAAATTGCTGAGGTGTTCACAGCTGCCAGAGGTATTAGGGGGCAGCTGCAGTCCCCACCAGCTTTGGCTCACTGAAAACACACCCCAGGACCACCACCCAAGACTGTGATCCTGACCCAGGCAGCTCAAGGAAAGAGCACTTAGCCTCTGAATGATTGCTTGGCCACCCTGCAGTCTGCAGGCAGGGAGCTTCTGAAGTTGTGGGGCCACCACTTCTGCTGCTTCCTTGCCCTAGGGGCAGTTTGGCCAGACAACTTTCCTCCCCCAAATTTAGCTGAGTTCCACTGACCCTTCACTTAGTCCTTGTTTCTTATGGATTGATAATTCTGTAAACTGACACAGCTGCTGCTGATCCACTCTCCTGAAGGCTCCAGCTGTGTCTTGTCCTTCCCATCCTGAGGCCAAGCTGAGGTTTCAGGCTGGGCCGATTTAGGCTCCCAGCATGCTGCAATGAGTCCTTCCTGCCGAGCTGCCTTCAGCAGGAGATGTGTCCCTCTGTAATTTTGTGAGTTCTGGAGCCCTAAAATTTGTTTAGAGTCATATTTCATGGGTATTTGAGGTGGCTATGTGGGAGCTGCAGAGCTTTCCTACTTCTATGCCACCATCTTAGCTCCATTCCCCTCAATGCTAGAAGCAAACAGGATCAAAATAGAAAATAGAATAAGTTGGGGGCAGGATAGAATAGAAGGAAATATAGTTAATCTTTCACAATATAAATACTACAGAAATGTTTTGCTTAACTACACATGTACAACATCTATTGAAGTAATTGTCTTCCCAGTGGATGTGGGTGAGGAGGGAAGAAGGAAAAGAATCAGGAAATCAAATTTTTAAAAACAAATGTTAAAAATAGGTTTGTATTTTTACATGCAACTAGGAATTAATATATACAGGCAATGGGGTTTAGAAATCCATCTTGCCTTAAAAGAAATAAGTGTGAATAGGGTGGACATAAGAGAGAACAGATGGGGGGGGGGAGGGCTGTTCCATATGCTTGCTAAATTGGAGTGAGGGGTAGGGGAAAGACAGGGAGGAAAGTTGTAACTAAAAATCTTGTGGAAGTGAATGTAGGAAACTAATTAATATTTTTAAAGGGGAGATTTGGGAGAGAAAGAAATTTAGTTCTGCTTTGAACATTTTGATTTTGAAAGAACTATGAAACACCCAATCCATAATATCCAAGGAGGAGTGTGTGGTGACTTATCTGAGATTCATCTGATTCAAGATAATGATTGAATTCATGCGAGTGGATGAGATCAAGCAAAATAATATAGAGAAGGGAAGATGATCAAAGACAGAACCTTGAGGGACAATCATCATTAGTAGTATATCCTAGATGAAGGAGACTGAGAAGGAATAGTCAGACAGATAAAAAGACAAGCAGAGCTCAGTGGCACTAAAACCAAGATTAGAGAAAGTATGCAGAAGGAAATAACAATCAAAGGCTTCATTGAGGTGAAGAAAGTGCAGGATTGATAAAAGGCCATTCAATTTGGCAGTTAACAATAGTGTCAATTAAATAATGAAGATGGCTACCAGACTGCAGAGAAAGGTGTGAAAAGAGAGGAAATGGAGGGACTGAATGTAGACATCTTTCTGAATGAGTTTAGCCACAAGAGAAGGAAAGACCTAAATAAACTGATAGATAACTGAGATGAACAGATCAAGTGAAATTGTTTTTGTTTATTTGTTTGTTCGTTTTTTCTTGTTAGAATTAGGGAATTTGTTGTTTATAGGTAGTAAGGAAGTGGTCAGTAGAGAGGAGAGAATGAAAAAATTATGAAATAATAGGAATGAGAAGAGGTGAAACGAGCTGGAGAAAAAGGGATAGAATGGGATAAAGGGTGCATGTAAACAGAAGCTTTTGCTTTGTCAAGAAGATTCTTCATATGAGGGAGAAAGGTGAAAATGGGAGAAGATATTTACATGATATGAGATGAGGAGATAAGTACATGGAAGTATCACTGAATGACCTAAATAATTTCAGTAAATAATGAAACATATCCTCACCTTAAACCCTGGGAGTAAAGGGCACCATGGGAAGTCTAAGGAGAGATGAAAAATTTTGAAATAATTGAAGTGGTAAGATACTGAAAAGATTTGAAAGGTGAAAAATGAATGCCTTAATGTAGTGAAGTTGCATGCAGGTGTGATTATGTGGTATGAACTTGCATGTAGGGGAACCCAATCTAAATAGTTAATTTTTTTAGCCCCATTCAGCAGAAGATGAGCAACTGGGAAGGTAGCAGATGGAGAGAGCAAACCAAGGTTTGGTAAGACCTGATCACAAAGGGTATAAGCTACCATGAAGCTCAAGAGTAAAGGATAGTATAAAGTCAAAATCATTCAACCCAGGATGAAGACAGAGAAGAAAAGCATAAATAGTGAAGGGGTTATATCCTGGGGTAGAACTAAGAGGATGAGGGAGTGGAGGTCACTGTGAGGACAAAGAACAGGTTAGGGATTTATAAGGCAGAGGGAAAAAACAACAATAATGATAATATTGAAAATAAGCATTCATATGG
The DNA here is from genome assembly GCA_028646575.1 of Pseudocheirus occidentalis. Taxonomy (NCBI): domain Eukaryota; kingdom Metazoa; phylum Chordata; class Mammalia; order Diprotodontia; family Pseudocheiridae; genus Pseudocheirus; species Pseudocheirus occidentalis. Next base: position 71,268,243 of record CM053593.1, read on the forward strand.
TAACTTAATGCATCCAAAATTCTTTAAATATATATCTTCTATTTCATTCTTTTCATTTATTTAAAAAAATTGTTTCATTATTTCATTTCATTATATTCATTCATTACTTCATTCAATTATTTTTTTATTCATTTCACAACAAACCCTGGAATGTAGATGCTATTATTTTTCTCGTTTCTACAGGTAAGGAAACAGGTAAATTTTAAGTGACTTGCCCAAGGTCACACACTTTTAAGTATATATGGATGGAATGAAATGTCTTTTAGATTCCAAGCCCTATTTTCAATCCATTGTATCACCTACCTTTCTTTAAGACATGTAGAATGCAGACATCCAGTGCCAAGATGGTGGAGTGAAGAAGGAAGCCTCTGAAGTTCTCCCAAATCCCATGCCAAATCAGTAGAAAAGTAGCAGCAGTGGCAGCAGCATCAGAAGCCAGGCTTACAGGATGGGGCTTGCAGCAAGACTCTAAGCCTGGGGTGATCCACAAGGGAGGCCCCAATCTCCTGCAAAGCAAGAAGCCCCTTATACAAGTGAGTAGTCTGTGCAGCAAAGCAAGGCCCCAGCCTAGTGACCCCATTCCTAGCACAAGGCACCAAAAAGACCTTGACCCCACTGCTGACCAATAGTGAAGCCCAAACCCAGGACTAATCAAGTGAGACACTTGCCTGGGACCTTTGTAAAGCCAATCAGCAGTAGATTCCTGAGAGAATTCTATTGTGAACAGCCTTTAAGATTCGGATTACACAGTATTAGTGAACACTCTATTCCATTACAAAATCAGTTTCAGTACAATGTTCACAGTTTGAACAGTTCACAATATTATATACAATCTTCAGAACAAGGAAAGTCTCGATATTATATCTT
>CM053593.1:71269609-71316333 GCA_028646575.1 Pseudocheirus occidentalis
GCATAAATATATCTTTAATTTCCACCTCTGTAAATTGCCTGTTCATATCCTTTGACCACTTATCAATTGGGGAATGACTGGCATTCTTGTAAATTTTATTTAATTCCCTGCATATTTTAGAAATGAGGCCTTTATCAGAGACATTAGTTGTAAATATTCTTTCCCAATTTCCCACTTCTCTCTTAATCTTGGTTACATTTGGCCTTGTTTGTACAGAATCTTTTCAATTTGATATAATCAAGATTATCTATTTCGCATTTTATAATGCTTTCCAAATCTTCTTTGGTCATAAAGTCTTCCCTGCACCATAAATCTGACAGGTAAACTATTCCTTGCTTCTCCAGATTATTTACAGTATCAGCCTTTATATCTAGATCATGTATCCATTTAGACTTGACTTTGGTGTATGGCATTAGATAATGGTCTATGCCCAGTTTCTGGAATATGGCATATTTATTATAAATTACTATTAGTAGTAATAGCAGTAATAATGATGGATAACATTTCTATAACACCTACTCTGTGCCAGACACTGTACTGAGCTCTTTACAATTATTATCTCATTAGATCCTCAAAACAGCACTGAGATGTAGATGCTATTATTACCTCATTTAACAAATGAGGAAACTGAGGTAACAGACATTAAATGACTTGCCCCAAGTCACACAGATAGTATGTGACTGAAACTAGATTTGAAATCAGTTCTTCCTTACTAAGTCCAGAGATCTAACACATCAACTTGTTGCATTTTCATCAATAGCAATCTCTAACAAGTACACAATGCTTTAACATTTGCAAAGTCCTTTAGATACATTAACTCATTTAAATCTCACAAATATCTATCATTCTGCTTTCTATCTATCTATCTACCTGTCTATCATCTATCATCTATCAATCTATCTCTCTATCTATCTATCTCTCTATCTATCTATCTATCTATCTATCTATCTATCTATCTATCTATAGTGTGTATTCTCATTTTGCAAATGAGAAAAATGGGGCTCAGTGAGTTTGTGATCTACCAATTCTAACACAACTTATTTCAGAAATATATCTCTCCTGATTACAAGTTCAACACTCTATTTATGAGATAGATAATGGATATCATGATCTAGGGCTCAAAGGAACATTAGAATCCATCAAATAAAACCGTCTCTTCTTACAGTTGAGAGAGGCTAATGAACTTGGCTGTAGTCACATAACTAGTAAATTCCTATAAGAAGATTTGAATGTAGGTCTTTCTGAATCAAGCCTGGAGCTTCATCCACTGTACCATGAACTGCTTTTTATCCTAGAAAAACTATTTACTGGAAGATTAGTTGTCATTGTCATTTTTCTCTTTTAAAAATTAAATTCAATAGTAACTTCCCCCCCCAAAACTATCATGAGCTAATTATTTAATAAGGAGTTTGTATATATGCACACATATCCTTTTTTCTCCCTCTCTCTCTCTCTTTCTATATATACATACATACATACATGCATACATACATACTCTATATGTAGAAATATAGGCATGTGTTTCTATATACACATACTCATACACTCACATATACACAAAGTGTACGTATATATAACATGTATGTTATATCTTATATAACATAGTTCTGCATTATAGCTTAGGGTATTTGTGAGATATTACCCTATAGTGTATATATGTATTGTACTGCATGTATGTGTGTGTATATATATATATATGTATATATATATACACATGTATAACTGTGTTATCCTATTTTAGATTTTTAGATCAAGTCTATTTTCTTATCTTCCTCTCACAGAAATTTATGTGTGTGGGGGCAGAGCCAAGATGGTGGCATAGAAGCAGCAAAGTTTCTCAGCTCCCACACAGCAACCTTAAATACCCATAAAATACTAATCTAAATTTTAGGGATCCAAAACTCACAAAAATACAGCAAACATATCTATCACTGAAGGCAGCTCGGAAGGTGAGGTTCATCGCAGCAGGCTGGGAGCCAACGCTGGCCCAGCCTGAAAACCACAGCCTGCCCCCAGGGTGCTGTGCTGGAGTATACAGTTGGAGTATACAGGAGAGAGGATCTGTGGCACCTGGGACAGTTTCCACATTTATCAATCCAGAAGAAATAAGGCTAAGAGAAAGGTCAGTGGAATTTAAGCTAAATTTAAGGGAGAAAAGTGATCTGGCCAAACTGCCACCAGGGCAGGAAGCAGCCGGGAACCAGCAGGAATGGCTGCAAGTGGAAATTGCCTCCACTGGGCTGCTTCAGAGCTCCTGGCCTGCGGATTGCAGGTGGGCCAAGGCTCTTGCATTGAGCAGCCCGGAACCAGATCATGGTCTCAGGTGGTGGTCCTGGGTTGTGCTTTCAGGAAGCCACAGTTGGCGGGGGCTGCAGCACCCCCCTAATACCTCCGGTAGCTGTGAAAACCCCAGTGATTTGGGACAGAGCTTTCCCCTCTGGAAGCAGAGTTCCACAGAGCTAAAAAATCAAGCAATTAATTGACTGGCCAACATGAGGAAAAGGAAACAAAATAAGAACAGCAATAAAACTCTAGAATCCTCTTTTGGGGACAAAAAGGATCAAAGCATGGAACTAGAGGAAGACGACACAGTCAGAATTAACACAACAAATTCTTCCAGGAAACATGAAGATTGCCTACAAGCCATAGATCAACTTTAAAAAGACTTTGAAAACCAAATAAGAGAAGTGGAGGATGAATTGGGAAGAGAAATGAGAATGAAGTGAGAAAATCATGAAAAGAGAGTCAACAACCTGACTGAAAAAAACAACACCTTAAAGAACAAATTAATTCAAATGGCAAAAGAGGCCCCAAAAGCCTTTTGGGCAAAAGGCCCAAAAAGGAAAATAATGCCTTAAAAAGTCAAAATTGCCAGATGGAAGAAGAATCTCAAAAGCATTCTGAAGAGAGTAATTCCTTCAGAATTAGAGTGGAGCAAGTGGAAGCTAATGACTTTATGAGAAATCAAGATACTATTAAATAGTTACAAACAAATGAAAAAATAGAAAGCAATATGAAGTACCTTCTTAAAAAAAACACTGACCTGGAAAACAAATCCAGGAGAGACAATTTGAAAATTATTTGTCTACCTGAAAGCCATGATCAAAAAAAGAACTTGGAAAGCATCCTTCAAGAAATTCTCAAGGAAAATTGCCCCGATGTTTTAGAATCAGAAGGCAAAATAGAACTTGAAGAATTCACCAATTGCCTCTTGAAAAAGATCCCCAAAAGAAAACTCTTAGAAAAATTATAGCCATGTTCTGGAATCCCCATATCAAGAAGAAAATATTACAGACTGACAAGAGAAAATAATTTGAGTACTGTGGAAACACAGTTAGGATAACCCAGGATCTGGCAACTTCTACATTGGGGATCAAAGGGCCTGGAACATGATATTTCAGAGATCAAGGGAGCTAGGATTAAAACCAAGAATCATCTATCCAGCAAAATTGAGTATAATGTTCCAGGGGAAAATATGGTCATTCAATGAGATGGTGGACTTTCAAGCATTCTTGCTGAAAAAAACCAGAACTGAACAGAAAATTTGAAATCCAAACACAAGAAGCATGAGAAGGTTAACATGAAAGAAATCATAAGGAACTTATCAAAGTTGAACTATTTACATGCCAATATGGAAAAGTGATAATAGTAACTTATGAAATTTTTCTTAGTATGAGGATAGGGAATGTATATAGATGTATACCTACACATATGTATATATATAGGAGGGTATATATATGTATGAATACATATCTGAGCATGTGTGTATACGTGTACATAGAGGGTACAGGATCAATTGAATAGGAATGGATAATACTTTAAAAGGTGAAATTCTCAGTTGGGAGAGGAGTATAATGAGGGGAGACAGGGAGAGACAAATGGGGTTAATCATCCCATGTAGAAGAGGCAAGGGATAACTGTTACAACTTTACTTTCATTTATTCTCATTGAATTTGGCCTACGGAAGGAATGACATAAACTCTAAACTGCATATCATGCCACACAGGAGAGTAGGGGGCATAGGGATGAGAGTGGGGATGATGGAGGGGAGGGCAGGGTCTGGGGGAAAGTTGCTGGAATCACACACTTCTGTAAAGGGACAGGGACAGGGTAGAGAACAGAACAAGGGGTAAGGGGCGGGAATAGGAAGGAGGGACATATAATCAACCTCTCACAATATGTCCACTGTGGAGATGCCCTGTGTAATTACACATGTACAGTCTATACTGAATTGCTTGTCCTTCCAGTGGTTGTGGGTGACAAGGGAGGAACCGAAAGAATCTAGAACTTAAAGTTCTACAATACATACAACTGGGAATTAAGATATATAGGGACTGGGGTAGGGAGACTCTCCCTGCCCTACTAGAAAGTTAGGGGGGCATTGGAGGAGGGCATAAAAGAGAGCAGATTGGGAGAGGGGCTTTACAGTGGAATTGCTGTTTTGGAGTTGGGGATAAGGGAAAGATCGGGTAGGGGAGAAAACTTGTAACTCAAAATCTCATGGAAATGAATTATGTAAACAAGAAAATAACATAAATAAATAAATTTTTAAAAATAAAAAGGAAAAAGAAAAAAGAAAAAAAGAAATTTGCTTGTGTGTGTGTGTGTGTGTGTGTGTGTGTACATGGATATCTATATAAGTGTGTGTATGTTTTCCTCCCTCTCTCTCCCTCTCAGGATATTAATTTCCTTCAAGACTAGATCAAGTGTCACCTCAATAATGATGCCTCAATAGATATCTAAGTTTTTAGTTCTTTCTCTTTATTCAAATTACCTTGCTACCTATTGTGCCCCACCCCACCAGCACCAATGAAATGTAACCTTCTTGTGCAAAGGGACCAATTAGTTTTTTTTGTTTTTGTTTTTTAGCCCTACCATCAAACATCATGCCTTTCAAATAACAGGTTTTTAATAAATTTTGTTTTCTAGCCTTGAATTTAAAGGATGTGTCATTTCATTTTTAAGCAACTACAAAGGCTAGTAATTATTTTCTAATATTGAACTCAACTCTACCTTCCAGTGAGATTTTTTTCCCTCTGGAAATACACAGATTAAATCTAATCCTGTTCCTGCATGACAACCCTTCAAACTTTCCCAAACAGCTCTCAGGGCCTTTTTAAACCATCTCTGCTACAAACTAAATACCCACAGTCCCTTCAACTGTGGAATTACTTACATGACCTGCTTTCCAAGATCAGTCAAAATAGCCAAAATGATTTGTTTATATTAAAAAAAAACCACTTTAGACAGGATTTTGAAAAACTCAATATTGTAGAATTGATGAAATATTAACATCATATTTTCTGTAAATTTTTGGTTAAATAGTTAAGTTCAATGAAAAAATCTTCGGGATTCAAATTTTATAATAATTAAAAATAATAATTTAGATAATTTAATAAATTCTCTTACAACATGTAAGTTGTAATGAGAAATAAAACTGGAAATAAAGTGAACATTTTTAATTAAAATATTCAGGATAATAAAGAGTAATTTTCTAGAGTTCTTTAAGGCTGTCTTCAATTTCTTGCTTCCCCAAACCATTTCTCTTCATTAAAACTGGTTTGTCATTCAGGTGAAGAAAACAGGTCAAAATTTTCATAAGCTAAAGCTGCACAGAATTCTTGAAGGTTGATTATGGGTTTCTGCTGAACATTCAACAGCATTTTTCCTTGGGCTTTTATGCTACAATGAATTTTCCGGGTCTGGCACTTTGGAAGGTCCTACTACCCTTATCATTAGTGTAGAAATCTTTAGACTGAAAATAGAACAAAGAAAAAAAAACAAAATTATGGCTGAATAGCTCAAGAGAATAATTTTAGCAAATAAATAGTATCAATGAAAGCTTTTGAAAAACTCTTTTAAATGTGTTTCCAAGCTATAATATTCACTTTCAAGGCTGTTATGCTGTTTGAAAATAGCCAATAGGAAGAGGGAAGAAAACAAATAAAAAACATATTACTAAGTGGTAAAAGTTAGATTTTTTTTTTAGTCACTAAAACATTGGTTTCAAAATAGGGCAGAAATGAAGTTGATGACACAACAAAGTCCTAACTAGGAGTTTTGGCATTGGAGTAAATTTCATGGAGGGACAGTTCCGTAGAGCATACTCTGTAGGTTGCAATCATACTTGCGGATAGGGGAAAGTCACTTTCCTAGAAAGTTGAGCCAGATGGCAGTAGTGACAGAAGGTGGGTTTGTGGGGGCAAGTCTAGGGCTGCACAAGTTATTCTTTAGTATTTGGGGCCAGTAGACAACTGCAAGGGAGAAAGATAAAATCTAGAGAAGAAAATTAATCAATCAATCAATTAATTAACCAATTAATTAATTCTACCCTAGTTTTGGCACTGCAACAGAAGTGTTAAAAGACAATGGGGTTTTACCAAATCTCTTAACATATACACTGATATGTGAATTTTATCTAAGGAAACGGATGTGACTCCTATTGAGGAATTCACTTATAATTGATGATCTCCTCATATGTTGTTCTGGGAAGAAAAAGACTTTTGGATGGGCTTGTATTGTTTAGACATGAAAACAGATAACAAGTTGGTTGACTGTATAAAGACTCTATGCAAACTACAGAAACAATTGAATAGTTATAATAATTCCCTTTGTTGTCATAATACAATACAAACCATGGCTGTTCATTTGCTAGGTTCTTGCAATTTTTTTAACTTTTAAAATTTAAGTGAACTACATATACTTCTTTTTAAAAATCTTATTTATTTTTGACATTCTTTAAAACCATTTTGAATTCCAAATTCTGTCCCTCCCTCTGACCACTCTACTACCCACTGAGAAAGCAAGCTAATTATATATTTGAACCACATGAAACATTATTTCCATTTTAGTCATATCACAAAAGAAAGGCAAGTAAAATAAAGAAAGTGAGAAATTTATATATCAATTTGCACTCAGATTTCATTATTCTTCTCTATAGAAGTGGATAGTATTTTTTTAAATTATGAAACCTTTGGAATTGTCTTGGATCATTGTACTGATCAGAGTGACTAGGATTCTCACATTCAATCGTTATTATAATATTGCTGTTACTATGTAAAATATTTTCCTGATTCTCTGTACTTGACTTTTTTTTTGCTTTTTCAAGGGGGGAAAGCAGGGCAATTGGGGTTAAGTGACAAGCCCAAGGTCACACAGCAAGTAAGTGTTAAGTGTCTGAAGCCAGATTTGAATTTAGGTCCTCCTGACTCCAGGACCAGTGCTCTATTCACTGTGCTACCTAGCCACTACACAATTCCTTTTTTTATAATGATCTATGTATGCTTCAATGGCTCAATCATCTAAGCATCCTTTATCTCTACCCTTCTTCTGTAAACCATAAGCCATTTACAACTTCTCAGCCCAAAAGATTCTGATCCATAATGTAACTTTTGTCTTCTATAAAGAATCTAGGTAATACACAATAAGCTGTTTTCTTAGTCATATAATATTTGATAAATCCAAGGCACCTATTATTCCTTGTGGTTATTTGATGTGCAACCCTCCTTTTCTGATCATATATGTCCTTAATGATTTTTTTTACTTTGTCTTTACTTCTTGTTCCTTGATATGCATAAAAAACTTAACAATTCACATTTATTTTTATCAACATCTCTTCAAATCAGCAATTAAACTGGACATTCATAGCTTATAGCCTTGCTTTCAATCACACTTCCAGTGGGAATAAGCAATTAGCACTTATATGCTAACTGCCTTTCAAGAATGCTATAAAAATCAGAATATAAAAATGAAATATAAAGGATAATTTCTTTGGATATGTGTCACCAGATGGCTTGTGCCTTCCTTCTTGCATGTACAGGCAATCACCGAGTTGATCTATTGAGGGGATAATGATTTTTTCATCATTTTAATGACTCAGTTTTGCTCAGTTGCTATAAACTTCAGGGCATCTTATCTGAGATTGGTCACTAAATAATCTCTCAAAGTATCACTCTATCAATTCATACTGTTTTGTGTATTGAGAGAACTGCAAATCAAATTTGCATTTATCAAGGAGTAAATATGATTATAGCTAGTGGGATGTAAGCTTTTTGAGAGAAAGTTATCATTGTTATCATCATCATTATAATTATCATTATTTTGCCTTTATTTCTGGGTCCCTAGAACAGAATCAGGTTACTTTAATAATAGACAACATTTACATGATATTTTAAGGTTTGCAAAGCCATTTACAAATGTAATCTCATTTTCTCTCTACAAAAACAATGGGAAAAACCATTATCACCACATTTTAGAGATAAGTAAACTAAAGCAGATCATGGTTGAGTTACTCATGTTAACAAAGCTTAATAAATGTCTGAAGTCATATTTGAACTGAGGTCTTCCTGATTCTGAGTTCAGCGCCCCCTCTTCTTCACCAACATAGATGCCTCATATTAACCAAATGTTAGTAATTGCAAGTCTGATATTAAATTATAAATGTATATATTATGTCTTTCAAAGTATTTGACAAATAAATGAAAAGCATTATGATGTAGTGGGAAGGGCACTCAATTGAATGTAAAGAAATGACATGAATGCTTGTGTCACTAAGAAGATATGTGTTCAGGGAAAAAAACTGAGCTGCAATGTAGGAGTTCATCATGCTGCCATTATACTTTATCATATCACTTTAACCTGATGATATCACACAAAAATATGATTGAAAGCAATACCAATTTATTATAATCAGATATGAATATAAGATATATTTTGATAAATTTAAATTTTAAATTATTAAGTTGTCTTCCTTTTACTTGCTTTCTGCAAAAAAAAAAAGGGAGGGGAGGAACAATTTAGCCATGATATTAAAAAAATACATAGGGATTGCTAGTTACTCCTTTTCAAAAAGCTGCCTATCTATCCTTTTATCCCTTTCATTAGCAGCTTCCACTTTCTTCAAAGGACTTTAACACATGAAAGGGATTTGAGTAGATATGGAGATAGTGAAAAATCAGCTTCAACATTTCTAATTGTGGGTCAGTCTCTGTCACAATTAATCTTTCAGGTCTTCTGTTGGTGTATTCTATGTTGCTTCTAAATATTCTCTTTTATCTCCCTTATGCTTAGTGCTCTGCAACTTACAAAAACATTTAAAAACCCTTGATTGTTGCTCTCCTTCCAATTTGGAAAAAAAATGCTCTGGATTTGATGTGTGTGAGTATCTGCATGTATGCCTATGTACACATATGCATTGTGTAGGAAATGTGGATATATATTTACAGTATTGGGAATACGTTTGGAATATATTGGGAGTACATTGGGAATTCAATTACAATTCAATTACAATTACAATTCAATTCAAATACAATTGGGACTTCTTTTGGAAGTCAACCACTATATTCTTTTTAATATTTTCATTCTGTAGGATTTCTGTAGAGTTCTAGAAATAGAATGTCATTGTTTCCTCTTTCCATGAGAGTAGGAGTTACATTTCTCCTTCTAATAAAATGCCAATAATGAGCACATTTACAATCCCCAGGAAACATAAAATATAAATGTTTATACTTCTGTGTGCAATCAGTAAGTACAGTTACCATGTAATTATACCACACATGTACATTCCATTTTGCCTTTTTTCCCCTCACAAAGTTATTATGTTCTCCGATGAATCATCAACTCATTTATAGGTCACAGGATTATGCCACTTCATCATGTGAAGTACTAAATACCTTAGGCTCTTTATTTCATACGCAATCAAAACACATTCTTGTTTAAACATATGGCCTAAAACAGCATGATAAAATATATGCAATTACATAAAACTGTTTGTGATCCTTTCAGCTGCTAAGCACTAGACTACAAGTCAGATGGCCATCATCTAAGAGCCTGTCTTCTTTGTTTGCTTTTCATCTGTGGAACTAGGTGAGTCACTTAATCTTGATAGGCCCTGCTTTCCTATTCTATAAAATAAAAATGGTATCTTCCCAAATTGTTTAATGGTGTTGTTTTGAGGATCAAAGAAGATGATGTAAAAGTGTTTTGAAAAAATTATCAAGAGCTCTACACATAGTTTTTTCAGCAATCAGTCATCAGAATTCCTTCAATTTTAATGATGCACTTAATCATTCAGGGTCACCTCTGCTAATCTATGATATGCATGCATAAATGATATGTCTCTTATTTATGGCCACAAGAAGCTACATTCTAAGACTATAAGTTACAGAGTAGATGCCAATAGGACACTGGTAGAGGAAGTTCATTATCAGGAGGTCACTACATTGATGAAATCAGAGATACGCAAGTGAAAAATGCTATGTTCATGAAGGCTATGTCAGTAGAACTACAGTTCAAACAAATTTTACCAAATTGGACAGGATTTGACTATGGGTCTTATGACAAATTTTGTATCTACCCTCTGAGGTCCATTCTGGCTCATTTCAAAATGACTCATCATCAATATGATGAGGTGCTTGGCCTATAGGTCCTTCAGTCTTCAAGAACATCACAACTTGAAATATCAAACAGACAAATATAGTGAAAAAGAATATCTGAATTCTAGAAAATCAATAAAAGGTAAATTAGAGAAATGAAATAATCTTAATATTGAACCTTTTAAAAAATTATATGCTGAATTTGACAGGCAAGTGTGGAGCTGTGAATAGAGTTCATCTCTTGTTGAATCAGGAAGATCTGGGTTCAAATACTGCCTTTGACACTTACCTTTGCTATATGACACATGACAAATAACTTATAATTTCAATGTCTCCATCAGCTCTCTCACTTCCATTCAAGAACAGTAATCAATCAGAATTGTTAAAGAGACTTTCAACTTCCTTGGGAGTTTCCTATACCAAGGAAATCATGTGTTCACTAAATTCTATGTGTGTGTGTGTGTGTGTGTGTGTGTGTGTGTGTGTGTATGTGTACATGTATATGTGTAAGTGTATATGTGTACATCAGAATTAGATGAATAGCTAAATTCAATTTTTCAGGACCCATTTAATTTTCTTATAACAGTGATCATGTTCCCTTTGTAACCTAGGCTTCCAAATAAGCCTGGGGCGTTTGACATACTACTTACTGTATATGCAGAATAATACATTTTTTTCCAGTTTGTTGGAAAGAATTCTGATGTGATGCTATATACCTGCATAAGGGACTGAAAATTGGTACGAGAGTAATGAGGGCAATAGATTTATGACATATTTTTTGTGAGAGATGTGTATGAAAAGAGAAGATACAAACACATAGGAAAGTGACATCATTATGTCTCTGATTCCTAGTTTTTCTCCCTAGAATCTTCACAGAGAGTATTTCTTGGTCAAGATCGAACCCTGCCCTTGGTTTGAGGTAAGATACTATCTTGTTTTCAATCTAAATACATTTTCATTGCTGTTTGTTCTCAGATATATAATAAAATGTCTATTTCTGGAACTTCCACGAGGCAAGATTCAGCTCTCCATATTCACCTTGAAATAACCATAAAATAGAGCCCCAGAACAAGTTAGCAGAAAGACAGAATGGAGTAGTGTTTTAGCCTGGGAGACTTGGAGGATCAGCAAGAAAAGTCTCTCTGACTTGGGTAAAAGGGGAACACATTCCAGGGCAGGAATCATCCCAGGCAGCCAGCAGCAAGCACCACCTCAGCAAATAATAGGAGAATCTGAGCCCCAGTATGATGGAGCAAGAAAAAATCAATAGCAGGAGTCCCAGGTGCCTTAGCACAGCCACATGTATTAGTGTACCCCTGGCTGGTAGGCAGGCAGGATATGGAGACCAGACTTCCATGTGCTTTAACACAGCCATGGGATAGCAGGCACTCTCCAGTGGCTAGACTTCCACATGCTTTAGCATAGACCTGGGAAAACACAGAAAAACCCCATGTGGCCTTATTACATGCCAAACACCACCACTAGGAATCCAGCTCAACACCAGGCAAGCTGCCAGACCCCTAAAGCCTGCAGCAATGTCAGGCACCTCCTTCCCCCTCAATACCCCTTCAAAACATCCTGGGATGGGAAGGTTCTCTGGGGCCCTCAGCGCAATATCTATGCAGTACCAGGTAAATACCTAGGGCCCACAGCCACTGGCATAAGATGCCTAAGAGAGCCCCTTCTGAACTAGAAGTAGAGAGTAAATGTTTGTTTTATAAAGGAAAAAAGAACAAGAAAAAGATGAGCAAAAGAAAGAACAGCAAAAAAAGAATCTGACTATAGGAACTTATTATGGTGACAGGGAAGAACAAGGGGAAAAAAAGTGGTCATTCAAGAATTATAAGGATTCCAAGCCTTCATAAGAAGAATGCTAGTAAACCAAAAATTGGACCAACCTTTAACATCAAGACCTAAGAGTAGTATAAACAGGTAAAAAGGGAAAAGAAAACATCATGAATTCAACAGAACTAAACTGTTTATATATCTCCATGGGAAGATGATGCTTGTAACTATTAAAAATGGTATCACTAACAATACAGATAAAAGAAATGTACATAGAGGGTATGGTATAAGGAGAACTTGAGGGAATAACATTAAAAATTAAGGGATAAAAAAGAATACAATGTGTGCAACAGGAAGGGAAAGGTAGAATGGTATTAATTATCTCACATGAAGAGGCAAGAAAGACCTATTGCAGTGGAGGAGAAGATAGGAGAAGGGGGCGATGGGCATTGCTTTAACCTTACTCTCATCAGTGTTGGCTCAAAGAGGGAATAATATACACAATCTATTGAATATACAAATCTATCTGACCTGACAGGGGAGTAGGAGGGTAGGAGATAAAGTAAAGGGTAAGTGTGATTGGAATGGGGACTGACAGAAAGGACAGATCAGGGGAGGTAGTAGACAGAAGCAAAACACTGGTGAGGTGGGAAAGGGTGAAAGGAGAGAGAAGACAAACAGGAGGAAAAAAAGGATGGAGGGAAATACACAAGTAGTAATCATAACTGTGAATGTTGAATGGGATGAGACTAAAGGTAAGCGACTGGAACAAAATCTATTATACTTCAAATTGAAGTAAAAAAAAAACAGGTGTAGCAATCCTTATCTCAAAGTAAAAGCTGGGAAAGAATATTTACAGCAAGTGTTTCTGATAAAGACCTCATTTCTCAAATACACAGAGAACTGGGTCAAATTTATAACAATACAAGGCATCCCCCAACTGATGGTAAAAGGATATGAATAGGCAGTTTTCAGATGAAAAAATCGAAACTATATATAGACATATGAAGAAGTGCTGTAAATCGCTTTTGATTAAGAGAAAAAAATTTAAAACTTTGAAAGCTACCTCGCACCAATCAGATTGGCTAATATGACAAAAAAAGGAAAATGATAAATATTGGAGAGGATGTAGAAAAACTGGAACATTACTGCAGTTTTGGTGGAGTTGAGAATTGATCTAACCATTATATAGATCAGCAGTTCTCAACCTGTGGGCTATGTTCAATTTGTAACAATGAAAATACATCCTGCACATCAGATATTTATATTACGATTCATAACAGTAGCAAAATTGCAGTAATGAAGTAGCAACGAAAATAATTTTATGGTTGGGGGTCACCACAACATGAGGAATTGTATTAAAGGGTCGCGGCATTAGGAATGTTGAGAACCACTGATACAGAGCAATTTGGAACTATTCCTTAAGGTTCATTGAATGTGCATATTCTTTGATCCAGCAATACCACTACTATTTCTATATTGCAAAGAGATCATAAGAAAGGGAAAATGACTCACATGTACAAAAATATTTTTAGCAGACCTATTTGTGGTGGCAAAATATTGGAAACTGAGGAGATAACCACCAATTGTGTAATGGCTGAATAAGCCACAGTATATGAAAATAATGGCATACTACTGTACAATAAGAAATGATGAAGTCACATTTCAGAAGGGAAAAAGTGGGAAAGACTTGTACAAATTGATGCAAAGTGAAATAAGCAGAACCAGGAAAATACTGTACACCATATCAGCAACATCATGTGACAATCAATTATGAATAACTCGGCTTTTCTCAGCAACACATCCAGGAGAAATACAAAGAAGTAGTGAAGGAAAACTCTGCCCACATCTAGATAAAGAACTGATGGACTCTGAATGCAGATCAAAGCATTTTTTCACTTATTTTTTTCTTTCTCTTTATTTTTCATTCTTGCTTTTTTCCCTTTTGACCTGTTCCTTTTTCCCACAACTGTGATGAAAATAGAAATATATTTTACATGATAGCACACATATAAACTATATCGAACTCCCTATATTTTTAGAATGTGGAGACTAAGGAAAAAGGGTGAAAATTTGAAACTCAGGATCTTATGAAAATGAATGCCAAAAATTTTCTTGATATGTAATTGTGGTAAAAAAAAATACTATTAAAGGAAATTAAAAGAAAATAAATTCTTTTTCTGTTTGCTTCCTTACTTGGCTACTAAAGCCTCAAAGCCCATTGGTATGGGTGCACTGAGGAAAATCAATGCCCTGTACATTCGTAAGAGGTAGGGTGGGGTAGTAAGAACAAAAGGGAAAAGAAATCTGGTCTCTTTAGTCTTATCAAGTTTCCAGCTATTACAGGAAAGATGGACAATGCCAATTCCACTTCAGGTTACTGAAAGGAGAATATGACTGAGAAAAAGTTGACAGTGAGAAGAACTAGAAATCTCTATCATGTCCCTACTTCCAATTTGCTATACTAGAGACTAAGGGAAATTTCCTCTTTGAGGGAGAATGAGAACTTTCTTTTGTTTGAGTTGTTATCTTTATGCCAGTAGGAGAGCTCCTTAACTGATAGATATTCTTATTTGTTTGCTTTCTGATTTGTTATTTATTTGGATAAATGGTTTTCTTTGCTATTTGCTATATGTGTTCAACTTGGAACTAGAAATCAGCCTTTGGATATAAAGCTTGGAGTACCTCCTTTACCTTTAAGAAATAATGATTGAGTTTAGCTTGCATCTGAAAATTTCATTCCTTACAATTTTGAGGGGTACAGATAGATAAAACTATAGCCTAGTATCTCCTTTCTCTGAGGAGAGCAGTCTGGCCCTAACCACCTGCTTCCCTTACCTGCAGAAATTAAAGAGGTAGAGCCAAGATGGCAGAATAAAGACAGGGACTGGCCTGAGCTCTCCCCCAAACTCCTCCAAATACCTTTAAAAATGACTCTAAATGAATTCTAGAGCAGCAGAACACACAAGACTAACTGAAACAAATTCTCAGCCCAAGAAAACTTGGAAAATATGCAGGAAAGATCTATTTCACCAGGGTGAGAGAGGAGCATGGTCCATCGCAGGCCCTGCCAGTGTAGACTGGACCCAGCAAACCAGAAGCAGGCCTTGGGACAACTAAATTATTGGCATCAATGGTGGTGGTTTTCAGACCTCTCAGCCCACAGATTCTAAAGACAATTTAGAAAGTCAACAGGAAAGGACTGTCACTCCTGGGTGAGAGTAGAGCACAGGCAGTGACAACATAATCCCAGCCAGAACAGCAATCCAGAACCAGGCCTTAGGAGTGTCTGAATCAGCAGAAGCAGCGTTTGCTTCTGTAGTTCTCATCCCATAGAAGGTAAAGGGGTTGAACAACCAGTCTGAAGGAGATTACAGGGATCTTTTCACTGACATTGAGGCAGGATTATGCTGCTTTGCCATACTCAGATCCAGGTCTCAGTACCAGGGCTAGGTACCACTAGCACAGCAGAGCTTGCAGCCACAGAGGATGACGAGTAGGATGCTCTCAGAAAAACCTGAAAAGGCTTGCATGGGCTTGTGAAAAGTGAAATGTACTATGTACAAAGTAACAACAGTATTGTAGGGTGATCAGCTGTGAAATGACTTAGTTATTCTCATCAATACAACAATCCAAGACAACTCGGAAAGACTTAAGATGAAAAATGCTATCCATCCTCAGAGAAAGAACTGATAGGGTCTGAATGCAGATTGAAGCAAACTTTTTTTTTTACTTTATTTTTCTTGAGATTTTTTTTTCTGTTTTCTTTTACAACATGTTTTTCCTGACTACACATATATAACATATATCAAACTGCTTGCCTTTTCAATGAAGATCCATGGAGAGGGAAGAAGGGAGAGAATTTTGAGCTCAAAGTTTTTAAAATGGATATTAAAAATTGTTTTTACATGTCACTGGGTAAAAATAAAAATAAAATACTTTAAAAAAAGAAAGTCTCTCATGAAGAAGAAATGCTAGAAGTATATCTATTTTTCTTCCCTGTGAGTCAAATAGAAACAGTCTCACTCAACTTGAATAAATGGATTTATTCATTGTTCACAATTTATGAAAATCTTTTGTGTAACCAAGTTTTGAAGTGAAGAAGCTAAGCTGTCAAGAGTATACCAAGGGCCAAATTTTCCCTTAAGTGAACCAGCTTTACTTTTCAACTCAGCCTTGTATTCCCTCACCAGAGACATAATTCTAGGTTGTTAACCTTCTCTGAAACTTGATAAAAAGATACCCTACACACCAGGGGATAGGGTATCTGCTTCTCCGTTCCCACTCAAAACACGCACACACATACACATCCCCCCACCCGAAGCTGGTATGCCACCAGTCCAGGTTCACTCCTTGGCTCTCTACTCTCCACTAAAGTAGGCAAGAGAATCATTATCTATGCCCTCCACAAGCCTATCACCCACTTCTGCAATGCTTCTCTCTCTGGGTTCCTTTAAGT
Source organism: Pseudocheirus occidentalis (assembly GCA_028646575.1). Classification (NCBI taxonomy): domain Eukaryota; kingdom Metazoa; phylum Chordata; class Mammalia; order Diprotodontia; family Pseudocheiridae; genus Pseudocheirus; species Pseudocheirus occidentalis. The sequence continues at coordinate 71,286,227 of CM053593.1, forward strand.
ACCAATTAAAATATATATGTTTTATTGAAAGTTTCCCCAACTCTTCTTAACTGTAATGCCTTCTCTCTCTTAATTATCTATCATTTATCCTCTATATAGCTCATTGCATATATACTTGTTTGCATGTTGTGTCCTTCATTAGGTTATATATTCCTTGAGAAGAGGGAATGTCTTTTGCCTCTTTTTGTATCTTCCATTCTTAACACAGTGCCTGGCACATAGTAGGCACTTAATAAATATTTATCAACTGATTGATTTAGACAACTCATGTGAACATAACACCTATACTTTACCTTAAAAATACATTCTGAGATTACCATAAAAAATCCTAGATGACATTAAAGGATTCATGATTGTATCCATTGTCTCATGAAGTTGAAAGATTTCCTGGCATTGGAAAGTGCATGGCAGTATCAGCTTCTGAGTCCTTTGCTGTGTCCTCAAACTTTCTACAAATAAAATTGACCATACTGACCCTATTATACAAAGCATCAGTGATTAGGAATGAGATAGATCAGACACTTTCCATTGTAACATTTTCGGCTATACTTCATTGAGTAATGTCAGGATCTCCTTTAATTAGTAGGAAAACTTAATTTGCTAAGTAGTTGTGGGGAGCTATAGTACAGCACTTAAAATTGTCATTGAATTTTGCTCTTGAAAGTTACAAGACCAGTGGCACAAATTAGAAGAAAAAAATCAATACAAAGAGCAGTTTGTTATCTATGAAGCTGGCAAACAAAAGCAATTCAGACTGCCATTTATAGCAACAAAATCATCATTCTGGCAAGAAAAAAAGTAACTGAAACAACCATTAGGCAATTGAGTGATGATTGCCATAAAAATCATTTGATTTGGCATTGTGATGATATTGTGAATGAAAAATTTTAGATGAAAAATATCAGATCCATTTTTTAGCCATCTTGATGTGTTCTATTTACCCAAAAACCTCCAAAACTTTCTATTGCCTTGGCAAAAATGCGAAGTCCTTAGCCCAAAATTCAAGATTAAATTGATTAGATTTTTAAAATTTTATTCCACAATTTTTACTGTCATACACTCTTAGTTCTATTCACCTAGACTAGAACTTTTTCTTCCAACCAGCTTCCCTATTTCCCACTTCTAAGAAGTCTTCAAATTTGTTCTCTGTGTCTAAGATTCACTCCATCTTCAACTTCACCAATAGTAATCCTTCTCTTTTTTCAAGGTTCTATTCAGGTACCACTTCTCTGTGAACCTTTCCCTGATCTTCTCAAATGCTAAGAATTCCTATTTCTTTAAAGTACTGCATATTTCTCCAAGTAGATGCTTTATCCATGAGTAGAATAAAAGCTCAGCATGGGCTGGGACTGCTTTGATTTTATCTTTGTATATCCAGCATCAGACATAGTACTTTATATGTTGTACATAGTAGGGGCTTAATAAATGTTGAATGAAATTAGCCAATACAGAGTGCAATATGGCCATTATTCAATGTCTAGCTGTGACTTTAAGTAGAAGAAAAACAATGCTAATCCAGTTTAAGCCTGGATATCACACTATCAACTTTCTACTTGTTTAAGAAATAAGTTTCAGTGAAAACTTTATGCAATATGATAATTAATCTATATATCTGCTGATAAACAAGGAAATATCAAAGAGGTCCCTCATAGGAAATTCAAGTTGGTTTCACCTCTACACTACAGGGAGTAGTGCTAATGAGATCATCGGCATGATTTTTATCCCGATGTAAGACAATTAACTTTGCTATGTTTGATGGCCATAGGCTAAGCCCTTGAACTCTCCTAGCTATCCACAAATATGTGTTGTTTGTCTCAAGGGACAGTTGGAGTAGGAATATGGATGCACCAGTTCCAATTTGTCCCCATATAAAAAAGAAAAAAAATCTGGTTCTGTATCCTGTAGACTGAAAGTCAGTTTATTACCTTATTAAACAAACACCAGTATATTGTTATTTTATAGACAGTAAAATATTTATTAAGTTCTTGGATGTGCTAGGTGTTGTACTAAGCACTAGGAATAGAAAAGCAAGTGAGCCATACCCTGAGCTCAACTGGGAAAGAAAACATGAAGGTGACTTAAAAGAAGGGAGAGGATTATGACATACAAATGGTGGCATGGCTTGAGAGGTCCAGGAGTTGCTACAGAGGCCTAGGCCAAGCAAATTATGATCAAAACTGGCCTTTCAAACCCTAGGGTAGTTCCAGTGATTCAGTCCATTTTTCTATTTAGGGAGCAGAGATGATGGACTAAGTAGAATCAAATGTAGTTGACGGGACATTATAAGCATCTTCAGCTTGCCACAGAAAACCATAATCTGAAGGGAATTATCTACGATGTCAAAAGAGAAAAAAAAATGTAATAGCAAAAACCACATCTCCTCTCTGGTCCTTTCCATTTGAAAAATGAAATGATCACACTAGAAAATCTCTTGCAGTTCTAAATCTATGACTTTATAATCCTAATACAGAGCTGTAATGGGAATCTGAAGCTCTTTCCTGCCCCTAGCCCCTTTGCGTAAGTGGCTCCGAGAATGTTCCCTGATTTGAAAGTATACTCTGCCCCCTAATAGGCTGGATGTGGTCGCGTGGAGCCTGGGGCAGGAGACTTTTTTTTTGGGAATGGCCACACCTTGTTACTTTGTAATTGGACAGTGGGTCAAGAGGGCTGTGACATTCTCTGACCCAGGAAAGCCTATATATACACGCCCTGATATGAGGTTTCCTTTGGGGCTCACTTTGAGAAGAGTTGTGTGATTTGGCCAGATGAGACTCTGGGAAGCTGTTGAGCCCCCTGGCTTTGAAAAACCCAGATGTTGATGCTTCCCTCTCCGGTAACTTGAATAGGTAATGGATGTGACGGTCAGATGGTTGGAAGCCCATCTGCCGATCTCTTTCTTGGTCTGTTTTAACTTGTGTTTGTAATTTGTGCTTGTAACTTGTGCTTGTATTCTCCGGAGTTCAGGGTGTTGACTTTTTACCCTGAACTAGGTAAATGATATGTTTGTTTGATTAAAGAAAGATTGTTAACCCATTTTGAGTTGTTTTCCTTTAGTAAAGCAAATCTAAGAACCTGTGCTAGCAGCTGCCCTTGGTATGCTAGGGTGTTTGCTGATACAAGAGCCTAGAGGCAACCCTCTCAGACGGCAGGTCACCTAGAGAGTGCCTACAGTAGGTTCAATGTACTATGATTTCATGGGCCCTAAAGCTGTACCTCATGAATTCCCACAGACTGGTTTACTTATAAGAGTTAGATAGAAGATACAGTTGGCTCAAATAAAAATTATTTAATAAAATATCTAAGTAAGAAATAACTAACAAAATCCCTTCCCCTATACATCATTGGATATATTCCCACAAATGTATACAACATAAGCAGAAAAAGCAGGCACGGGTAGAAATATTTATAGGGAAGTAGGAAGGGAAACTTGAGTGGAAGATCTGTGCCCAGGGCACAAGTACAGAGAGGTAGCTCCTGTTTCCAACAAAACTTCAGGGCTGCTAATATTATATATTATCATGGTACAGCTCCCACTGGGCCTGGACTATTAATAATCCATTGAACTATTCTCATAGTTCCTTTCAGTTGCTGCTTGACTGCAGCCTTTGTTGTGTCTAACTTTTGGATCATTTGAAATCCTTAGCTATAACTTCCTCAGAGAAGAGTAGGTGCTACCATGTTTTAAGTTTAAAACCTAAAGGCTTTCTCCAACTATTGGGGGAAAAAAGAATAAACCCTTGTCTGAGACAAGGAAAAAAAAAAGCTTGCGTATTTTGTTGATTTTTCCCCAAAAAACTTGGCTCCTGGGACTTTCTGCTATTCTACAAAATGGTTCTAGCCCCAAATGCCAAGGCCTTTAAAAGGAGAGTTATCTTATAGGTAAATCATTCCCTCAGATTTTACCTCTTCTTTGGATTCTTCTTTCTGCCTCAAGAACTTTAGTCTCCCTGTCAGTAACCACATTCTAGCTTATATTGAGAATTCTATCTTCCTCCCAAATGTTCATTTCTGAAGACTAAACTACATGTTCAGTACAGTCATCTTGAATTTGTCCCAAAACTATGTTATATCTCTGGAGTACAGAGTTTCTGAATTTTTAAATCCTAAACTTCTGTTCACTCATGTAGATGACTTGATGGGTTAACAAAAGTGGAGAAGACAAGTTCATAGAGCAAGACCATAAAGATTATTTTTCCCTTCTGCCTGTTCTGGCCCCTTCCATACGTAGATAATGTCACCCCAAATTTGAGAGAAGCTTTAAGGAGTCCCCTTAACAACTTTTATCATAATTTTAAGTTTATAAATCATTTGCCTAAAGTCACACAACTATCCAGGACTTAGACCTAGCTTTTTTTTCTTGAAATCAAAACTGTTCAACTTGCTCTCTTCCCATGACATACAGATGATTTCTAAAGTCCTTTCCTGGTCCAAAATTATGGAAGGATATGATAAATTTTAAAAGAAAACATTTTCCATTTCAATAAACTGTAATTATATTGAGAAACATAAAAATTGGGCATTATTTTGTCTTACTTTAGCAACAGGAGGAGGGCTTTGTACATACTGAATAACTGCTTGTGGGACAAATGAATGAATGATAAGGTATGGATCCCCAAGGAAGTATATGTTATCCCTTAACCACAGAATCACTAGCAAATCACAATTTCAGAATGTCTGAACCTGAGGTACTAAGTGACTTCATGTTATGAGTTAGATTCAGGCATCTCTCCCTATCCTTTTTTAAACTAATAAATGAATTGGTAAAACAATGGCAGCACTACAAAAACATCTATTCGTTAACTTCTGTTTTAAAATATCCTTTTTAGTTGACATTTTCTAACAGGCTATTAGTGATTTATTTTTATCTTCAGAACAACCTACAAATCAAATGTAATGCACCATGATAGTTTCCCCCAGTGGTGAACTATTTGAACTTCTGAAGCCTTTTTATGTGAAATTTTTGAGATAAAATACATCAAACCAACCCCTTTGATAGATGTTCTACATGGTAATAAATAAAATGATGACTGCAAACAATATAAAAGTCCATTTGTACTATTATACAACCAAAGAGAAGAATATCTGATATAAATTAGGCATTTGAAAAATCAAAGAAATGTTGTTCTGTTTCATATCTCATATTTTAAAAGAGTCATTCATACTGTACACGTGTTAAACTAAACTGTTCATCTCACTTCCTTCCAGCTGTGATCTTGGAAAGTGTTTGCCAAAACAGGCTATTAAACATTTCAGATGCACTGTATTTTCTGAGCTTGAAATGAGCACCTATTTACCAAATAATTTGAAGGCTTACTCTATAAATAAGACAAAGTATTCCAGTGGTGATTCTGAGTACCTCTAGGAACATGTGGAATTCATTTAACATCTTTGAGACTTCTCAGTTTCCTCACTTAACTTACTGGTTTCATCTAGATGAGTCCTGAGTTCTCTCTATTTCCCAGTATGTTTTAATTTATTTTGTTAAATATTTTTCAATTACATGTAAATGTTTTTCATTGTTCATTTTTAAAATTTTGAATTCCAAATTCTCTCCCTCATTAGCCTCCATTCTCTCTTCCCTAACAAAGTAAACAGTTTAATATAGATTATACTTGTGAAATCATTCAAAACATATCTCTGCCCTAGGCATGTTGCAAGAGAAAACATAAACAATTTTTTTAAATAATTTTTTTTTAAAACTTTGCTTGGATCTGCATTTAGACTCTATTAGTTCTTTCTCTGGAGGTGGATAGCATTTTTATCACAAATCCTTCAGAATTTACTTGATATTCATCTTCATTAGAATGCCTAAATCATTTGTAGTTGGTTATTATATAATATTGCTATAAATGATATATTGTATACAATATTCTCCTGGTTCTGCTCACTTCATTTTGCATCAATTCATATTAGTCTTCTTAGATATTTCAGAAAACCTCCTTCTTGTTATTTCTTATAAAATAATAGGATTCCATTATAATCATATACAAAATTTGTTCATCCATTCTTCACTTAATGAACATCCCCTTAATTTCCAATTCTTTGCCACTATAAAAGGAGCTGCTGTAAATATTTTTGTACATATAATTTTCTTTTGTCTTTGAAATCTTTGGGATACAGATCTAGTAATGGTTTGCTGGATAGAAGAGTATGCTCAGGTTGGTTGCCCTTTGGGCATAGTTCCAAACTGCTCTCTAGAATGGCTGGGATCAGTTCATGACTCCACCAACAGTGCATAACTGTCCCAATTTTTTCCACATTCCCTCCAGTATTTGGTTTTTTCTTTTTTATTATGTTAAATTGGCCAGTCTGATAAGTGTAAGGTGATACCTCAAAGTTATTTTCTTTCACATTTCTCTTAGCAATAGTGATTTAGAGCATTTTTACATATGACTATAGATATCACTGATTACTTCTTCTGAAAACTGCCTGTTCATATCCTTTGACCATTTATCAATTGGGTAATAACTTGCATTTGAATACATTTTATTCAGTTCTTTATATTTGAGAAATAAGACCTTTAACAGAGAAACTTGTTGGAAATTTTTTTTCTCACTTTCCTGCTTTCCGTTTAATCTTGGTTATATTGGTTTGGTTTGTGCAAAACCTTTTTCTTATTTTAAAGCAATCAAAATTATCCATCTCATGTCATGTAATGCTCTCTATCTTTTGTTTTGTTATAAATCTTTTCCTTATCCATAGATCTGATAAGTAAAATTTTCCTGCTCTTTTAATTTGCCCAACAATATGTGAAGAAATCTGAAAAGTGAAAAGCATGAATATTTAAAAGTATGTAAATCACTCAAATGGATAGAACAGAAAACAGAAAACTGAAATTACCATAGTTTAGGAAAAAATAAATAGAACAAGCCATCAATGAGCATCATACGCAAAAAAAAGCACCAGAGGGATTCCCAAGTGAAATCAAACAAACATGTAAAAAACAATTAATTCCAATAGCATTTAAATTATTTTGAAAAATAGGCAAAGAAGGAGTTCTATCAAATTCCTTTTATGACACAAATAGGTTGTCGATACCTAAACCAGGAAAAACAACAAAAGAATAGGAAAACTATGCACCTTTTCTTCTAATTAACATGCAAAAAAATTAAGTAAAATACTAGCAAGGAGATTATAGCAATATATCACAAAGATCACACCTTATGCATTATGATCAGGCAGAATTTGTATGAGGAATTCAGGGCTGGCTCAATATTAACAAAACTATCAGCATAATCAAAGCAGATAGATGGTATAGTAGATAGAGAACTAGCCTACAAAACCAGAAGACTTATCTTCCTGAGTTCAAATCTGTCCTCAGACTCTTACTAGATATATGAACCTGGGAAAGTCACTTAAATCTGTTTGCCTTAGTCTCTTCATTTGGAAAATGAGCTGGAGAAGGATACGGCAAACCACTATAGCATCTTTGCCAAGAAATCCCCAAATGGGGTTAAGAAGACTTAGACATGACTGGAAAACAACTGAACAACAACAAAAAAGTCTCTTTTTGATCATGGTTTTCAGGTAGTCCAATAATTTTTAAACTGTCTCTCCCTGATTTATTTTACAGGCCCATGGTTTTTGCAGTGAAATAGTTTACTTTTATTCATTTTTTCCATTCTTTTGACTTAGTTTTCTTGTTTTTTGATGGAATCACTAAACTTCCACTGAATTCCAGCTTTAGTATCTATGATTCTCTTATTAGTAAACACTTAGTTTGGGGGTCATAATGATATTGTTTTTTTCTTCTGTGTAAATGTGTACAACTTTAAAAACACAATTTTGTGACCAGGTTTTATGGGTGATCCTTTTTGTTGATCAACACAATTCACAACAGCATTAATCATAGTTAGCTTTTGCCTTTGCCCTTGGAAAATTGCCAAACCTCAGGAAATTATTTGAATAAATATTCCATATGCTTAGTGTTCAGTCACACTTTTTCTTCCGCCTCGAGGCAGAAGATACCTAAACAGTCATCACTAACATGTTCAGAGAAGACCTCACCCTACACACACACACACACACACACACACACACACACACAATTACATACAATGTTTCTGTCATGGGCAGGGGACCTGATACCCACCTTGTAGTCAGAAAAGAGATGCTTGTCTACCCTCAAAGCAACACTTCCTTTATAAACCCTCCTTATTTCCCTGAACTATTTGAAGAGTCAAATGAGATAATGTATGTGATGTCTTTCTTTCTTAATCATGAAGAGTTAAGCAAATATGGGATAGTTGTTAAAAAGACATTTTCCTTATTTTCAATGAATTTATTAATTAGTTGAAGTGATAAGTTATACACACAGATAATTATGATCCGAATTCCATGATTAGCATCAAAAGAGACATTCCCAGAAAATGTTATGACATTTCAGAGGAGGGGATCATCTGACTGGAGGAATTAAAGAAGTTACATTGGAGAAGGTGACCCCTCTAAAATATCACAGATTCTTTTCTTTCCTTTATTGAGTAATTTAATCTTAACATAGCTTAATGGAATGGAAATAAGATTACTCCTCAATTCAGTTCAATAAAGTTATCAAGTACCAACTACATGCCATTACTATCCCACTCAAGAGGATAAAAATACAAAGATAAAGCCATCTTCAAGTAAGGCAGATTTTTTAATTTCCATGTGGACGTAAGTTTCTTGAAGGCAGGGACTTTCACACAAATAATAAATGTTCTGAGTAAATATTTTCAGTTGACTCATAAATTATAGATAACTAAATATAATTATATACTATGTAAATATAGTGTGTTGTTTATGGAACAAAAGAATTGAAACAACTGAAGGAATAAGAAAAGGCCTCATGTAGCAAGAGGCACCGTATTTGAGCCATGCAGGGAGCTAGGATTTCCAAGGGACAAAGATTTAGAAGAGAAATTACCCTTTAAAGTAAGTAATCACTAACATTTATATAGAATGCTATTATTTTAAATCATTTTGTAAACATTACATTATTCTGTCATCATGAGTCTTTAAGGTAGGTTCTAAAGATACTACCATTTCTTATCTCAAAAAAGAAACTGTCAAAGAGGTAAAGTCACTTGCCCATGGTCACAGTTCTAGGAAACATGTTCATGGACAAGACATGAATCTATGTCTTTCTTTCCTCTTTCAGTTATATCATTCTCAAAATACTTGTAAACTATGGCCCTGCGCCTTCATCTCTGGGTTCACTGGGCCTTTTGACTGGAGGGCAGGGTCATGGGCTGCAGAGCTCTATTTAAAGAGTTGGCTCAACAGTTTTTTCTCCCCATTTCTCACCAGCTACACAGCTTTTGGACTTCTCTGTTACTCTCCATCATTCCTTTTTTCAGCTTCCTTTTGTGTTATTTTTTCCCGTTAGTAAGCTCCTTGAAGGCAAGAACATTCTGTTTTTATATGTATCCTCAGTGTTTAGTACAGTTCCTGGTATAAAGTAGGCACTCAATAAAAGTTTATTAACTATTGACTGGGTGGAATTTGGGTTCATTTGGAGAAAGAAAATGGGAAATAATTCAAGTATCTTTGTCGAGAAAACCCCAAATGAGATCATGAAGAGTCAAATACAACTGAAAAAGGATTGAACAAAAAAAAAATCTTCAGTCATTACTCACTGAATTTCCTTCCCTTAGTTGACTCTAGGTAATTTTCTGAATCTAGTTTATATTTAGATTTCCATAGAAGTGGAAAATAGGTTTTCTGTCCTCCATAAATATTCAAAGAAGAAGAAAAAGAAGAAGAAGAAGAAATACATCATAGTCCAGAAAAAAATAAATGCTATCTTCTCTTTCTCTGTCCAGTTGTTGCTGCTTTTCATTTTTAAACAAAATCTTACTAATAAACAGTAACGCTACAAATAAGTGGTGAAGTTGAGTCATTTTCACTTTGTCTTTACAAGTTTCTTGTTCTTAATCTCGGATTTCCTCACAGAGGTGTGAAGGGTCTCTAAAATTGTGTCAGTGAAGCTAAAGCTCAGATAAATCTTACCCATTAAAGTTGCTAAAGCTTTGCCTATGAACTTGGTAAAAGATTTGGCTCTGAAGAAAGATTGACCTCAGTCCAGAGATTGTGCCCACAAAAACTTAAGCCATTAAGATTTCCAACTTTGTATCACAAGCACCTAACCCAGTGCTCACGACAAATTAAGAATATAATGGATGCATGTTGAATTGAATTGCTTTACACCAAATGTTTTTAAAAGTTAGATTTGCTTGTCATGAAAATCTAATCTAGAGGTATACTCCTTAACTGTCTTATACAGAATTGATTTGTAACCCATTTGCAGATATTGTACAAATCTATCATGGTCAAACTGAATTGGAAAAAATCACATTTGATTTCCTAATCATTATAAATAATTAGTTCAAAACCCCTGATTCTGAGCTGCTTCCATAATGAATGTTATAATATTGTTATTGAGGTATGTTCACAAGAAGGTACAAAATTGGTGGAAAGGAAAAAGAACAGAGATAGTACTGGGGGCCTGTCAGGTAGTTCCTACTGTTCCAGTGAAAAGATTAAGAAAAACAAAGGCAGAAATTCCTCACAAAATTACCTTAATCTCTCCTAGAATGCACTATGTAGAACACAGTGGAAATTTGCATCCTGGGAATTCACCTCAGTTATTCCAAGTCAATGTACTTTTGACCCTGAATTCAAGGTCCTTTCTAATTCAGTTTCTATGATACTGAGATGTATAAGGAAAATCTCTTTGCCACTACTCTGGTAAAATTTATCTATTCATCTTTTTCGATTTCCTTTGGTGTTAAGAAACATAACCTCTTGGAGTAAATATAACTCTCTTGAGTTTTATAGAATCCAATCAAGTATTCCCCTTCTGTTGCTTTTCCCATATATAATCTTATTGCTGACTTGCTTATATTTATGATCTCATGCTTCCATCTTCAGCTGTTCAAGAAGCACTGTTCTGTATGAGTAACAATTTTATTAAAGCCCAAGGGAATTTTACTGGTATTATTTTTTTTCCTAATAGTAACTTATGAAGGGAATATTCTGAACGGAATAATGGTACAAATCCAAATGTAAATAGGCTTGAATTCATTACTGTCAGTGATGTACAATATATAAAAAAATGACATACATAATTAAGCATTAATCATTCTGTTAAACAATGAAAATCTAGTGGCTGAGATCTGATGCTTCAGCAGTTATTTATGCAAGTTGAAACATCCCCCCTCCAAAAAAAGGAAAATGGCACCAAATAAATTTCTACATGTCATTGTGAGATGCTCATTGATAGCAACAGAAATGCAAAGCTGGCAATTTTCTGAAGTATCCTTAATTCTAATCTGAATAGGGCATGTTTTTGTTGTGGTGGTGGTTATTATTGGGATTTTTTGCCTTTTATCTTATTTCTACTTGTTGAATGATCATTGCCATAAATTCTGGGCAAAATTATTAATAATGACTTAGATACCTAAAGAGAGGACTAAACATTTCACTTATTTGTAAATTTTGCCTTAAAATTCAGTAGGTGGAAATTTGGCAGGTGATAAGTGCAAATGTATCCCTCCTGTTAATTCCATCCTCGATGCTACAGCAAATGTATTATGTTCAGCTATGTGATAATTACTATTTCTTTTCAACCGAATTAAACTATTGCTTCAAGGCTGAGAGTGTAAAATGATCTCAGTTGATATTAACCTCGTGTTTGGATAAGTTCGCCTTTAAAATCTGGTAAAAGTTTGTGTAATATTTTCAGTTGTCTATAATTGCCCATCTTGTGAAAATCATTTAAAGTTTCTAAGAAAAGGAAAATCTTTCTGTTTTCAAAAGAGAAAGGAAAATACAATTATTTTAAGTAGTTTGTTAACATTCAGCCTGGCAGATTTTGTCTTTATTATTTTATTTCTTTAAATTAGAACCTTGTAGCTGTCTCCATTTTTGAAACTTGCAGTCCAGCCTCATTGTGAGTATACTCCTTTTTCTATCCTCATGCCTTCCACCTCATCCATCCAGCACACTCAAGAAATTACCCTGATTTATGTTTTAGAGATTATGGTTCTGCCCAAAGGAAGGTAAAGTTTGAGGACTTGAATCTACCTTGGTATCTTGGGGTTTAATGACTAGATTTCTTTCTTAAAGACAGTGCCTGAAAACCTATACACTCTAGCTCTCATTGTTTGGACAATAGACCCAGTACCACTTAATAGTTATTTTTTGGGGTCCTGATGGCTCAGAGTGAATGCAAATGGTAATTCTTTCACTTTTGTCCAGAAACAAACCTGAGGATCTCCCTCTTCCTGTTCTATTAGATTTTTTTTTAATTAAAGGGGCCATCCCTTGGATCACTTCTTACACAATCCTACTCACTGAATGAGCATTGATTCAGTCAAAGTGAGAACTTAGAAAGTCCTTAGCTTAAGGGAAGCTGGTGTCTTTGCACAGCTTCCTCACTCTAATCCAATTCACTTACAAGTCATGGCATCATCTTCCTGATGTCATGGTCCTTTCTGAGAAAAAAGGACAAACTACAGCCACAAGTAATAAAGATAATTAAATACAAAGTTCTACCCACCAAGTGCTAATGAACAGAGAGCAAACACATTTATCTGAGTATAACACCTTGAATATTACTTATATTCAATTCTATTTTAGTGATTCAACAATGTAACCCAGCAAAATTTGTTACAGTGGGGCCCCATCCAATGGTGCTTTGATATCTACTACCAGCAACTTAGTCTCTCACCTTGGCCTATGAGATATCTCACTCTTTCCCCAGTTTCAGTTCACTCCTCTAATATCCTCTCATACTAGCAGATCTATTTCTAGAAACAGATCAGTGCCACATAGTTACATCAAAATTTTCTTAGGCTCCTAAGGTAACCTTGTTAAGGAGAAATAAACTTTTCCTGCTTGTCACTCTAGCATCTGTGTCCCCTTTCAAAGTGTTTTCTAGCTACCCAACTAGTTGAGGCAGTATAACTACACAAAGTGTGAATTTACAATCCGACCTCTCACAATGATTCTTTTAACTATTAAACACATACATTTACTTAATAACAACATTGTAAATGCACATATATTGAGAAAAATACATAAGTAAAATGTATGACAATGTACATTAAAGCCCAGAGCACATTTATTGATACCTAATATGGAAGCACATTTGTAAGGAAAGTTCATGTTAAGTCTCAATCTACCCTCCCTCTTAAATTTGGATTTCCCCAGCAGAAAAGCTGGAAGGTCAACAAGTCAAACAGTGAACAGAGAGGTAGTTATTGTGTGGGACAGATGCTTCTGAAAGGACCAATAAAACTGAAGCCTTTATTCTAGTGGTCAGACTTAAATTTGGAAGTGATTCACATAGATGTGATCTTTTACATCATTTAGGTAAATTTAGTTGCTAATGGATAAGCTGCAGAGAAAAATATAAAGAAGGGAAAAGATAGAACTTGAAAGGACAACTTCTTTATGCAGAATGAGAAAAGGAAGACAAGCCAAATAAATAATGAAAAGCAGAGCAAACAGTGAAGCAGGACAAACAGGAAGTAGAGTATCAAAGGAATCAAGTTTATCAGGGAGGAGAAGATGGTCAATAGGTCATTTCTAATCTAGAAGTGAAAATCTTCAAAAGCATAAGAATGTGAGAGGAGTTCTCATTCAAAGTATTAATCAAAATATAGGTATTATAAATTACTCTTTCTAGAAATTTGAGCGTACTAAGGACAGCTATAACAATAGCTTGGAAGGAAGAAGGTAAGATGGGGTAAAAGGGAATCTTTTTGACAATAGAATGAAGATTATAGATGAATATAACAGAGAGGAAGAAATGGAAGATGTAACACAAAAATTCTAAAAATCATTAAAAAGCTCCTGTTATGTGAATTATTATACATAATGTGATTAGGCAGGTAGGTGTCATAGCTGGACAGTGCTGGATTTAAGAAAAGCTAGAAAAACCTGAGTTCAAATACTATCTCAAATCTTTCTAGCTATGTGACCATGGGCAAGATTTTTTAACCTTTCTCAGAGTGTTTCTTCTTCTATATAGCAGGCTCTCTACATGGGGAACAAGGCCAGAACATTTATTCAAATACCAGAAAGCTGAGTCCCAAAAGCAGAAAGTCAAAGCCATCACAGTAGCTATACAGTTGGCAGAGGTAGTTAATGCAGTAAATACTCATATTCTCAAGCCTTCAAAACAGAACAGGTTACCTCAGGAAAAGATATTCCTCTCTTCAATGCAACTGCTCAGTATCCCCTCAACTCACTCCCAGAAGCTCTACCCCCCCATCCCCACTCCCACCCCCACAGTTCCCATCCCAGCAGTTCTCAGCAGGAGTCTTTAGCAGAAATTCTGGCTGATTCCAAAAAAAAGGAGCTTGCACGTCTGCTGCTGCTGCTTCCACTCAGCATTGGCTTTACTCCAATAGCAAGTTCAAGGGGCATGGAAGATCTTCAAATCCCATAACTATTACACTAGGTTAAGCCTATCACTTCTAAACTCACCAACATGCTGATAACTCAAGCCTTGGTTGATACCGCTTCCTTCAACCTTCTATCCCTTCTGATTAAAGAATAGAGGGTAGAGTACCAAATTCCTCATAATACCTTCCTTTATAGAGGACAGAAAGGGGCTCAAATTACTCCAGTGTGAAGATGGTACTCTCCCTGAGTTCAATTCCACAGAACAAGATATTCGCCTCCCCCATGCCAAATCCTTTCTACTTCCCTTCATTTCCTGTATCCTTTTGTGTATAGTCTCTCTGCCTCTTTCTCTCTCTCTCTGTCTCTGTCTCTCTCTGTCTCTGTCTCTCTCTTTCTCTCTCTTTCTCTCTCTCTCTCTCTCTCTCTCTCTCTCTCTCTCTCTCTCTCTCGCTCTCGCTCTCGCTCTCTCTCTCACACACACACACACCCACACACACTGCTGGGGGGAAAAAAGATTTTAATTCCCTTGAGGGCAGAAACTATCTTCAATTTTGTTAATTGTATCCCTAGCACAGTCCTTGTGACATAGTACTCAGTTAATAAATATTTATTGGATTGTATTGGATTCTCATCTTTTTTAATGAGATGTTAAAAAACAAAAGTTACAATAATTAGATTAGTTTGGCCTAAGGGGTTAGGTGAGACGGAATGGAAAACCCATCTTAAAAACATCATTATAGACAGATAGAAAGATGAAAAGATGATAGGTAGATAGATAGAAAGATAGATAGATAGATAGATAGATAGATAGATAGATAGAGACAGACAGACAGACATAGGGATACATAGTTACATAGATGAATGGATAGACAGACATATGTGTGCATGTGTTTTACATATATACCATAGATGTT
The DNA here is from genome assembly GCA_028646575.1 of Pseudocheirus occidentalis. NCBI lineage: Eukaryota > Metazoa > Chordata > Mammalia > Diprotodontia > Pseudocheiridae > Pseudocheirus > Pseudocheirus occidentalis. The sequence continues at coordinate 71,301,532 of CM053593.1, forward strand.
ATGTAGCACACATGTATGTGTGTATATAAAACATACAGTATATATGTTATTATATTATAAGGGAATATAATATATTATCTCCCAATGTATATAAAGCAATAGTTTTATGATTTAGATTTTTCTGAGAGATCTCTGGGGCACTGATTAGATCAAATAACTTATCCAGGATCACACAGAGAGTTGGACACTGAACTTAAGCCTAATTCTTTCTGACTAGCAGACCATTCACAAGATAATAGATCTTAGATCTATAAGGGACCTCAAAAGGTCATCAAGTTCAACCTCTCTCATTTTACAGATGAGAAAATTAAGGTACTGAGAGGTTAGTGACTTGCCAAACAAAGCATATACAGCAAGTAAATGTCTTAGATTTGAATGCAGATACTCTTGAATCTGAATGCTGCATGTTTACAGTTTCACAATGTGTAATAAAGCTGTTGGAGAAGGGGCCAATAATGGAAAGAAGTGAACTATACAGGAAACAGCTGCCCAAAGTTTTTTTTTAATGAATTATGTGTGTAAGACAAAGATTACTGAATATTCCTCCAGAGATATGAAGCTGCATCCTCCCCACATCTCACTGCCAGGTACCAAAGCATTATGCACACTATATTGCTCTTTAGTTAGCATGCTGTTGGTCAAAGAATCCTACTGTCTATATTTTCTGAGAAAAAAATGTTAATTTAAATATAAATGTGTGATTTTAAAACTATTTCATTACAAATGAAATTATTATTCTAATACCTGAGAACAAATTTCTCTCAGAACACATCTCTGAATGTGTATTTTTCACCAATGAGAAAAAAAATTCAATTTACAAATAAAAGTATGTGGACATTTTGAAACCACTTTTATGATGTAGAGTGAAATGAGGACTAATTGCTAAGCATTTACATTATTATTAATCAAGAAAAGATTATTTTCCATTGCCCTGTTCTATTATAATTTAAATACATTAATATACATATTTTAATGATTGTTCTTGCTGATTTCTATACTGTGATACTAGAATTCCTTGTGATTTTCTGAGGTGATAATATTCCCACTGTCTAATGTTACATAATGGTTAAATTCATAAATGTAATCCTGGCTTCACAGCTCTGAAAGTTAAAGCCAGGAAAAGGTACAATTCCTAGTTTCAACCAGAAACTGAAAGACCTACTATGAGATGGGGATACTATCAAGGTTTCTCTTCAATGAATCCAGAAAAAAAATTGCTTTCTCCCATTCCAGATGCAAAGAGGAAATTAAACATATTGCAATGCATTTTACATATCACATCTATTTTTAAAATAATTTGTGATATGTGAAATAAACATTTAAATTACACTCTGAAGAAATACGAGCCTAACATTTCAGTGATAATGAGTATTTCTACATAGTGGATGAACAGCAAACTATATTCATTTTATGATCTCTACCCAGAAAAGAGATATGAGCTTACTTTTTATGGGTCTACTATGTCTGTCTTCAATTTATATGACGTGAGGATGTTTTGGATTGTTTTAGAACAGTCAGAAGACGCCACTAAACCAACATGGAAGAGGATTAGGTCTATTTTGAAGAAAATTACATCAAAATGACTTGACAACAGTGGGGTCTGGAGATTACAGAATCAGATAATGTAATCTTTATGGGTCTCTTCATCAGATAATTTAATTGGAGCTGGATGTATACACTGAGGATGTCTAGTATAAACATCTTGTTTTTATAGATGAGGAAACTGACAACCAGTAAAGTCTAATGCAAAGGTGGGGATTTTTACAGAACAAACATGTTTATTAAGGGGATTTGTTCCATGAAGTTTAGATTCAGTCAACCAGCCACACTTGTGAATTTAGAAGGCCACAGCTTCACCACCTCTGGTCTAATGACTTGCCCTATGTTGTACAAATAGTAATTGGAAGAGCTGGGATAGGAATACAGGATCTAGAATGATTACATCATCTTTCAATCTTAATGTGCTTTTCACATTGGCTTTTTTCCATGTCTTTATTTTACTGGGCATCAAATAAAAGGAGTTGCACAATAAAAAATAAAATCTTTCCATTGCTTCTGGAATGTTATCATCATCAAGTAAGTTAGTGAGCACCACTGAAGAGACCATTAAGAAGGTACTGAGGTAATTTTTAAGCAAATTTTTAATTTGTTTTTAACATCCCCTCAATATGTTAAGATTGTTGATGTCTGATGTGGATAAGCTGAAAGGAATAAAGCAAGGTTCAGTAAGTGTTGTCAATAACCAACTGTCTTTGTTTGACTTTATGATCCACAATTATTTTTCTGTTAACATGCCCAGATATCTAAAACCTCAAAATTTCCTCTGCTTGATTTTTATCCTCCATCCACAACTTCCCCTTCCCCTTTTTGTCCTCTCAGCTATTAAATTTCTGGAAAATAACCATCTAAATTAATAGTGTTAGGGGTGGCTAGGTGGTGCAGTGAATAGAGCACCGGCACTGGAGTCAGGAGTACCTGAGTTCAAATCCGGCCTCAGACACTTAACACGCCCACCCACAAAAGCTAGACCTGTGACCTTGGGCAAGTCACTTAACCCCAACTGCCCTCCAAAACAAAACAAAACAAAATAAAATAAAATGAAATAAAATAAATTAATAGTGTTAAACTCAAACAGAAATGCATGCTTACAGGTTGCATATTAGCTTAGAATACAATAAATTAACAACAATATTTCAATTATATATTTTTATATTGATAAACATTTCTCAATTACATATTAATCTGATGCAAGGGCACTCAGAAGATTTGTCACTCTTTGATGGGCTATAAGTCTGACATCTCTCATTGATGCCATATGTCTCTACTTTTCCACCACACATTCTCTTCTTATCCCTTCATAATATCACTTTCAACCTCACTACACCAAAAAAGTTTCTGTCAAGATCAACTTCAGCTTCCCAATCACTGAATTTAATGGTCCTTTAATTTTGGAAAAGCTTGAAAAGATTTGCATGAAGTAATACAGAATAAAGTAGCACAACACAAAGAGAACTAACATAGTAACAAAAGATTTGAGAACTCTAATCAATTCAATAAAGGACCACAATTCCAGAGATCACTCATGAAATATGCTGCCCACCTAATGACAGAAAGGTGATGCACTTAAGGTGCAGTTTGAAATGTCAATATTTCTGATCTAGCCAGTTGTGGGTAATAGTTTTGCTTATCTATACATATTTGTTAACAAAAGTTTTTCTTTTCATTTTTCCTCCTGGGGTAGGGTAAATGGGAGTTAAAGTGGAATTTTTAGTAGGAAGGTGGATCTCTTAATTCAAAATTAATCTAATAGGCCTAGTTCAATCCGAAACTGTCCAACCTCTCTCTCTCTGCAACATTTGACTGCGTTCATCATTCCCTCCTACTGAATATTTTCTTTCTCCTTATCTTCAGATACACTACAAGCGTTTTTTTATTCTTCACCTTATTCTCTTACCACTCCTTTTCTTCAATCTTTACTTATTTTTTCCAATTAACAAAAGTCAATTTTCTCTCCTTCCCAATTCCTGCCTTCATTTCTTTTCTCCTTCATTCTTTATACCACAGAAAATTTTATTTTCTTATGTATATATCTAGTTATGTAACTCCTTAGATCAAAATTTCTCTATTGCTTTTCCATTGCCTATGAAATAAAGGTTATATATGCTCTTTCATGTCATTCAAGACCATTTTTGGAGGAGGTGGATTCAAGATGGTGGCTTAGAAGCAGAAGAACTCCACAGCTCTGCTCATAACCACCTCAAATACCTATAAATTATGCCTCTAAAATTTTTTAGAGCTCCAGAACACACAAAAGTACAGAGAAACATAGCTCCCACTGAAGGCAGCCCAACAGGTGGGATGGGAAGGGTCCATTGCAGCACACTGGGAGCTGAAACCAGTTGTGGCTGTAGCCCCAGGGGACCAGGACAAGCTGTGCTTGGAGCTTTCAGGAGAACAGATCACCAACAGCTGTGGCAGTTTCCAGAGTTAACAACCCATAAGAATTAAGGTCAAAGTGAAAGGTTAGTGGAACTTGCCTAAATTTGGGGGAGAAAATTGGGTCTGGCCATCCACCCCCAGGGCAAGAAAGCAGCAGAAGCAATGGACCTGCAGCCAACTCCATGTGGCTGCTTCAGATCTCCAGGCGTCCAAATTGCAGGTGGGCCAAACAGTCATTCAGAGGCTAAGTACTCTTGCCTTAACCTGCCTGAATTGGGATCATAGTCTTGGGTGGTGGTCCTGAGTCAAAGCTGTGTGGGGGCTGCAGAGACAGTGGCCTCCTAATAGCTCTGGCAGCTGTGAAAACCCCAGCAATTTTGGAAAAAGCTCTCCCCCAGGTAATCAGAGATCTAATGGCCTCAAAAATCAAACTAATTGACTGGCAACATTAACAGGCAAAGGAAGCAAACCAAGCTCAACAATCCAACTTTAGATTCCTTTTTGGGGGACATAAAGGATCAAAGAGTGCAACAGGATGAAGACAACACAGTCAGAACTTCCACACAAAAAGCTTCAAAGAAAAATGTAGAGGCCATAGAGGAGCTTAACAAGGATTTTGAAAACCAAATAAGAGAAGTGGAGCAAAAACTGGGAAGAGAAATGAGAATGATACAAGAAAATCATGAAATAAGAGTCAACAACCTGACTGAAGAAAATAATACCTTAAAAAAATAGATTAACTCAAATGGAAAAAGAGAACCAAAAAGCCAGTGAGGAGAAGAATGCCTTAAAAAGTTCAATTTGCCAGATGGAAAAAGAATCTCAAAAGCTCACCAAAGAGAATAATTCCTTCACAATTAGAGTGGAGCAAATGGAAGCAAATGACTTTATGAAAAATCAAGATACTATTAAACAGATACAAATAAATGAAAAAATAGAATACAATGTGAAATATCTCCTTTAAAAAAACACTGACCTGGAAAATAGATACAGGAGAGATAATTTTAAAATTATTGGACGGCCTGAAAGCCATGATCAGAAGAAGAACCTAGAAATCATCCTTCAAGAAATTCTCAAGGAAAATTGCCCTGATATTTTAGAACTAGAGGGCAAAAGAGAACTTGAAAGAATTCACCAATCACCTCTTGAAAAAGATCCCAAAAAGAAAATTCCTAGGAATATTATAGCCAGGTTCAAGAGTTCCCAGATCAAGGAGCAAATATTACAATGTTCCAAGGAGAAAAAAAATTTAATACTATGAAATATACCATATAATAATATAACAATATAACAATAAGGATAACCGAGGATCTAGAAGCTTCTACATTTTATTGGATCAAAGAGCCTGGAATATGATATTGTGGAGATCAAAGGAGCAATGATTAAAACCAAGAATCACCTACCCAGCAAAATTGAGTATAATGTTCCAGGGGAAAATACCATCATTCAGTGAGGTAGAGGACTTCCAAGCAACCTTGATGAAAAACCAGAACTCAATAGAAAATTTGTCATTCAAAAACAAGAAGCATGAGTAGGTAAACATGGAAGAGAAATCATAAGGAACTTATCAAAGTTGAATTATTTACATGCCAACATGAAAAATGATAATTGTAACTTAGAAACTTTTTCAGTATGAGGATAGGTGAAAGGAATATAAATGTGTGTATATGCATGTATGTATGTATGTATATATGTATACACACATATGTCTATATAGGAGGGTATATATATGCATATGAATACATATCTGAGTGTGTATATATGTGTACATAGACAGAGGGTACAGGATCAATTTAATATGAAAGGATGAGATTTTAAAAGATGAAACTGAGAGGTGGAAGAGGAATAGAATGAGAGGAGACAGGGAGAGACAGAATGGGGGGTAAATCATCTTATATAGAAGATCAAGGGATAACTGTTACAATGGAGGGGAAGAACAGGAAAGCAAAAAGGAATGAGTCGACTTTAATCTCACTGAATTTGGCTTAGGGAAGTAATGACATGCATTCTAAATTAAGTATCTTGCCCTACAGGAGAGTATGGGGAATGGGGATGAGAGGTGGGATGATGGAGGGGAGGGCAGGATTGGGGGGAGGGTTGTTAGAAGCACACACTTCTATAAAGGGACAGGGCCAAAGTAGAGAACAGAACAAGGGGGGAGGAATGGGAAGGAGGGAAATATAGTCAGTTTTTCACAGTTTATCCATTGTGGAGATGTTCTGTGTAATTACACATGTACAGCCTAAATTGAATTGCTTGTCTTCCCAGTAGGGGTGGGTGACAAGGGAGGAAGGGAAAGAATATAGAATTTAAAGTTCTATAATCAAATGTTTTATATATCTATACCTATATATAGATATAGGTATAGATATATAATTACATGCAACTGGGAACTAAGATATACAGGCACTGGGGTAGGGAGATCCATCTTGCCCTACCAGAAAGTCAGAGGACGTGTGATGGGGGAGGATGTAGGAGAGAACAGATTAGGGGAGGGGTATACAGTGGGATCTCTGTTTTGGGATTGTGGATAGGGGAAAGATGGGGAGAAAATTTGTAAATCAAAATCTTGTGGAAATGAATGATGTAAACTAAAAATAAACAAAAGTTAATTTTTAAAAATGGAGCTTTATTCCTGAATCATAATTATAGCTCAGATCCCTCCAATCAAAATAAAATCCTAGCTATATGAGACTGAAAATTTTTTTAAAGACCATTTCCAAGTTCTCTGGGCATATTTCATATATTTGCAGTCCCTCATATACTCTATACCCTGGTCAAATTGGATAAACAAATTGGACAGAGGAATTGATGTGTCCTTGGAATATATTCTGTGTTTTCCACTTCTCTAACTCTGTTCACACTATCTTGTAAGCCTATAATGTCTTCTTTCCCTCCTTTATCCACTGAATTCCTAACCATTTTTAAAAGAATGACTCTAGTACCAACTTTTTCATGATCTCCTTCCTGGTCGTCCCAGTGAATAATGAACAAGGTTTCCAACTATACTTTGTACTGGACATTTTTTATGGATTTATTGTATAATATAGCATATTATTATCTCTTTTCTTAATCTGAATAATTCTACTATAAGCATCACAGATGCAAGTTCTGTGTCTCATTTAAGTTTTTATTTGCTCTACCATGTAAGATAGGACCCTGTACCCTTTAGATAGTTGATAATTCTTTGCCATATGAATTGAATAAAGAATAGTTAATAATAATCAGTAACTTTTAAATAGTGTTTTAAGGTTTACAAAGTGTTTTGTATAAAGTCTATATCATTTGATAATCTTAGCTGGCATTTGTATAACACTTCAAGTGTTGCCAAGTATTTCACAAATATTTTATCCTCACAACACCCTTGGGAGGCAAATATTATTATTATCCCCATTTTACAGATGAGGAAGCTAAGGAAGTAGATGTTATGTGAATGAGTAACCAAACTCACACAGCTACTGAATGCCTGGGGTTGGATTGAATGCAGGTCTTCCTGACTCCAGGTCCTGTCCACTATGCTCCTAGCAGTCTCTCAACAACCCTGTGACATAAGGGCTATTATTAGCTCCATGCTACAAACAAGAAAATGAAGGCTGGAGAAGTTACTAGAAGTCAGTTTCCCTGGGTCACTTAGCTATTAAGTTTTTGAGGTGGGATTCAAACTCAAGTCTTCTTGCTTCTAATTCCAATTCACATGACCAACCACCTTCCTATATATCACCCAAGCCCTAGGTGTTTTCTGTTAGGCAATGAGATGTTCATGTTGTTTAAAACACAATATAACCTCAGGATCAGAGTTCTAGAGCTGAATTGAAGCCTTATGGATCACCTAGTCTAACACTTTTATTTTATGGTTCAAAGTATTCAGGTTTTTCAGGGTGTTGAAGTAATTTGCCCAAAGTCAATAAGTAGTGAGTAGCAAGTGAAGATTTGAACTTCTATCCTATGACTCCGAATCCTTCACTCTTTTAGTTCTACCAGAACACAAACACAGCCACAAAGGGCATTTCTGAATATCACAGGCTTAGAATTGCACAATACCAGCAGGAAAGGAAAAAAAATCTCACCTGGATCTTTCTCACTATGTTGTATATATACAAATTTGCTTCTACATGATAATTATGCTGTTACTTTCCTAAAACCACTTTTATTTGCTGCCTATATGTAGTTGCACAACAGTAGTAATGTTAGTTTTATGGCTTTCAAAGCCCTTTATAACCTGCCCCCACAGCTCCCAACATTCCAATCTTCTTTCACCTTACTCTCGCTCACCCCTACTCGCACATATGATCTAGTGATACCGGCCTCCTTGTTTTCATAGGCTGTCTCCCCTTGCATGAAGTGTTCTCTTTCTCAACTGGCACTCCCTGGTTTCCTTCAGATCCCAGCTAAATTCAAACTTTTGAAAACTTTTCCAACTGCCCCCCACCCTTAATCCTAGTCCCTTTCCTGTGCTGATAATCTCCCCAATTTATCCTATATTAGCTTATTTGTACAGAGTTATATGCATGTTGTCTACCCCATTAGACTGTGAATTCCTTGAGATCAAGGACTTAAAACATTTCTTTGTGTCCTCAGAGCTTAGCACAGTCTCTAAAAAAGTAACAACTGTTTATTGACTGATTAATCTCAGAGATCATCCTATCTGACTAACTCATTTTATGAATGAGTAAATTGACAGTCAAAAAGCTGTAAATATTTGATTCAAGGGCATACAAGTAGTGGATATTAGAGCTGTGATTTTACACAGCTTTGTAATTTTACACAGATTTTACACTTTGACTACAGACCTAGTAAGCTTCTTACTATTCCATGATGTTGAACTATCATTTCTTTGGTAAATAAGATTTTTTCTTCATTCAAAATTAAGAAAATCTGAGTTCAAATTCCAACTCAGAAATTTACTGGCCTTACTCATACTAGGATGCTCTGGTATCCTGGGCAAGTCCGTCTCTCTGAACTTGTTTTCTCATTCATAAATGAGAATAATAATAACACCTATGTTATAAGATTGGGCAGGTCGGTGGCACAGTGGATAGAGTGCAAGCCCTAAAATCAGGAAGACTCAGCTTCTTGTCCATGGGCAAGTCATTTAACTCCATTTGCCTTAGTGTCCTCATCTGTAAAATGAAATGGAGAAGGAAATGGCAAACCACTCTAGTGTCTTTGCCAGAAAACCCCCAAATGGGGTTTTGAAGTTTTGGGTTTTGCCAGAAAGTTTCTAGGTTTTGGCAGAAAAACCCCAAATGAGGTCATGAAGAATCAGACACAACTGAAAGATTGAACAATAACAACAAAATCTCACAGGGTTGTTGTGAGGGTCAAGTGAGCTGACATGTCTAAAGTAGTTTATAAACATTAAAGCATTATATAAATGCTAGGTATTATTATCATCTTATGCTGATGTTCATTTTTACATTGTATTTACTATCTGCTATGGCTTTTCTTCAAAAAGACTTATGAGATTAAGAGTAGGATATATTGTCTAAAACTTCCTTTAATCAATGCAACAAATAGGAGAAGGAGCTATTTTTCTATGATAATAAATTTATACTGAAACACAAAAGGAAAGATGAGAAAATCTATTCCAAAATTTTATTTTGGTAGCTCACAACACCCTGAAAAACAAGCATATTCCTTGTCAAGGAAGGCACACATAACTAGGAAGAAGGAATTTATGGGGCTAAATTCCAGGACCTTTTTTCAGGTCTTTCTGTATAAGAAAACATAATATCTGTAAAATTAGCTTTAGTTTAAATTGCATGAATAGATGAGTCTAACTTGAAGTCAGTAAAATGAAGAACCAAAAGCTATCCATTTATAAAAATTAGCCACTTTGGGATATAATTATTATATTTTTAACGCTAAATATATCAACAACAAATCATAGCTGGAGTAGATCTATAATATGAATAAGGGTGTGGGGGGATGGGTGTGAGCACATGCCTGTGTGACCACATGTGATACTGAAGAGGTCGTGCTGTGAACAGTCTGAAGAAGAATGAAAGAGTATAATTCAAGCCAAATAATAAAGGAACAAGTGGTGTTGGGAAACGCCAGAAAAATAAAAGGAGTATAATTCATGTAAAATAATAAGGGAATAACAAGTCAACAAGTATTTAGCATTGCACTAAGCTCTGAGGATGAAAAGAAAAACAAAACAAAACATGATCTTTTCCTTAAGTAGCTCACAATCAAATAAGAGAAACAACAGGTAAATAACTATGTACAAACAAGGTCTATGCAAGATAAATTGGAAATAATCTAAGAGGGAAAGAACAAGACTTAATGGTGACTGTGAAAGGATGTTGGTATAGGATAGAAGTTTTTGAGGAGACATGAAGAGTGCCAGGGAAGCCAGAAGGCAGAGATGAGAAAGGAGAGTTCCAGGCACAGAGAATAGCAAGGGAAAATGCATGTAGCTAGGAGATATGAGAAGAACAAGGAGACCTGAGCCACCAAACAATGAAGGTCATGATAGTGAGTTAGTTGTAAGAAGCTTGGAAAGATAGGAGAGGGATAGATTATGAAGTACATTAAAAGCTAAATTGAGGTATTTATATGTGATCCTGGAGCCACTAAGCAATGGTTCTCAACCTTCCTAATGCTACAACCCTTTAACACTCATATGTGGGCGTATCTGCATGTGGGTGGACCCTCCTGGAGACAGATAGAGGAGAGGTGTCTTGTTTCCTAAGACTATTGGAAATATGTGTTTTCCGATGGTCTTAGGAAACCCCTGCAACCCCTGTGAAAGGGTCATTCGACCCTCAAAGGGGTCATGACCCACAGGTTGAGAAGTGCTGCACTAAAGTTTACTGAGGAAGGGGGGAAGAATTATATGATTGGGACTATATTTTAGAATGATTACATTGATAGCTGAGTGAAGGATGGACTAAAGTGGAAAAATACTTGAGGCAGGAAGACCAACCAGTTATGCCATGATGAGAGCCTGGAACATGGTGGCAGAAATGTCAGAGAACACCCAAACAGCTATGTACAAATGAGATATGTACAGAATCAAATGAAGATAATCTAAGAGAGAAGCATCAAGGAGCACTGGGGAAGGCTTTTCATAGAAGACAGAATTTTAGGTAAGATGTAAAAGAAATCAGGAGGAGGAATCAAGAAGGGAATGCATTCCAGGCATGCAGAAAAGTCAAATAAATTAAAATATAACATCAGAAGTTTATTCCATAAACATAAACAAATCGTGTTACCTATGCTCACTTGCCATACTCATACACTTATTCAATCTCATTCAAATCAAATGGCAATAATTAAGTGCCTACTATGTATAAACTAGGCTCTGGGGGTGTAAATCTAAAAATGAAAAATAGTCATTTCAAAAATAGTTCCTTTCAAGGTACTTAGATTCTTCTGGGATGTGCAGGAGAGAAAGTGTACCATATTTAAATAGATAAGCAAATACAAAATATTTGAAAGAGGGAGAGGGTAGTGAAAACAAGGGAATCCAGTAAATTTCAAAAGAAAATGGCACCTGAGCTGAGCTTTGAAGGAAGCAAATCATTCTAAAAAGGTAGAGATAAGGAGGAAGAATCTGGGCAAAATCAGAAAATTTGGGTTTGGCACATAGTTTTTGAGAAACTGCAAATAGATCAATTTTCCAGGAATACAGAGCAAATGAAGGAGATTAATATGAAATAAACAAAGAAAGGTAGACTAGAGCCAAGATTGCAAAGGCCTCTAAATGTCAAGCTCGGGAGTTTGCCTTTATCCTGAAGTCGTTGAAGATTCTCAATGAGGAGAAAAACATAGTTCAGACCTTTGCTTTAGGAAGATTATTTTGGCACCTGTGGTGAATATGGATTCACGATAGATCTCTTTCAAAACTGAGAAGATGTTATCTTTTATAAAAAAATATTTTAGTAAGGAGTATAGTCAATTATGAATGTCACTATGATTGTGTGTATTGTATCTGAACTTGTTCCCTCTTTAAGTGGTCCATTCATGCATAAATAAGAAAAATATAAAACCACAAGTGCATAGTCATTGTACTAAGATTTCCAATTTCAACGCTTGGAGGCTCTTATGTTGCTTTGGAAACATATAGGTAAACATTGTTGAAGAATAAATCCTGTTGTTTGGGCCTCTTTTGACCAAATTGCTAGCTCTGATGTGCAAGAAAAGTTCACAGCTGGAAGCACTTGTCACCGTATCTTAGTCTCTATTCCAATGAACCACAAAAGATTATATCAGTCTGAAAATATAGTCCTAAGTATCTCCCTAGAAATGGTTGGATTTTGGACAATTTTGTTGAAAATGAATTTAATTGCTTTGACAATTTGTATTTTTGCTTTCATAAGTACTATGCTTGACCATTTGTTCTCAGAAGGAAACCATGTTTGTGATAGTTCAGAGAGCTGGAATATTAAACAAAAACAAAAGCATCATCTCCACATTTTATGCATATATTGAACAGTGTTTAACCTGATTTAAATTCTACTATCATTGCTAATTTCTCTATTTCTGTTGAAGATTTTAATCACCCAGATTTTTCAACCTCACAATCATTCTTTTCTCTTTTAGTCACCATATCCAATCAACTGCTAAATTCTATTGATTCAACCTTCACAATAGCTCTACTATTACCCCCACTACTCTACACTCACAGCTACCACACTAGTTAAAACATTGATGATCTTTTCTTAGACAATTGCAATAGCCTGTAAATCAATCTACTGACCTACAGTTGCTCCCTTTTTCAATCCATCACTTCAAGATGTAAAAAAAAAAATTGGAGTTACTAAAGTAGTAACTCCCCAGTGTTCTGGCAGATGCCACTTTACCCTAGAGGCCCATATACATTCATTCATATAGTATTAACCTCAGATTTAGACTTCTATCCAAAAGGAAACACATTTATGGTTGCTATAAGGACAAATCCCCAGATGTACAAGTGGAATATGGATTTCCATTAGTAGCAGAATAAACTTTTGGTGAAAGTGGAGCAACTCAAGAATATTCAGGAGTTCAACTTAAAATCCCAGAGACTCATATAGGCATCTACCCTTGCACTATTACCCTGAGTGTTGGCATTCCCTCAGAAGAAAAAAAAAGACAACTTATACCTCCACTCTACTTCCTGAGATTTGTCTTCACCTAAAGTACTTCAACTAATCATCATCTGACATGCTCTTGGGGACCTTATGTCATCATCCCTTAGCTACTTTCAAGACTATCAGTGTCTCTCCTAAAACATGACACCCATAACTCAATATGATACTCCAAATGTGGTCTGATGAAGGAAGAATATAGTAGGAATCAAACAAATTGAATGTTTTGGAACTGCTGAATATCATACCTTTGAATCTATATATTGAGCTTTGGTTCTCTGTCACCTCAGGTGGGATATAGGTTAGAGTTATATCTTCTCTTATTTTATACTTATGAAATTGCTGCAGGTTTTTTAGCCCCAAGTATAAGATTATATATGAAATTTTATCATCTTGCATTTCATTTTAACCCAGATAATCAATAAGATTACTTTCCAATCTGCATGATCTAAATGTTTGATTAAAATGCTAATTATTCATTTATCCAATAGAATAATTAAAAAGCATAGAGCCAAGCACAAATCCAAGGGATACTTCATTAGAAGTTAAAATTGAACCAATAAATGAATTTGTTTTACTGCAGTGGGCAGAACCAAGAGCAATGAATGAAAGTTACAACAAGGCATTTTTAGGTTAATGGAGAAGAAAAAACTAAAAGAAAACAAAACTTTCCAACAATTAAAAGTATAACATAATGGAATTGTATGACTTGAGAAATAATACTTTACTCTTCATTGGAAGTGTTCAAGTTCTCAAGTAAAGTTTGTGTGATTAGTTGACAGAGATTTTTGCAGGGAAGTTTCTTGTTCAGATACGTGTTGGATATGATGGCTTCCAAAGAACTTTACAACTTTGAGATAAACTAAGACTGTGTTTCTCTTAAAGAAGAGGCAGATAAAAGAAAGTCCTTTATGGTGGTCTAAGTACGGGATCAATAAACAGGCAGCATAAGTCCATGAGAAAATAATTCTATATCAGGTTGTCCTTTAGTTCGTTAGGGAAATTTCGTTTGATGTTTCCAAATCTGAGGGCACAAGGATTTGTTGTTGCTGTTTTGTTTTGTTTTGTTTTGGGAGTTTGTTTTTTTTCAATCTACAGTTATGTAGCTCATAATCCACCCACATCTTGCCTATCAATCCCCTTTGCATAAAAGCAGTTTGTATTTGTCTTGTTATTAAAAAAAAAACTCTTTTATCTGTTTTTCCACAGATAGTCTGTGAACTCCTTTAGAGCAGAGACTGTTTCATATTTTTCTTTGTAACCCCAAGACCTGAGGTCAGTAAATGTATTTGATTGATTGACATAGCACATTTTACTTAGCCCTGAAGGTAAACACCTCTGAAACTGCACGAAAAATCATTCCTCTTTAAATTAGAGGTAAACTACCTGAACATATCATAAGTTTTTGCAAGGTTTATGTCTTCTGTCCTCAACCTTTCAGGTTGAGGTAATTCCAACAACCAGCTTCAAGCACCATTTTGAAAATATTCTTTTTCAAAAAAGTGTACTGTTTAGGAAATTTTCTTTTAGGTCTGAGTCTAAACTCACAAACTCAGAATTTCTTGAATTTGATATTTCCCACAAAGCAAACCACAAGTATGAAGAAGTTCATTCTTAGAATTTCTCCAGTATGGTCATGTGGAAATTCATGTTTCTCCATGGCATATGGTCCTGAAAGAACTCTGCTCTCTGACTTATCCTCAGAGATGAAAGCAGAAAAACCGATAATATCAGAAAGTACCACATGCTTCTACCAATCGTCATTATCTCCACAAGAAATAATCTT
>CM053593.1:71316833-71336831 GCA_028646575.1 Pseudocheirus occidentalis
CATTTTACTGAGGACTGTAGCAACTCTTGCTTTGGCTTAGGAGGTGTGTCATTCCCTTCGGTGTCTAAGTTCTCTATGGATTCATGTAGAGCAGAAACTCTTTTTTTTGCCTGTCTTAGCTCTATTTTGGATATACCATTTCCATTTGATGATGCTAGACTCTTGGGCATGTCCAATTCTGTGAGAAGCTGGGGTACTCATTACCCAGGTCATAATTGGGATTCCAGGTCTTAATATCACTTCATGGCCCAGGGTTAGTTGTTTAGTCTCTACCAAAGCCCAGTATGCAGCTAACAACAGCTTTTTGAAAGGTGTATACTGAACTCCAGATGAAGGGAGTTTCCTACACCAAAAACCCAAGGGTACATTTCAGCTTTGTTGTTTTTGCCATAAACTCCAGTTTGCATAATCATCTGCACAGCCACTTGCAATTCCACTGGGTCGTTTTGCATGGGCCATAAATCTAGGGCCAATTGCATAGCAGCCTTGGCTTCTTCAAAAGCTTTACTCTGTTCAAATACCCAGTCAAATTCATATTTCTTCCGAGTTACTTTATATAAAGGTTTCAGAATGTGTCCCAGATGTGGAATGTGGTGCCTCCAGTATCCAAACAATCCTATGAAATTTTGGGCCTCTTTCTTATTGGTAGGGGTGGGAAAGTCCTGAATCTTTTGTCGGGCTTGTGGAAGAATTTCTTGTAGTCCCTTATTCCATTGTATCCCCAAAAACTTAACACTTTGGGCTTGTCCTTGAATCTTTGCAGGGTTAATTTCCCAACCTTTACTTTTCATATGCTTAATGAGGAGAGTCTAGCTCTCCATTCTGCATCTTTTACCTGTATCATTATGTCATTGATGTAGTGGGTGAGCTGTATGCCAGATAGCTTTAATTAATCCAGCTGTTCAGCTACAATCCTGTGACAAATAGTAGGGCTATGCAGGTATCCTTGTGGCAAGTGGGTGAAAGTATATTGTCTACCCTGCCAAGTGAAATCAAACTGGTACCATTGTCTAGGGTCTATTGGGATGGGGAAGAAGGCATTGGCCAAGTCAATAACTGCATACCAAGTCCCATCAAGTGTCTGGAACATTTCTATTAGGGTGATGGTATCTGGAACAGCAGCATATAAAGGAGGAGTAACCTTGTTCAATTGTCTGTCATCCATGGTCATTCTCCATGTTCCATCTGATTTTACAGGCCAGACAGGATTATTCCATCGTGTGGTTGTAGGGACTAACACCCCTGCTTCAACATATTCCTTTATGGTGGTTGTAATTTCATCTTGCCCACCTGGCACACAATACTGCTTTAAAGTAATTACTTCAGAAGGTTCAGGTAAAGTAATTGGGTCCATTTTTATCTTTCCGACTAAAACTGTATTTATTCCTATCTTCCTTATAGCAAATTGGTACCTTCTTTCAGGTAAATTCAGAGTCATGCCTTTCAATATATCTATTCCAATGATGTATTCAGGAATGGGTACAATGACCACAGTATATTCTCTTTTAGGCAATTGTCCAGTTTTCATTGTTATTTTAACCTGTCTTGCTGATATTTAAGCCCCTCCAAGTCCTGTGATGGTAATAGGAGTTCTGTGTTTAAATATATCAGGGTTTCCATAGATAAGTGAGGCCTCTGCCTCCGTATCAATTAAAGCCCTCTTAAAGTTGTTGAGCCATTCTTCCAATATATTGTCAAGCCAATATGAGGTCTGCTATCCACTCTGTGTATTTCTTTAATCTGGGTGGGGGCTTGACCTGCTTCCTATTTTCCTTGTAGGTGTGGCAGGTTTGGATACAAAGATTCAGAAGTATCTGTAGGAGGGGTTGCTACTTCCCTTTTCAATAGAATGTTAAGTACCTTTTCTTTGTACATCTTATGCAACTCTTCAGTTGGAATGCCATCTATTCTTCTAAAATCAACTCCTGCTCTCAATAGAGCTGTAAACATTGCTGTTCTTGTCAGCCTATTTTGTCTTTGAAGCCTCTGACTATTTACTCTTCTCTCTCCAGTAGATTTATCTCTTCCCCATTTCCCTAAGTCACTTAACTGTGAAATCTTATCCAGAACCTCTGAGAGAGGGTTCCCTGCTTCTCCAATTAATAGAGTCAAAATTAGATGCTTATAAGCAGGAGGAGCCATTTTGATACTGATATTTCTATGAGGAACTCCGAGGGGGACATCACGGTATGTAGCTTCATCTCCAAGCATGATAGCAGTTTTCATTATCTCCTCCTTTACCTTAGACATGCCATCTCTAAGTGAGTACCAGGGTCTGTCTCCACTAGGCCACATAGAGTCAGCAGGGTATTGCCTCTGGCATCCCTCTGCAGCCAAATCTAACAAAGTAATTCTGTCACTTCCTTCTTGTGTATGGTGATCCCTAAAAGCTTGGTGTACAAAGGATTCTGATTGATGCTTATGAATTTCATGCAATCCACCTTATCTAGTGCTATTCCTCCGGCTCCTTCATCACTGATTCTTACCATCCAAGACACTAAAGATTCTCCCATTCTTTGGGTAATTCAATTCAATATATCAGTAACCTCCTGTTGAGTGAAATCTTCAATTATCACCCTGAACTATGTTTGGCCCTGTAGGTTTTCTTCCCTTCTTCTTAATATGGGTAGAACTTCTGCATTAGAAGATTCCCCATTTAACCTTGTTTTATTCTCCTCACACACATCCTCCTGGCAGAGGGTAATTCTGCCCAGACTGTGAAAAAACTGCACGCTCATTCTTTCTACTAGTTTTTTGCTTCTTTTTAGCTACATGAAGAGTAGCTTGCTTTTCCACCTGAGACCCTCTAGTTTGCTCTTCTGAATACTGTGGCACAGAAGAATCCTCAGGCAAACCAGCCAGCTCTCTTGCCAACCTGGTATTTTCCTCCAGCAGCTTATCTCTATGCTTACACAAAAAACAATAACTTGTCAGCAAGACCCAGCCTCTCCTGCACACTCCTGCCAGTTCTTTGCCTCCTTTTATGGGTATGCCTTGCAAACATCTTTCCAAATCTCCAGGTTCTCCCTTTTGTAGCCTCAGTTCCAGTTTTCACATGGTCCTGTGCTTTTGGCCCATTCTCTCCCTAGAGAGGAATAAGGCAAATCTTCCCATCCTGGGATAGATATTTCTTCCTCTAAAGCATGCCTGCTTCCAAGTAGAGGCCTGACATTTTGTGATCCCATCCTCGTCGCCAAATGTATCAATAATGAGATATTCAAAAGACCCATGATGATTATGAATATGCTGGTATAGTTTTGGATCACAAAATGTATCAAACTCTCCACATGGAAGGCAGAACCAGGGTCTTTATTCAGAAACCAGAACATTGAGTCCCAAAACCAGAAGGACAAGTCCCAAAACCACAAAGCCAAAGTCATTATAATGGTCACAAAGTTGATACACATAGTTAACACAGTGTACAACCACATTCCCAAGCTTTCACTAATAGAACAGGATCCCTTAAGTAGGGATCCCTCTCAGACTCATGACAGTTTCTCAGCCTGATTCTTGGAAGTTCTCAGTATAAGCTGCAGAAGGAGGATCTCAGGAAAAGGTGCAGTCTCCAGGTGGTGACTGAGAAAAGATCTGAAGGTCCTCCTAGTTCTCTCCTTATATATAGTGTAGCTCCTCTCTGTTCAGCCCCTTCCTGTTAAGGTGTGAACTACTCCCAAGGAGTTAACTGGAAGTAAGGAGCTAAGCCTTTACTAGGTGCCAATAGAAAGGGGGCATGAAAGATCTTCTGATTTCATTGACATTACATCCATCAAGGCAAAGAATAAGTCTTTTATTACATGGTAAAAGGTCATTAAGAAATGCTATGCATCACTTTATCTTAGTCTACATGCTCTTCAAACTTTTGTAGGTCGGTACTCAGTAGACAGACATACAGTGAATTCAGAACTTCCTTCTAAATATTTCTTGGTATATTTTAAGACCTACTAGAGGATCTATAATCCAACAATAATGGCCTTCAAGAAATTGGTGATGATTTTGGAAGAGAGAGTGAGGATGATGACTTTGGCAGCTTTGCCTCACTGAAATCCAATTCACATGAAAGTCATCACTCTTGTGGTGTCATTGGTCCTCCTTGAGAATGAAGGATAAGCAACAAAAGCAATATTACAACACCAAAATGATTTTTTAAAAATTTATTTATGTACTTTTTATTTACAACATTCAGTTCCACAATCCCTTGAGCTTCAAATTTTCTACCCTTTGGGCTCCTTTCCCCTCCCCTCCATGGCAGTATGTAATCGAATATAAGTTCTAAAAATACTTTCAGGTTAAACACCAGTCAAATTGCAAAGAAGGACTACAATCAATGGAGTAAACAATGAGAAAGAAGGGAAAAAAACAAAACAAAACAAAACATAAAAGAGAGAGATTAAGTAGTCTGCTTCAAACCACATTCAGACCCTGCAGTTCTCTCTTTGCATGAGGATATCCTTTTCCATCATTGGTTACCTGTAGTTGTCCTCTACCCTTGCATTGCTGAGAGGAGCCAAGTCCATCAAAGTTAGTTATCACATATACGATGGGTTTGTAATTGTGTACAAAGTTCTTCTGGTTTTGCTCTCCTTATTCAGCATCAGTTTATAGAAGTCTCTCCAGGTTATTATGAAGTCTGTCTGCCCCTCATTTCTTATAGCACAGTAGAATTCTATTACATTCATATACCACAACTTATTTAGCCATTCCCCAACTGAGGGGTATCCCCTTGTTTTCCAGTTCTTTGCCACCACAAAAAGAGCTGCTATAAATATTTTTGTACATATGGGCCCTTTTCCCACTTCTATCATTTCATTACCAAATGGAGTTTTGGAGTAAGACTTCAGTAGAGACACTCTATATTCTTCTAAAAAGATTTTCTCTGTGTCAGTCCATTATTCTAGAGCCTTCAGTGAGATATTTTAGTCGAGAGGAACCCTTTCTGTCCTAGAGGGTTGGGAGATTCTTGTCTTGACTCTACCCACTGACTAAATTCATTGTCTTGGAGAATTTACTTCCCCTTTCTTAATCTTGGTAAGTTTTATAAAATGAGGTAATTTAGATCTTATGATTTCTTTCTTTTTTTTTGATCTTATGATTTCTATGGATCATTCTAGCTCTATTTTGCCTATGACATATAGGTTTAAATCAGTCAGTCAATAAGGATTTATCTTCTATTATATACCAGGTAGTGTTAAGTGCTGGGGTTACAAAGAAAGACAAAGACAACTTCTGCTCTCAAGTGTCAGAAGTAGGATCTGAGTACAGGTCTTTCAGAGATCAGACTCAGGACTGTTTCCACCAAGGCATGCTGTTAACATTAGAGGTTCAATAAGTTATGAATTTTTAAAGAATTTTGAGGAAAAATAGCAGAAATGGTTTAAGTTTTATTGTATGATTTTCCTTTATTCAATATATTTATTGAAGATATGCAAGGACTAACTCCTAAAAACATCTAATTTACTGTACAAATATTGAAACTAACATTAATGTTTGTTGAATTTGTTTGAATTTTCATAATCTAATAGCAAATAATACATTTTTGGTTCAACTGTATATCTCAGTGTCTACAAAACATTATAAGCCATAATTACACTGACAAACAAAATACTATCCAAACATAGCACATAATCATTCATATTTTACTATTGCACATTCTTTTCAAAAACAAAAATGATTTTTAAATGCCTTTGATTTTAACATGGGCAATTTAAATGATTTCTAAAACAAAGGAAAATGTTCCACATCAATTCTTAACAGGAAATGCTCCAGGAACAAACAGACCTAAAATTGTTTTCATTGTTTCTACCTTATTAGTCTTTTCATCATCCTTAAAAAATACATTTGAGAAGAAAAGATATAGGGAAAAGATGGAACAGTCCTAACAAAATCATCCTATTTTCTTCTAAGACAGTGTATTGTAAAGACCAAACAACAACCTGTACCATAATGGACAAACTGTGTCTCATTTTAAACAATATGATTATATATGTTTCTCTTCTAATTGGATAATTGTTGTTTTGTATATTGCTAGGCAGAGATCTGTTTTGAACTTATTATGAGTTCTCCTTATTTTTTATCTTTTGGTTTCAGGATGGCGTGGGTGTTATGTTATTGCAGGTTACACTGAGTTCTGCAGCAGATAACATTTTATGAAACCTGCTGTCACTGAATATAATAGAATGTAAAAGCTACCAAAGAGATATAAAGAGGGAAATCTTTTAAAGGGGTATAAGCAGGGAATTTTAAATGGATGCACACAGAGAAAGCTGCTGATATTTAACACTCACTCCAGGAAGAGGAGTTCAGAAGTTTAAAAAATCAGTTTACCTACCTCTGGGTGTATACTTGAGATGACTTTCATTATATTCAAGTCTGGATAAACCAAATTTATTTTGTGACTATCATTCTATTTTTCCCTCTGGTGTATACTCATCAATTCAGAATTGCATTTGCCTGTTGCCAGGAAGCTGTTATACATAAACCTGTTTCTGATGGTTTTTTTTTTATTCTTGTAGTTGTTTGCTAACCACACTTTAAATCCTCCAAATGTTAAAGTTTTACTTTGGGTTTATTTAGAAGCAGCATGACTAGAAAGTGCTAAAAAGGTTCCTTTCTTTCCTTTTCTTTCTTTTTTTAAAGGGTGTGATTCCATCTTCCATCATTTTGTGGTTGAGTCCTCTCAGCAGGGAGCTACACACTTCTCTTAAGGCAAATCTCTTTTATTTTCTTTTCAAAAGCATCAGTTTTGCTCAGAACCCTCCCGGCAGGGAAAACACTTTCTGGGGGTTTTGTACTTTGCTTCTTCATCTGACAATGCCTCAGACTGTGTCTTTGTTTACATGATGCTAGACATCTGGATGAAAACTGAAGGGCTCAGTCTTTGGGCTCTTTTAAAATATCCAGTTGTGGACCATTATAGAGACAAAAGAGCAGATATGTTGGGAGTGGTTTTTTTTTTCAGCTGATACTTTCAGCTGAATGTTTGCCCTAGGACAGTAATTTAGGATTACAAGTGTAAATACTATTGTATAGGAAAGAACCCTTGATTTGGAGTCCGAAATGCCAGTACTGGCTTTACCATTTACTAGTTCTGTGACTTTTGACAATTTGCTTAATTTTTCAGAAATTATGTTTGCTCACCATTAAAATGGGGATAATAATACTTGTCCTACCAATATAATATAGATATTGCAAGGATTGAAAGAGATGGTATCCGTGAAATCTCTTGATAAACTATCACACATTATACAAATATAAAGGATGAGGAGAAGGACAAAGTAACATGGTAAAAAAAACAAATACTGGATTAGACATAAAGGACTTCAAATCCCACATGTAAGATTTTGGACAAGTCATTTAGTTTAGGTGGGGCTCAGTTTCCAATGGACACAAACATCAGGCATAGATTTATGATGGAAAGAGACGTTAGAAGCCATTCAAATCATTGGCTTCATTTTAGATAAGAGAATGAGACCTAGTGAGCTTAAATAACTTTCCTGAGGTCAGACAGGTACAGAGATTGAATCTGAACCCAAGGTCTCTGAGTTCAGTCCTGGTTCTTCCCACTATAATAAGACTTTATTTTATAAAATTTTAAGTTTAATTTATATTAGGAAACTCTAGAGGATCATGTCTCAATAAAGCAATTAGGTAAACACTACAATTTTCTTAATGTCTACCATTAAATGTCTGCTGTCAAAGTATCCATGTGAATATAAGTGCTAACAGGGGATTTAAGATGTAAAATAATGTTCATTATTTCCTATCTAATGAATCTGAGAGCTTTGTTTTCAGTTTCAGCATTTCAATAGATTTATTATTTTGTAGGTATGCACATGATCTACACAAGTGTAGATGTTTACCTCCTCCAGGCCTTCTTCTTCTGCATTATATATCCCTCACTGTAAAAAAAAAAGACAGTCTACCCAATGTACTAGAGATTATTTTATGGCACTCTTAATACTGATTCTGTGACATTGTAGCAGTTTGGCTCTCCATATCTGTTGTGCCATTTTATCACTGCACGACTAACATATCTTCTTTTTGGGTGATGATACCCTCTTCCCTTCTTGCAAAAAGGACATTCTTAACTACATGTTTAAACCTGTTATCAACCACCATGCTTATTTTCATTGCTCTTTGAATTATCTGTCATTTCAGTCTTCTGAGATTCTTTGATTTGCAACCACAAAGCATCAAAAGTAGAATATTTGGTTATTCAAGTTTTATTCTTCTTCAGAAATTAATGCCAATGGCAGAGTCTGTCCAATACATATTATAGGCATGGGCAGGATACACACACAAACACACACACACACACACACATGCATACACAGATACACAAAGGCTGTCCATGAAATGATTTAGACAATTGATTTTTCATCTACTTTGTTTTTTATTCTCTATGGTTAGGTTATATCTTCAGACTCCTGGAGTGACAGTAGACCTCACTGAGGAGATCCTGCAATATTGTGAAGCATGATGCAATAAGTACAATAAAATCCATGGACAAGATTGTAGAAAAAATCTTGCCATCTATAGAGTATCTCTTGTATTTTGACTTTACATAGGACATTCCCCATGACATCGCTGAGCACTGTTGGGGAAGATATAGTTCTATGTTTTCTATCTTTTTAAGAAACCATGCCATGGAAACCATGAAAGTTATCTTGGTAGTCAAATCTGTCATAGAATCATATGTTTCTTTTTATCATATAAAAAACACCAACTCATTCGATGAGAATCTTGAAAGGCCATAGAGGGTGCTAATTCAACTCAATAAATATTTAATCTGTTATTTTTATGAGGCAATGTGCTAGGTTCTGAGGATAAGAAAGCAACAGAAAAATACAACAAGTAGGTTACAATTTCAAAAAATAGCATGCCACATAAATAGTAAACAAGACAATTTGAGGAGGGAGTAAGGGAGCAGTAACAACTAAAATGATTAGAAAGGTGCTGGAGTTGTTCTTTGAAGAAGCAAATGATCACAAGAGTGAATATAACCAGACCCAGACATCGAGGCAAAAAATGAAATGTGAGGCTCTTGAAACAACATGTCAATGACAAAGACAGTACCTCCTATATGTCCACTGTGCTAAGCACTGGAATACGAAGAAAAGCAAAAGACTGATTTTGCCTTTAAAGAACTTAAAATCTATAGTGGGAGACAAGATTCAAACATTCCACATTCAAGTATTCAATCTTGTATTTGTACAAAGAAGTGATATACAGGTTGAATTAGACATAATTCCAAAGAGAAGGCACTAACATTAAGGAGGACTGAGAAAGACTTCTTGTTAAAGGTGAGACTTTAGATGGGACTTGAATGAAGCAAGGAAAACAAGGAGGTAAGGATGAGGATGGAGATAATTACAAGCATGGAAGACAGTCAGTGAAAAGGCACAGACTAATGAGATAGAATGTCTGGTTCAAAGAACAGCAAGGAACCATGAAAGGAAGTTAAGAAGTAAGAATTTTGGAAACATAGGCAGCACAAAGGTTATGAAGGATTTTGAATGTTACACAAAGGATTTAATATTTGACACTGAAGATAATAGGGAGTCACTGATGTTTATAGAACAAGAGGGTGACAATAAGTCAACAAAAAGGTGTATTGATTGTATGAGGACAGTAATATGAAACAAAATTGGTCATTGCTCAGGTAGACTGGTGCCAGATTTTGAAAGGATTTAAATGACAGGAAGAAAAGTATATATTTTACCATAGAAGCAAAAAAGAAGTAATTAAAGATGTATAAACAATAAAGGACATGGTCAAATCTGTGATTTAAGAAGCTTATTATTATCAGTCTGTAGAGCATAGATAAGAGATAGGAAAATCTATAATAATAAGATTTAATCAGAAGATTGTAAAAAAGAAAAACATTTGACTTGTTTTGAAACATAATCATGTAGCAATTTTGTCTATAAACTAGTTTGAGAAGATTGACCTGAGCTTTGGAGAGGATCAGCATCATCTTTATCATAATAATTGCAATGTTAAAAAACTTCATATGCTATTCCCAAGTAAATAAAAGGAAAGCTTTTAATAAGAAATACAAGTTTAGTAAGCTAGATCTGAAGTGTGGCAGTGGAATTCTAAGACAACATATGTATGTATATATATATAATATTTTATTGTTACATTTTATATTTACATGTATTTACATGTATCCATGTATACGTGTATATATGTGTGTGCATGTATCTATTTATTTTTAAAAGTTTTATATGTATGAGAGTAAAGTGCGAGCCTAACACTATGCAGAAAAGAGCTATAAGAACAAAAGCGGCAATACTAAGGCCCCCGTACTCAAATTCAGCATAGGGTTGATCAAATCAAATAATTTGTTGTACCCATAGGACCTCATTCACCTGAAAATTTCTCTTCTACTGACTTTTCAGTTCTAATGAAATAATGTTTGTAAAACACTTAAGACAGTACATGGTAGGTACTTAATAAATGTTTGTTACCTCCCTTTCCTACACTTTCGTAAGATTTACCTTTTCATGACTTGAAATTTCTATTTTTTTGAGTCATTCATTTAGTTTAAACAGTAACTATTAAAACGTACACTTGTATGGTAACGTTTTCATGTCTCCTTCAGCACTTCTCCCAGTTGTATACAAACCCAGATTTCATTGTGAAAATGAAAGGACTGTCTCTTTGGGATATATAGTCTTGAGGAGATTAGTTATAGGACAGGTAGTGAGCATAATAGCAACCAGTCTTAGGGCTAGTAGGAAGACACCACCAGGAAACCTGGTTAGAGATTATGTGCCCCTGATTTTGGAAATGGACCTCCTGGAAAGCGAGGGCAAGGAAAATAATTGAAAACTGAAAGGAATTCACATGACAGAATTAGGGGGTCCAAACATTACAGAAAATTAATTTCTTCTATTTCTCAATTTGGATAGGCCTGATCTAGGTCTTACTCTAGAAATGCTTCCCAGCTTGACTATTTAAGAAAAATAACATGATTTGTGGTTGATAGATCACATGGTATTAATGGGTAATAAAAAGATTGACAAAATAACTAATTTTTACTTTAAACAAGTGTCTGGGGGGAGTGAAAACTTCTCAGACAATTTTGGATTAACTTCCCTCCCCCCCCCCCCAATGCTGCTGTCAATCAGCAACAAGGCCTTTCTGATTTCCTGCCTCTGTGGCCCCTCCTCCTGGTCAGTGGGAGTCAGGGACAGTGAAGCTCACTCCTCCTCCCTTGCTTTGGGTCCCTTCCCTTGCTGTCAGTCAGCATCCTTGTTCTTTGTAAGCCTATTTCCCAGACATTGAGAGATAGTGGTGGGCTTCCCTGTGACTTGCCATTGGGGAAGATTTTGGTGACAAGACTTAACTTTGCCTCTCAGCCAATGGGAGAGAAGACAGATGGGGAAGGGGACCTGATTGCATTAGCGTTTAAAAGCCTGCTCCCTCCATATTGCCTTGCCTCTTTCGATCTCCTGTTTTTATCCTAAGAGATCTCTGCATTTTAAATTAAATTTTTGGATGGGGTTTTTCATCCCAAACACTAGGAAAAATAGCATCAATTTCTAGAGGATGAGGACAAAGACAACAGGAATTTATCTCTGCTGGAAAACATGCCAGAGACAAAAATCTGCCTTTCCGCAGATCTTTGTTCAAAATTAAAGAACAATTATACATGCATTAAGAAGCACTCATAGTTTGCACAGTGTGGTATGTAATTTAGCCACTTGTAGAACATACATGTTTTATACAACATAGCATTCAGGTAGCTATAGCCCACAATAGTACTTGTTAACTTCATTAGAGAGATGCAAAACAAGACTTTCTGAGATTTCCAGATGAAAAGTCGATTATAATAGAATGTTAAAGAACCTAAGTAAGTTCAGCCAAATAAGTAACCAAATTTATAGTCATGGTTAACCTTTAGTAAAATCAAAGGTGATCAGAGGACTGAGGAAGAAGAAAGCAATTCATCTCATTACATAGAAATGATGGAGTAATATATAGAATGAGGAATACATTTTTTTTGATGTGGCCTTTGTAGAAATTGGTTTTACTTGACCTTCCTTCCTCCCTTCCTTCCTCCCTCTCTTCCTTCCTTCCTTCCTTACTTCCTTCCTTCCTTCCTTCCTTCCTTCCTTCTTGTGGTACAACATATAAGATGACAGTCTAATTTCTTTTGGTTGTGTGCCAGATGGTTCTCTGCCCTTCCTAGCAAATCTTGTTAAAGAAAACTTTTCATTAATTATCTTATATTCACTGGTCTATCAAACACTTTGTTATTAAGTTTGATTCATTCTGATTCTAACTTATCTAGTCTATTCCACTACTATTTTCTCCTTATAGTCATTCTTACTTTTTAGTATGGATAGTGATCTTAAAGTAAAATTTCTTCTTCATATTGTGTGGGACAACAGACCCTTGCCCCAAATAAAATCAATAACTCAGAGTTTTCTTCAGGGAAACAAAAAGATCTTTATTACCTCCCATGGGAAGGGGGGAGGCATCATCACTAGATGTGGTCTGATGAGAGAGGCCCAAAATACTGAAATGTAAACCGGGTTATACACCAAAAAGACCACCTCTTTCCCCCCCCTTCGTTGCCCTTTGTTCCTGATAATCAGGAACTGAGATTCACAATCTGACCACAAATCTGCTAATACAGCAATTAAAATGTCACCAATATCAAAATAGATATGAAAGCAGAAGATACATGTCTATCAGTATCAATATAGATATGAAAGCAGATAATATTTTATGAATCATAGGGATTTTAGGTCATGGTGACCTGTCTGGAGTTCTGCAACAGGATTTCCAATTTTATTTTTGTGCAGGTCAGATGGTAGTCAGTGCAAACAAGTCTGGGACATCTAGTCCTGTGGTTAAATTCAAAGGGTCTGTACTTTCCCCTCCTACACATTAGCTTACCTTAGGAAAAACTTCAACTTATGACCAGGGAAGTAAGGCAAGGGTCCCAAGTTCTTAAACTCAAGCCTGGGCTTCTGGCTACTGGTTGCAAAGCTTGTTGGTTCTTAGGGCGCAGTTTTGAGAAGTTGTTTTTTTTTTTTTTTTTTTTTTTACCTTTCTCACACATCTAATTAATAGAAACTTAAGTCTGGGGTCCAGGCAATCTATTATTAAATCTTTGAGAAGTCAGTACTTTTATCCCACTCAATATCTTTTTAAAAAATCATTTCCCTTTTCAGTGGAATAAATATTATTTTTTATTCTAGTTTTTCTTTTCCTTTTTTTGAATACTCCCTTAGTGTTTTTTGGTTAGAATAGCACTATCATTATAAGCTAATTCATGTAGTAGAGTCATTCTTATTATTTTGACATGGACCAATAATGAGCCCTGAAAGTCTCTACAATTATTTCTATAAAGGATGATTTGTAAATTTATTTATATATCTTGACTGCAATATAGTGGATTAAATCCCAGATGTTTTATTCATATTGTAATTATTTTTAATTGGATTTCCATTCTAGTTTGCCTCTTTGTTGTTTCTATGTAGAAAACCAATGCTTTTCAAATAATTATTTCATATCTTGGTAATTTACCAAAGTCATTAAGTGCCACAATTAGTTTTTATGTATTCTCTGGGGTTTTCTAGATAAATAAACATATCATTTTAAATTAGTGATAATTTTGTCTCCTTGGCCAATGTATACATCCTCAGTAACTTTTATCCTGTCTACTGATATCACTGGAATTTCTATCACTATATCAGATAATAGTTATAGAATAAGCTTCTAGATGTCTTACTCATTATACATAATGAAAATTTTGTTTTTAAATATGTACTTTTATGATATTAAAAAGGCTTTTATGCCTATGCTTTTTTCTTTAGAATTTTGAGCAAAAATATTATGTTTTGTGAAAGTTATTTTTCCAGCAATGGCATAACTATTTAATTATAGTTTAGTTTGAAATATGACTGACGTATTTTCCTAAATTTAAATTCTCACATCTGTAAAGAAAAAAATATGTGAAATGAAAATAAACAGTAATAATAATTCATCTTAATTATTTTTTTGGGGAGGAATTGTAACAAAAATATTATGCAACTCAGGAAGTCATTAGTAGCAGCTGGTGACATGTTGTAGCATGGTGGATCTAGAGTTAAGAAAATCTGAGTTCAAATGCAGCCTTATATACTTACTAGCTGTGTGACCCTTTCCCTGCCTCAGTTTCCTCAGCTGTAAAATAGGAGTCAATCATAGCACCTATTTCACAGAGTTGTTGTAATGATCAAATGATATGATATTTATAAAAAGCACTTAGCATAGTGCTTGGCACCTAGTGGTACAACATAAATGCATATTTCCTTCCCTTTCCCTTCCCTCCTCCATTGTAAAAACAATAATAACAACAACAGACTAACTAATTCTTCAAGCCTCCTTGAAAAGTAGACTTTACACATACAATAAAAAGCAGCAATGTGAGGTAGTTATTCTAGTAGCCTAAAATAATTTTAATTAACCCATATATATATATGGTTTAACAATTATCTTCAGTGCAACAAAAACATCTTTATTGACATACTAAGATCCCATTAGAGAAGACCTCATATTAGACAATATGAATATCATTAGCCTCAATGAAGTCAATATAGATGCTATGGATTTTAATTTCTATCTAACTTTGTTGATTTCTTTAACCACTAGTGTATTTGCCTATAAAAATTTGCATGATTGATTTAATTAAAATGTGTTCCAAATCTCTGATCATCTGCCTTCTTTTGTATTTGTCATAGGAAAGTGCTAAATGGAACAGTCATAGAAAGCAGATGCCTAAAAGTAATCTTTTTCAAATATTAATAAAAAGGATTTATGTTTATTTGAGTCTTTCAGATCAATTGTGAAAATGTATAAAACTCTCTTGATAAACTAAGGACAAATGGAAGACAAAATTTTAAATGATTTATTCCATACTCTTCTCTCCTCAAAGTGCCCCAAATGTGAAATTCTAGGAACCAAAGTACTGTATGACTTATAATAATGTTTCATATTCTCTCTCTCTCTCTCTCTCTCTCTCTCTCTCTCTCTCTCTCTCTCTCTTTCTCTCCCTCTCTCTCTGTCTTTCTTGGCAAATTTGTTTTAATTGATGACAAAAACTAGGACGTATTAAAGAGACATTTAGTGATTATCTTTAAAAAAGTGGTAAATTACATAGAGTTAGTGTTACTTCGTGGCATTACACATGGTTGCAATTATCATCTGCAGTGATCTTTGAGCCCAAGAAAATAAAGTTGGACACTGCTTTCATTTCCTCTCCCTCTTTTGGCCAGGGAGTGATAGCACCAGTTTCCAAGATCTTACGGGTTTTTTCAAGTTGAATTTCAAGCCAATTTTTACACTCTCCTCTTTCACCCTAATCAAGGGGATTCTTAATTCTTCTTCACTTTCTGCCATCATAGTGGTGTCATTTGCATTTCTAAAACACTTGATCTTTCTCCCGGTGACCCTAATTTCATCTTTTGATTCACCCAAATTCTCATTTTGCATGATATAGTCTGCTTATAAGTTAATTCAGGGGAGAATATGCATACAGCCTTGTCATACTTCTTTCCCAATCTAAATCCAATCAGTTGTTCCAGATTTAGGTCTAGCTGTTGCTTCTTAGCCCACATACAGGTTTCTCAGGAGACAAATAAGATGATCTGATTCTCCTGTCACTTTGAGGATTTGCCACATTTTGCTATTAATTATCATTATTACAGTTAATGCATTTCTTCATATTTAACTAGGTGGTTCCTCAGAAAACAGGCATAAGTTGCTACTCTATCCTATGATAGAATCTGATAGATCTTTCTCTCTGCCTGCCTAGCCTTTGAGAACCTCAGTGAAACTAATATGCCATAATGAAGCATCAGAATAGGATTTTGTGGGATGAGTATCTTATATAACAAGGGAATTGTCAAATGGAAATTCTATCCCCAGAGCATGAGGGTCCTGATTCTAGAGAAATATGATGATGTCTAATGGATGGGCACTACTCCCCAGTGAAGTGCATGGATAATATTTGGGCTATTTACAAAAAAAAAATTATACTTGACCTTGTGGTAAAGGACTATTTTGGTTGACTACTGAACTAGAAATGACATTCAGAAATCAGACCTCCTCCCCACTCCAAACACATCCTTCACTGCTCTCCCAAACATGACTCCAACCTTTTTTTCCTGCCTGGCTTGTTAAGGTGAGAAAAAAAAACATCATGAAAGACTTTGATTGGTATGGAAATCCTCAAGCCCTCACCTCCTAAGTCAACATCTGATTCATGAATCCATGGAGCCTCTGTTCTTTCTCTCTTGGTGTTTCTTCTTTTCTACTTTCAGATGAGGAATATTGGAAATACATATGATTTTGTGACTTTGTAAATATTAGAACAGAGGTTCAGTGATTTGACTTTATTCCAGATTTCATTTCCAGTTGAGCCAACTGAGGGGCTAGCAGAAACAATGTCCTAGCTAAACAATGAATTGATGCTGTATCAAGATGCCTGGTCCTTCAATCAAAGTAAGTTACTTTGCACATTGTCCATGCATCATTCTTAAGTGAATTTGGTGGGGCAAATGTTCAACATTCATGTTAAGTTTGAGAGCACTGTCCCCATGGACCAATGAGTTGTAGGGGAGAGTATGCTGTCCCCAGAAGTATGGGTAAATTGACTATACTCTTGAAATTAATTTCTTTTCAGTACATATACTTTCGTAAAAATTAATTAATGGTAATCATTTAAGGATACTGGAGCAGCAATCATTGGATGGTACTCAGTATATAGGAAGACACTAGGTATAACTGACAATTGATATTGGAGGAGAAAACACTCGAATGAAGACAATATGCTAGCATTAAAAAAAATTCCGTAACCTACAGGAGCACCCTCTAGGACCCCTAGGGGAAAATATGGCTAACGAGCATTGCCTCTGGGTACCTGAATCATCTAGACAAGAGGGAGTATCCATAAAGGTCACAGAATTATTTAAATTTAAAATGAATTTTTAATAGTTTTATCAATCTTATTATTTTCCTGAACTTCCTAGTACTCAGGTAGAAAGATTTTTTTGTTTTGATTTTCTTTTTACCACATAGACATCTCAATTTAATTAATTTTAACAAATATCTATTATTATGAATAATAGGAAATAATATACAATTTGAAAAAATAAATAATGTAAGTCAAATACTGTATTATGTTTTCACTAGTTTTTAGTTATATGACTAAAATATACAAGTCACAAAATTAGTGAGTTGTTTTGGCTCACTTAACCAATATCCCTTCTACCCACTGGTAACCTTACCATGTCCTACAATGTTCACAGAACTCTCATCAATTTCATAATATATACTTACAATATTATCTGATACATGTAAGCCTCCAGAAAATTCTACCTCTGAAAAGTCTTGGAACACTATACTTAATAATTGAGGGTGATTTAAAGTCCAGTGAAATGTACAATGGGTATAAGTATTTTGCAGCACAGTTCAGTGATGATTTATATGCATGTGGCATATGAGATATCACCGAGAAAATCTACTATTATAAAAGAAGCTGGACTATTCATGTAGTGGGAGAAAAACATAACAGATGAATAGTCCAAGCACTGCAACATTACCCACATAATGGAGAAAGACTTAGAAGGCAATCTCAAGAAGACTGGGTGTATCATCTGTGGTGAATCTTTAGGAGAATCTAGAAAAGTAACACAAAGTATAAAAACATATGGATGAATTGTGATCTGAGCTCATGAAGGCAAAATCTGTATTGATGAGATCCCAGATACATTAATGAATTAGAGCATAAAGTAATGATCAGTTTCATATACTGATAGGAGGAAACTTCCTCCCCACCCCCAATACCAACTTTTTTTTCCTTAGCATGGCTGTGGTCCCTATGAGGAAAGAGGAAAATCAATAGTGAAGAAGACAGAGTAAGATAACAGCATTAGATTTCAAAATCAGATAAAATTGACTCACTTTTCTTTCTTTTCATATTACCCAATAACTTGTGGATTACAATGAGATTTTTATTTTTAAGGAACCATAACTTAAAAGAACTTTTATGAAATTACTTAATGGAATCCTCCAAACTATACATTGGCCCCTAAAACCATTCTAAAGGTTTTGAAAACATACTATGATGTTTAATTTTTCAACCTTGATGTAATTCTTTAAAATCACTGAATCAATCAAAACTCATTCTAAATTTACAAATATTTTAGGTTAATATATGAAAATAATTTTCTTTTTAATTGTATTATTTGTTGGCATATTCTAGTTTATCTGTTTATTAAATTATCAATTATTAAATACTAGAGTTATAACAATAACATTCACACAAAAGCTTAGAAAAAAATAGCAAAGGTTAAAACCAGACAGAAAAATTTATATAGTTCTTTCAGACTTTATTAGATTCTCATTCGTATTCTTAGGACTGAAATAATATGTTATGGAAAATAAAATCAGTTTTCATTGTTATGATGAACATTGCCAAGTGATGAAGAAGTGAAACATTGTTAAGGATAGATCTGCAATTAAAATTTATTTCTTAAGGCTTAGGATAACCCAAGTTAAGAAATTCAGCACAAAGGAAACAGTATTCAAAAGCATATACCTTGGAGAAATCATCATTTTAATGAGAAAATCAGCACAGGAAAATTAAAATACATGGGAAATGAAATTGGAAATAGTTACAGGAAAAGTGAAGCTAGCCTTCTTGTTAGTTGGGTGTTCATTTTGGTCTCCATTAGGCAAGTAATTATGGTATCTATCCTCAATTGTCATTTCCTAGCTTGTAAAGAAAAGAAAAACAGGAAAAGATGCCTTTACCTCTGGGCCTTGAACCAACAAAAGCTGTGAATTAGGGAATGGAATAAACTTTAAATACCTATTTTTGACTGCATCAGAAAATGAACTGGAATTTTCGTTAAAAGATCACTGAATCCAGCCAAATTGAACAAGAAACTATTTTTGATATAACTATTAAATTCTAGTTCTCCACCAAAATACAACTCTGATGCCACATTTTACAGCATCTCAACATCTTAAATGTAATGCCACTTGAGGTTTAACTTTGACAGAACTTATTAAACTAGAAAAGGAATACCCCAACTAAATTTAGAGATGCTTGTCAACAGGTGGCTGGATGGAATAAAAAAAATCATTATAGCAAGTAATAAAATAGTCAAATAAGATACATCAGCATTGTGATTTTTTATACCTAGGAAACAAATACAGAAAGAATCACTGACCTTTGAGGTCCTGAAGAATCATTAGACTAGACTAAAATTTGAAATATATAAACACTTTTCAATCAAGATGAATATTTAAATTCAATAAGAATTTTTGGTTTATACTCAGAAATTGAGGAGGAATGATTAGTTTAGGTTTAGGATTTGCAGTGTTACAGAGAATACCAACATTTATGAGTATGAAAATTATCTAAAGTTGTGTTACCTTACAAAATTGTTGCCTACTTAATTTCCTAGCACAAATACACAACTATTGTTGAGCTACAGTGCTGAAATGGTAGAAAGACATAGAATAATTTCTAGGCAAGGTAGAAACAATAACAACTATCAGAAGGAAATAGCAGTCAGAAACTAGAAGAGGATTTATGTTACTCAGTATTTGAACCTGGAAGCAAATGTAATGAAGAGAGCTGATTGGGAACCAATTTAATAATAATCTACTTGATGCTATTATAGGGTGTAAACCGTTGTCTCAAGGCATATGAAGGGTATGGTAATTGCAAGTAGGCATATGTGTGGCTACCTTTCTAAGAGGATAGAGAGAGCTCTCTAATTGGCCCTCAGTGTTTGGGGCTGCCTACAAGATAATTGGATCCTGCAAGTGAAGGGGATAAATTCTTTATGCAAAAGTTACTCTTCATACTTAGTTTATAAAATAAGTAGTCTTACTTTGTTCTCTCTCATTCTCTCTCTTCCTCCCTCCCTCTCTCTCTCTGTTACTCTCTCTCTCTCTCTCTCTCTCTCTCTCTCTCTCTGTCTTTCT
>CM053593.1:71337331-71375629 GCA_028646575.1 Pseudocheirus occidentalis
CAAGCATTCTTGATGAAAAACCAGAACTGAACAGAAAATTTGCCAGTCAAACACAAGAAGCATAAGAAGGTAAACATTGGAAAGAAAGCATAAGGAACTTATCAAAGTTGAACTATTTACATGCCAATATTGAAAAACAATCATAGTGACTTATGAAACTTTTCTTAGTATGAGGATAGGTGAAGGGAATACAAATGTGTGTGTGTGTATAAGTATACCTACTCATATGTCTATATAGGAGGGTATATATGTGTATGAATACATATCTGAGCATGGGTATATATGTGTACATAGAGGGTTCAGGATCAAATGATTAGGAAGAGATGATTCTTCAAAAGGTGAAATTCTGAAGTGGAAGAGGACTTGAATGAGAGGAAACAGGGAGAGACAAAATGGTGTTAATCATCCCACAAAAAAGAGGCAAGGGAATACTGTTACAACTTTACTTTCATTTACTCTCCTTAAATTTGGCTTAGGGAAGGAATGACATAAACTCTAAACTGAGTATCTTGTCACACAGGAGAGTAGGGGGGATGGGGATGAGAGGGAGGGATGATGGAGGGAAGGACAGGGGCGGGGAGCATTGCGAGAAGTACACACCTCAGTGAAGGGACAGGGACAGGGTAGAGAACAAAACAAGGGGGGGTGCAGGATAAGAAGGAGGGACATACAATTAGCCTCTCACAATATGCCCACCATCGAGATGTCCTGCATAATTACCCATGTACAGCCTGTATTGAATTGCTGCTCCCTCCAGTGGGAGTGGGTGACAATGGAGGAATGAAGAGAATCTAGAATTTAAAGCTATACAATCAAATGCAACTGGGAAATAAGACATACAGGGACTGGGGTAGGGAGACCCCCCCTGCCCTACTAGAAAGTTAGAGAGGTGTTGGAGGAGGACATAAAAGAGAACAGATTGTGGGAGGGGCTTTAGGGTGGGACCACTGTTTTGGGCTTGGTGGTAGGGGAAAGAAGGGGAGAAAATTTGTAACTCAAAACCTTGTGGAAATGAATGATGTAATCAAGAAAAGAAATTAAAATAAAAAATAAATAAATAAAACAATGCATTATTTATAATTAAAATAAGCAAAATTCAATAATTAATCAGCAAAAAACTTCTAATTACTATGCCTCTTTTGATTTATCTTCTTTTATAGAGAATATTTATTACGCGTTGGTCAGAAGAAACATAGTATACCCATATGGGGTGTTGTAACAGAATGTCTGAATGCTTAAAGGATATGCAAAGTAAATTTTGCTCAAACACTAATGTGAGGATTTGTTTTGTTTTATTTTGTTTTTAATTCAGTGTGTTAGACTTCAAGTGTGAAATTACTACGTTGATGCTATTTGAGGACCATCCTAATGATATGTCATTTGATAATAATGAATTCTGTCAGTTTTAATGGATATGTAATTAATACTTAGACATTGCTGATAGCACATCAGTTTTCTAAAGTGTAGAAATTGTTCTGTAAACAGTAAACAATTTCAGCAGGGATTTGTGCAATGAAGGACAGGAGTTCAAGATATAAGACCCTTATTTGGTTTGCTATGTTGCTTGAATTTGAGAGGCAGAGATTAATTCAAATGAGTTCTATATTGAGATTATAGCAATGAATAAAGATTTATATGGACTTCAGGTGGTGTTTTGTTGTGTCTTTGCTTTAGTGACCCACAGCTTTCATGTGCAGGTCAAGGAAATGTGGCCAAACCCCATATGCCTGAAAAAAAATAAAAACCAACCCACGACTAAACATGGTATTTCATCTGCTTATGTTTGACATGTATCCAGTTTAATGATGTCTCAAAGATTTTCTTGAATACATAACTGAGCTTTAATGTGATGTCTATAAGTATGAAAGGCACCTTAAAAATAATATTAATATAGAACAAGATTCTCATTGTATTTGATATGCTTCTTGATTCTATGTGAAGAATTATTCAGATTGTCCTTCTTCCTCCTGGTTCTTTATTTTGTTCTTCATTCTTGCCTGGTTCTGTTCCAGGGAAGGAGTAAAGACTGCTGAAAGTATTCACCTTCCCACTGGGTTTGCTGAATGAAGCCCAGAAAGCATGGCCTAACTAGGGCCTCTGTCTCTGCTATGTCTACAGATATATACTATTGGAAGGTCTGGGCTTTCACTCAGTGGAGATGGGTTCTTTTAACAATTCTTTCATCTTCTCTGTAACATATCCAGGAACAAATGAAGAGCAACATAAAACTACTTTTTTCATGTTCTTCCTCTTGTTTTATTGTTCCTTGATTTGTCATAAAGTCATTAGATTCCATTTGCTTCATTCTAATTTTTAAGAAATTATTTTCTTCACTGAGCTTTTGGACTTCCTTTTCCATTTGACCATATGTACTTCACTTCTGTCTTTGGCCATTTGTTTTCACACACTTGTAAAAGTTTTGATGTTTCTACTCAATAGTTTTTGAAAGTCAAGAGTTGCTACGTAATAAACTCTAAGTTCAGTGAAGGCTCTATAACAGAAGCCAATATTGTAATACTAAAGACATTTGAAGATCCTTTTGTATTGCTATGCTAAGAGGTATTAACACCTAATATCAAATTAAGCCTCTGTTAAAGAAACAGAAGGTATGAACCCTTTTTGCTGACATAACAGGGTGTTGCTGATGAAACAGTAAGGGGCAAAACAGGGAGGATCTAATACGTATATAAGGAGAAGCCCTAGCTCTGTGGTTCTCAACCTTCCTAATGCTGTGACCCTTTAATACTTGTATGTAGGCATATCTGCATGTGGGTAGACCTGCCTGGACACAGAAGAGTGGTGTCTCAGTTCCTAAAACCATCAGAAATATGTGTTTTCCGATGGCCTTAGGTGACCCCTGTGAAAGGGTCTTTTGTCCCCAGGGGGGTCATGACCCACAGGTTGAGAACCACTGCCCTAGTTGGAATTTCAGATTTTCTTGGAACTAGGTTCTGGAGGCTGAGGAAGAGAGGCCCAGGTTAGAGAGTACGATTTTTATTTTGAGAACCTGGATGAAGGGATTTTGATTCTGGGAACCAGCTGAAACTTCTGCTGAGTCCAAAAGCCAGCTGGAGCTGCTAAGGATTTGCTAGAACCAGTCAGAGCTGCAGAAGATTGAGGAAGCGTAACTATGGTGTAGGTATTTTGTCCATTTGTGGCTTTGTTGAGCCTTGATTTCCTGGGAACAGAGACTGTAGAGGATTTAAGGTGGACTTGACACTATGAGCTTCAGCATAGAATAAGAACTTCAGGGAGAGCTGGACAAGGAGCTGGGAGTTAGCCTTGCCTCCTTAAGGATGATTGACTTACTAAGTGATTGATTGACTAAATGATCGTACTTTGTTCAAAACTGTGAAGACTGTGGTGAAACCTATGTGGCCATCTTAGTGATAAGTTGTTTCGAATGCTGCATTTTTATTTTCTGTGATAAGTTGTAACATTTTGAATACAGTACCTTCATTTTTATGTTATTGTTTTGCTCTGATTTGTTATTGAATAGAGTGTTCACTATACAATGTAATCAGAACCTTGAAAGCTGTTCAGAGCAGTAGCCTTCTGGAAAGCTGCTCATGCTTGGTTTTATAAATATACAAGTCATCTCCTTTCCCAGGGAAATTAGATAGGCAGCAAAAAACTGATGACCCAAATTCGTCCCTAGTTTAGTGTTTGATATCATTTCACAATTGCTGGTATAAAAAAAGAGACTTTGGATATAGGGGTTCTGAGGAAAATTATCACTACACCTTGTGCAGGGCAACAATAAAGGATAAAATCAAAAGACAAATCTTTTTAGTCACAGGTCTACCTGTCTCTGGGAAGGAAGGAATTTCTTGGTGAAAAAACAGGTGCTACTTAATTTCTTTCGGGTTATAACAAAACATAGTTAAGGCCTTCAAAAAATATCCTTAGGAAAATAAGGAAATTGAGGTGATGTATAGTACAATCTGTATACAATCCTCAAGACAATTCCCCCAAATGACAAATTTGTAAAGGTTTGTATACTCGTTAATATATTTATGCACATTCATATATATGTAGCAATATACTTAAAAAGGTCAATGGAGAAGGCAAACATAAACAAAAAACATTAAATCTGTTGAATAACAAATTACACTTAAATGAATCCCATACTTAAAGTATAACTGATCTTCTATGTGTGGGCAGTCCCTTTAATCATGCAGATTTAACAGCCCATTAAAATCTTCCTATTATATATAACTTTTGTCCATGTACTCTAATAAATCCTTTAAAAGTGTGCAACCAACATGCCAGGGACTCTCTTCTAGATATCTTGACATCACATGGGTTTCATGGGAGCATGAAAGGCTTATCCACTACTAATTCTCTTTTCTATATGCTAGGACAATCACATTCACTATGGAATTTTCTGATCATTACTAGCCTCACATACTTACTATCTATATTCTTCCATATCTCCTCCATGGAAGGCAGTGTGTTTTAGTGGAAAGAGTGATGGCTTTAGAGTCAAAGGATCTGGATTTGAGAACAGGCTTGGAGACTTCATTTCCTCATCTGTAAAATGAGGAGACTAGATGGCCTCTAATGACTCTAACTCTGTAGTTTTTTCAGGTCCTAGATTTAGTGTTGGAAGGGATTATAATTAGCACAAGCAAAAATTCAGATTAAATCTATATTCTTGGCCCAGAGTCAAAAAAACTGATTGCACCTTGAGGGCCTTACTACTTGATACTGGTGTGACTTTGATCAGCAACTGGCTTATCATCTAAGTGGGCTCCCAAAATACAACAGTCACTTTTTAAACTCATTTTGGCTAAATCAAAGCCATAGGTTTAGAACTAGAAAAAGACCTTAGAGATAATCTATGATAGTCTCTTAATATTGCAAATGAGGAAACTGACCCACATAAATTTTTTTGGTCCTTTCTTTGTACCACAGAAGAAGTCTCAATTTTTAATTTTTCTTCTATGGACTGTTTACAGTGCTTTATTGCTTTATTGCAAAATTTGGGTTGATATTATGTTATACTATACATGCATTTTGTGCATTTCTGAGTTTCTAAACTTTTTTTCCCTGTGTCATTTGTTAGCCTTCACATGTGGTCTGCAGCTTCTGCAAAACTCCCAAAAAATTCCCATTTAAGTTCTTATTCTGACCTGTGATATGCTAAAACCATAATGGAGAAAGTCATGATGTAAAAGGGAAAACCATATTGTCTCTA
Organism: Pseudocheirus occidentalis; assembly: GCA_028646575.1. Lineage (NCBI taxonomy): Eukaryota > Metazoa > Chordata > Mammalia > Diprotodontia > Pseudocheiridae > Pseudocheirus > Pseudocheirus occidentalis. The sequence continues at coordinate 71,342,532 of CM053593.1, forward strand.
TGAGTGGGAAAAGTATTCTGAATTCCAAACAACCTACTTATATACAAATTTGTGGAATAAAATTAATTTGAAATTTTTGTACTGAATATTCTTGTATACAGGTCTTCTCTCCTACATCACTGTGCTTAGCACTATGCCTAGCACATAGTAGGTGCTTACAAATGCTTGGTAACTGAGTTATAGATTTCAGATTCCATAAAAGAAAGGTTTTGTAATATTATAATCTTACAAAAAACTTAACAGCATTTTGTGAATTATAACAGTATAAAAAGCTTATAGATTTACAAAACCTTTTTATCAAAATAATTCTCAGTGGTGAACACATATTTGTTGAATTAATGTGTGCTCCAATAAGCTTTACCTTAAGTACTCTAAACAGCCCACACCCCTGATTCATTTCAATACAGTAAACATTTATTAAGCATCAATAAGACAGAGTGCCAAATAGAAGGTATACAAAACTGCAAATGTACCAATAAGTGGACATATATATGATAAAATAAAAATGAAAAGGAGGAGAGGGAAGAGGAAGAAGAAGAGGGGGACAAAAAGGAAGAGGAAAAGGAAAAAAAGAGGAGGAAAGAAACAGTTTCTATTTGATCATCAATAGTTAACATATATTACTTCAAGGTTTATAATCTAGCTACATATATTATCAATTTTGATCCACACAACCACCTTTGGAGGTAGGTGCTATTAATATTTCCATCTGAAAAAGGCTAAAAAAGGCTAAGTAACTTGCCCAGGGTCAAACTACTAGGAAAAGCCTAAGGCCTTCAAACCTCACCCCCTAAAACACACACACACACACACACACACACAAACACACACACATTTTAAATTAATAATGAGATGGTCATCAAACAGCATTATATCTTTTATATTTTTTCAAAAATTCTGGCATAGTTTTATTGTGAATGCTGCTGCCAAAGTCACTATGACTTTGTTTCTGGGTCCAGATATGTTTTGAACTGAACTGAAAAGGACAAATCAAACATACTAAAAATCCCAACTCTGACTCTCAGGGCTAGGCTAAAAGGGAGAATAAAAGGTAGCAAACGTAGTCCTTCCTTCCTATGTCTAGGTCTGTTCATGGTTCCTATTCTACCCATGAACAAGAACTTCATCCCCTTTAGGACACCACAGAAATGAGAATAAGGTTATTCCAGTATGGTAGTTTTATAGAAGCAATCTCTTTTTGCCATGTAACCAATGGAAAAGACTATTTCCATTTGTAGGAGATGGTTGGAGAACACTGAATGTCTTCTCCCAGAAGCAAGATTTTAGGTGATCTAGGCTTGTTCAAAGACCTTTTACACTGTTTAATCTAAAATCTTATTCTTTGCTCCATGATCTTTATTCAATTTATTTCTTGTTTAGTCTATCAGCATGGACTTAAAGCTTCTAAAATACAAGTTCTGAATTCACCCTTCTATATAGTTTTAATTGTCATGTAGACCCTGCCTCCTACACCCTTTTAGTTCCTTTCTACCCCATTCCTAAGAGGTATCAATTAATAGGGAAGGTAGTAAGAATATAGGTATTTTCCCTGGTAGAAATGCCCCTACCTATATTAGCCAGTTCATATTCCATTAAATTAGTTCCATGATTCCAGAGGCTCCCACCCTTCTTGATATTATTTGCCGCAGGTGCTCTGATCTCCCTTCTCTACAGATTATATCATTTATTGAATTAAATCCCTATAGATTATACTCCTTAGAAGGTCCCTATCTCTCATTACAGCACATCTTTCTCCCTGCCCCCCAAATTAGGATTCTTTAATTGGGCCCCATCCTACCACTGAATCTAGATTGGCCTCATTTTTTCCCCATCACTTCAATTTGTTATCCTGTAACCCTCTTTTGTGGCTGAGAGACTACAATAATACTCATTTTCTCTTCATTATTGACCATTGACTTTATTAAGTTATAACATAATTCCCCTCCAGCTCCTATTTCCCCTTGACCATATAATGCACTAACTCAGTATGCAGTTGAGTCCTGCAAAATAATGTCATTTAGTTAAAGAAGGAGGTGAGAGGATTTTCACATGGTGTTTCAGGTCTGTTCCTCCATAATCACTTCTACTATTTCTTTAAGTTCTACTTGTGTGTGTGTGTGTGTGTGTGTGTGTGTGTGTGATTTTCAAAAGAAAACAATTATTGGCCCCTCTGTTATTGTTAACAAAAATCTCCTTTTCTTAATCTCTATAAATCAGGTAATTTATTTCATTAGTTGTTCTTTCTTTGATAGTTGTATTTATTTAGCTTGGATTTCTGGTATCTGAGGGTTTTTTGGGTAAGTGAAATAAAACATTCAGATCTGGGGGTTTTGTGTGTTTATTTTTGGTAAAAATGATTCAAATATGTTTCTTTTATTGAAGCTGTACATTCACTCACCACCACCCCTTATTCATTAAGCTTGGGTTTAATACATACACACAATACACATCTGCATGTACATGTGTGTCTATGTGTATCTATACATGCATGTGTGTATATGTACATGCACATCAATATATGTTTATACATATATACATGCATGCACATATATGTGTATGCGTGTGTGTATATATGCATGCATATCTAAAATTTCTATATATACTTCCACTTATCCCTTGTTTCTCTGCATTTAGATAGTGTCTCTCTTCACATGTCCTTTATAGTTATTTTGGGTATTCATAACAGTCAAAATAATTTATTCTCCCAAAGTCCTTCTTAAAACAATATTGCTGCTACTGGATACAATGTTTTCTTGATTCTTATTTCTTCATTATTTCATGCAAATCTTTCCACTTTTTTTCTAAAATTATTGAGCTTGTCATTTCTTATAGCACAGTAATATTCCATCACAATGATATACCACAATTTGTTCAGTCATATATATTCATGATATATCTATTATATTCAAAACCTCAGTGTCATCCTAGACTTCTCCTGCACAGACACTCCACATAGTCAATTAGTTACCAAATCTTTTCATTTATACCTCTGCACGTCTCATGTCTAACCTTTCTCTTTATTCACATAAACCATAATAATTCAGATTATCACTTCTTAACATAGACTATTGTAATATTCTTTTAATTGTCCTCTCTGCCTCAGTCCTCTCATCAGTACAATCCATCTTCCATGAAGCTTCAACACTGTAACACTAAAACACAGGTCTAGCCTCCTATCCCCAAATTTCCAGTGGCTCCCTATCACTTTTAGTATCAAATATAAAGTCTTTTGTTTAATTCTTAAAACTCCCCACAATCTAGCACCAACCTACCTTTCCAGGATCACCACATTTTGATCCTTTCTTAGAATTCTTTAGGCTAGACTAATTATCTCTCTTCTCCTCCCACACTGCACTCATGTCCTATCTTTTTTTTTCCTTAACCCTCAGTCTCTTTCATAAACAAAATGCTCTCTCTCCTCTCTTCCACCTCCTGGATTCCTGGGTTTCCTTCAAGATGAATCTCAGACACCAAACTCTTCACAAAGATTTTCTAGTCCCCAAGCTTCCAGCACACCTTCCCAAGTTCACCTTGAATGTTTGGTATGTGTTTTGTATACACACATATATAGGCATAAGGTCTACTCCTGTCCCGTCCACGGGGACGTGATCAATCGTGGGGCCGAAGGGGACACAGCCTGAAAAGGAAACAGGCGAAAAAAGAGAGCGAGACCAAGCAGAGTTTTGTCAAGGTCTCATTTATTGTTTCCCATAGTGCAGTTTATATAGTCAAGCTATAAGGAAGAAGGTATGAGGAAAGGTATGAGGGGGCTTTCCACTGGAACATTTTGCGGTTAGAACATCTGCCACAGGGTGGGGTTGAGTTTCACCATTTCTCGGAACATTAGTACCACTTTCATCACTACCAATTTCACCATTTCTCGGAGTGCCACCCGGAACTAGCTAAAGGGGATGTGGTTCTTTCACAAGAGGTCGAGGTGCCCCTGAGCTGAGGCTGCTGGCTCCCAAAAATTCCCCCTCTTTTCTTTTAGGATAGGAAGGTGTATGCGCAGGTATGGAGGTATTCGCGATGGAGATCGGTGAAAGGCCTGTCTTAGGTTGTGTGAGGCATGCCCATAAAAACCAGCACCAGGCAGGGCTCCTGTCTTAGGCTATGCGGACGGCCACCGTCTCCAGTGCCCCTAGAATTTTAGCGTCATTAGGGACCTGATGATCCTGGAGACGGATCCGCAATAATCCCGTCATTGGATACCTCTGCAGCCGGGGTAGGGGATGTCTGGGTCATGGGGTCACAACATTACCCGTCATGGGCTCTTTCACAGCAATGACTCCGTAGGACTTATGTCCCCAAACAGCGCCTCCATACCTTCCTATACCAAGGGACGGAGACCTCAGAAGCTAAGGTGGAAAAACGGAGGCCTTCATAGACTCCTTCACCCGGGGCTCGGGTAGCAAGCCTGTGGTAATGGACTGCAACGGGCTTCTGTAAAATGGAATCTATTTGTGATTTTACAAAGGTGGTGAGTTTTTTAAAGGCCCATGGTCCGAAGGAAAGAAGCAATAGGATGCCTACGAGGGGCCCTAAAAGGCTGGGGAGCAAGGTAGTAAGACAAGGGGATGTGAAAAACCAGCTTTGATACCAGGACTCCTTCTGTTCCCTCTCCTTTTTTCTTTTTCCAAGCTGTCTTTAACCTTTTGTAAGCTATCTTCTACCAGGCCGAGCTTATCAGTGTAGAAGCAGCACCTTTCTTTTAGTGCAACGCAAAGGCCGCCTTGTTGTAGGAAAAGGAGGTCTAGACCCCGTCTATTCTGAAGGACCACCTCGGCCAACGAGGCAACAGAATCTTTAAGGTGCTCGAGTCCCGATTGCAGTTCTTGGAGATCCTTATCAATGGCGGCACTAAGCTGGTTATATTGTGCATTGGAAGTGATTAGTGACGCTATCCCTGTACCAGTCCCAACTGACCCTAGGCCTATAAGAATGGCCAAGGTAAGTGCTGTTAAGGGCTCCCTATTCTCCCTATAGCGTGAGCCCGTACAGTGTTCCCAGAAGTGGAGAAACTCATCAGGATAGTAAACGGTTAAATGGGGGAAAAGAGAAATCTCAACACAATAATCCTTGTGGGCTAAAAAGGAAGCCGTATCCACAAAGGTGGTTAACCCAGAAGAGCAGGCAAAATAAGAATTATTTGGAGCAGATACATACAAATAGGAAATATTAACCACAATGGTTTGATTGCAAATACCCTCTAACTGTCGAGGGAGAAGCATGCCAGGCCCGATAATGCAGATCCCTACACCAGAAACCATGCTGAGAGTCAACCCATACCTGTCTTCGACTCCCCAACGTAGGAGGGAAATATCATTTGTAAATATAAGAGAACCAAAATGGGCAATGCCTTCATAAAATGGGGGAGAGGAGGAATAGCAAACCCAGCAATCCTCCAGGGAATCATTACTAATCCTATTAATAGTTTGTACTGAAGCATTAATTAAGGAAACAATAAATGTAGCAGAAGGAGGGGGGCCAGCAGGAAGGGTAGGCCGGAAAACTGTTGTTGGGGAAGGTGAGGTGGGGACAGGTCACCGAGCCCCATGTATTGTCGGGCACCGCCGTCCTTCATTAGCCGTAGGGGGAATGCGCCACCGGCCTTCATTAACTGGTTGCCTAGGGCTTGAACCTTGATGCAATTCGGTGTTCGGCCCTATGGATACCCGTTGTGAGGCTGGGGGTCCTTTGCACAGCCTAATGGTGAAGATCAGGCCATCATCATTGCGCTCTTTATAGAGCCTTATGCCCCATGAAACACCTCGTTCCCAGGCAGTATATATTTTTTGCCGTGGGCGGTGAACTGAATGAGGAGAGGGTGACACCAGTTCTCGCATTCCGGTTTATAAGTCCATCCTTCGCTCCCTGAGGCGTGATGGGTATAATTGGCTGTGACAGTGATAAAGTCCCAGGAAGAGGAAGGTTGCCAGTGGGTATCACCGCTAGTCTCACAACCCCAACTGCGGCAGTAGTAGTCAGCCGGCCGCACCTCCACACTTATGATTCAAGGCACTGTTACGGTGATACCCAGGACAAACATAAAAGGTTATTGCCCGCAGCATCGATCTTTGTGAGGCGGTACCACACCCTCCCCATGGGTCAAGGCCCCATCGACCAGGGTAGAGGCTTGATTAGGAGCTTTAGTTTGGTCAAAATAATATTCTAGATCCCAATTAGCGGGGGCACCCATGGCCAGCTTACAGAGGTCTGGAAAGAGTGGAGGCCACGGTGATTGTGTGGCGATTTGTGACTTATGCCAAACAACGTCACCGATCCGGTTATGAACTAGCCAGGTGTAATTTAAAAGCTGATAAATGGAGGCATCACAAATCTCACTCTGGGTTATGATCAAACATAGGAGGATTCCAAGAATTCGTGGCTTCATATCGGCTGTAGTGGTCTCTGAAACAAAGCACAATTAAAAATATTCTCAGGGATGCCCCTGGGTAAGTTATAGGGGTGTATTAATCGCTTCTGATGCAAATCGAGGGCTGGGAGACTGGAGGCACCACAGATTTTATTCCGGGCGATGGTTGGGTAAAAAAAGACTTCAATAAATTGTTGCGGCTCTGTATCAACCCCATCAATATCTAGGTACCGACAAGGTCAATACGAGCGGAAACATTTTCAGAGGAACCTTTGGGGGAAGTATAATGTTTCAGTAATCGTTCGGGGAGCCACCTGGCATTTTGAGCATTGGAATCATAAACACATGCATAACCCTTTCCCCAGATAAGCACCGGGTCAGGGCCTTGCCATTTATTAGACAAGGGATCTTTCCATAAAGCTTGAGCATAGGCATTTGCAGTGGATGAATGCCAGAGGCGATGGGCAGCAGACTTCCCCTTTATATCATAAGCAAGAAAATTTAAGACAAACAATGCATGATTCAGAAGGGTTTTAAAATTACCTATCTTAGGATATAATGCTTCTCCCCCCGATTGTAATTTGAAAAGCATATTCTTCAGGGTTTGGTGGGCTCTTTCAACAATACCCTGGCCTTGGGGGTTATAGGGTATGCCAGTGATATGTTTATTTCCCATTTGAATACAGAACTGTTTAAAGGTGGAGCCGGTATAACCTGGGCCATTATCAGTTTTAAGTATCTTGGGCTATGGGAGAACGGCCAAGGAGGCAAGGAGATGATAAACCACATGTTTGGACGCTTCCCCTGTTTGTAGAGTGGCAAAAATAAAGCCGCTAAAGGTATCCACAGAAACATGAATATATTTTAGCTTGCCAAAGGACGGGTAATGGGTAACATCCATTTGCCCTAGCTCACCGGGCAGCAGTCCATGGGGGTTCACCCCCAAATGAGGTTCAGGTAAAAGGGTTAAGCAATTTTTGCACTGCCGGACAATCTGCCGTGCTTGTTCACGAGTGATGGAATAGTGTAACCTGAGGGTATGAGCATTAAGGTGGTGTAGGGCATGGGCTTGTCGAGCAGCATCCATCGGGGTGGCTTGTAAGGCGGCGGTTATCAAGCGAGTGGCCTGATCCACCCTATCATTTCCTTCGGCTAATGGCCCAGGGAGGCCCGAATGGGCTCTAATGTGACCAATGAAGAAAGGTTCCACACGGGCATGAATCAGAGCCTGGAGCTCTGTAAACAAAGGGGATGCATTTGTGGACGGGCGTATAAAATGTACTGTTTCTAAAAGGGGGACAGAATGCGCCACATATGAGCTATCGGTATACAAATTAAAAGGCTCTTTCAACAACTTAAATACTGCAATTACGGCCGCAATTTCAACTAATTGGGCAGAGGTGAAATTTGTATTAAAACGGGAGATTTGGCCATCAATACTAAAAGCCGCAATACCAGTGGAGGACCCATCAGTAAAAACTAACCGTGCCTTCTGAAGGGGGGTGGGTTTTGTAATCCTGGGGAAAATAACAGGCGTTCTTTGTAAAAACTGACACAATTTATTGGAGGGAAAGTGATTATCAATGGTTTCTTGGAAGGAAATTGAGCTGATGGCCCAATCATCATCATTTTGGGCAAGCCATTGCACCTGGGAAGCTGCATAGGGGGAGACAATGTGATCAGGATCTTTACCGAAAAGTTTCAAGGCAGTCCCCCTACCAAGACGAAAAAGAGTGGCAACTAAATGAGGGTATCTCGGCAAAACCTTGAAGGGGGAAACAGGGAGATGGATCCAAAATAATGGCTTTTGTTGCCAGAGTAGGCCTGTGGGAGCAAAGGGAGTAGGAAATATAAGAAGGCAAAGGGGCTGATCAGGAGCATAATATCCCACATATTGTTCACAGATGGCGGGTTCAACCGACTTTAAGGCCCCGCTCGCCTCAGGGGTAAGCGAGAGTGGGGAAGAGGGATCGGGATCCCCCCTCAATATATTAAAAAGAGGTCTCAATTCTCCTGTTGTAAGTTTCAGATAGGGTCGTAACCAATTGATATCACCAAGGAGCTTCTGAAAATCATTGAGTGTATGCAAAGAATCCGTGTGCAATTGAAACTTCTGGGTTAAAACGCCCTCGGGCAATAATTCAAATCCTAAAAACAGCTGAGGGGGGTGGGTCTGGATTTTTTCAGGGGAGATCAGGAGACCTCGAGTCTGGAGGGCCAGGACAAGTAATTGACAGGCTCGGAAAAGTTGGGATTCATCAGGCCCGGCCAGAAGGATGTCATCCATATAATGAATAATATACATCTAGGGGTATTGCAATCTAAAGGGATCAATAGTTTGGGCAACATATTTCTGGCAGAGGGTTGGACTATTGGCCATGCCTTGAGGCAGAACCCTCCATTGAAAACGGGGTGAAGGGCCCACACAATTAATTACTGGGAGGCTAAAGGCAAAATGCTTGCAATCCTCAGGATGAAGAGGAATAGAAAAAAAGCAGTCCTTTAAATCAATAATAATTTTAAAAAACCTACTGGGAATGGCCACAGGAGAAGGAAGACCGGGCTGCAACGTTCCTATGGGGACCATGGTTTTATTGACGGCCCTCAGGTCCTGCAGCAAGCGCCATTTGCCTGAGCGTTTCTTAATGACAAAGATGGGGGTGTTGCAGGGGGATGTGGACATTTCAATATGGCCAGCGGCCAATTGTTCCTGCACTAACATAATGGCTGCAGACAGTTTCCGTGCTGGTAGGGGCCACTGATCAATCCAGACAGGGAGGTCATTTTTCCAGGTGATTTTATCTGCCTGGTGTGCAGGGGGACAAGTGGCACTTATGAAAAATGGTCACGGAAGCCTAGGCCTGCGCGATCTGTCTTGGGAGCAGCCGTCACAGGTGTCAAGCGTCCCTGTCCTTCTTTTCCTAGGCCCTGTCCCGGGAGGAATCCGTGAGAAAGCATTTGCTGGGCAACAACCACATTGGGGCTACACATAAGGACCCTCATCTGAGAAAGAATATCTCGCCCCCACAAATTAACTGGCAAGCCGGGAATAACAAAAGGTCAAACAGTGCCTGAATTGCCTTCCCCATCTACCCAATGTAATGACTGCGAGCTCTGTAAGGTGTTATTAGAGACGCCAATGCCCCGTAGATGAGTCATAGAAGCTTGCAAGGGCCAGCTGGGGGGCCAGAGATCTTGTGAGATGACAGTGGAGTCCGCCCCGGAATCCAATATGCCTTCAAAGATTCTACCCTGGATTGTAAGATTGAGAACTGGGCAATTTTTGGTAATACTCTGGACCCAATAGAGATCAGAGGAGCCGGGTTGTGAGTGCCCACGATGGGCAATGATAGCAGGGTGGGTGGTATTCAGGGGCAATGGTAATGCCTGGGCTAAGCGCTGTCCCTGCTGAATGGAGACCGGGCCATAAAGAACAGAAGCTAGAAGCTTAATTTCTCCAGTATAATCATTATCAACCAAGGAAGGGTGGATGGAGAGGCCTTTAAGTGTGGTAGAGGCACGGCCCAAAATTAAAAAATACATATTGGGCGGAGGGGGGCCAAAAACGCCCGTTGGAATAATCTGTACGCCATCCTCCGGTCTTAATATAGTGGGGGAGGAGGCACACAGGTCCACTCCTGCGCTGCCTGTGGTTGCCGGGAAAAGGGGGTTGGGGCAGCGCGCTGTTCCCCGAGGCCCGGACAAATGGTAGGGGTTGGGGGGCCAGGGGCTGGCCCCTCTGGCCGTTTCCCTGATGGAGAGGTAATGGCTGGCCATTAACATCAGTGGCAGAGCGACAAGTATTGGCCCAATGTTTCCCCTTTCGGCAGACGGTGTATGGCTGAGCCGAGCGGGTCACAGGGTCCGCCAATAAGGGAGCATCCTTGGGGCACTGGCGGGCAAAGTGTCCAGGCTGACCACACCAAAACCAGGTCCTGGCCGGCCCGCTGGACTGAAACCCGCCAGGTTGGAGGGCTTCCCCCACAGCGAGATGCACTGCCTGGGACATTTTAGTTGAAAGGGGATCAATATCGCGGCACAAGCGAACCATCTCATCAAGAGTTTTATCTCTATATGTACCGCATAACACGGCTCTACATGTGGCATTGGCATTTTCATAAGCTAAGCGCTTAACAAGCTGATCATTAGTCACCTCAGGCCCCAGGGTCCTTTCGGCCGCCTCGAGTAATCGGCTGATATACTCAGAGAACTCCTCCTGGCTTCCTTGAATAATCTTATTTAGGGGGGCAAAAGGTGAGCCTGTATTGGGCAGGCCTCACTATGCAGCAAGGGCGGCATTGGCTGTTTGGGCTAGGAGGCCATCGGGGAGACGTTGTTGTCGGGCCTCAGTCGAGTATCTCCCTTGGCCAGTAAGCTTTTCAAAAGTCCAGCTCGCAGAGGGCGAGCGTGAATCTTTTAAGTTGGTGGCTGCAACGGACTGGCAATGATCAAAAAAATCAGCCTTCTAAGTTAAAAACTGCCCACGGGTAAGCACAGCCTGCACTACTCTAAGCCATTCGGCAGGAAGCAGGTACCCGCCTGACGACATGGATTCAAGGGCAGAAAGGGTAAAGGGAGCATTGGGGCCATAGGTTTTAACTGCTGCATTAAACTCCTTCAAGGTTTTAAAGTGAAGCTTGTGGAATTCTCGGGGGCCTCTGTCGCCGGCTGATCGGCATCGGCATCCTTGCTTCCACTGTCATCACCACCCTCACTGCCCGAGTCACAGTGAGAATTAGCATCTACAGTCGGTTTCTCAGCGGAAGATGAAGGGGCATCACTGGCAGAGGGTGTGCAGGATTTTTTAGAGCGAGTCATAATAGGAAAGGCCAATTTAGGGGGCTTGGACTTAACTTTGAGGGTGGAAGGCTTTTTGGGTGGCAGGGGCATAGCCGGGAGGAAAATGGCCTTGGCAAGGGATTTTTGTAAAGAGCTGAGCTCTGTAGAAAGCTGAACATATTGTCTCTGGAGGTTGAGGACCTCCCGGAGCTCATTCACTTGATCGGAAAGCCAATCTCTTGCTTCTGTGAGAGTAGTGGGAGGTATAGTAGGGGAATAAAAGGCAGGTGCGCACACTTGGGGAACCGCATAAGCAGGGGGCAATACAGGGGATGTAAGAAGGGGGGGGGCACAGGATCATCATTGTAACGGGCTGCCTCATCCTCTAGGGTGGCCAAGTCCCCGGGATCAAGGGGATCATCATCGGACTGTTTGGTAACTACTGGACAATTGAGGGATTCGGTTAGCGCTGGAACTTCTCTGGGCAGGGAGGGGTAGAGGGATTTTCTGGGAGGGGGGGACATTTCAATTATAACAGGGGGGGATTTAGAGGGTTCCCGGGGGCGGGGCGGGCTCAGGGCTCTTCTGGGCAAGGGAAGCCACAGAGGCTGTTCCAGACAGGGGGTGGAGACAAAGCTCCACTACTGACAAAAGGTGCCGTTTGTCGGGGTCTTTAGAGGCTAACTCAACAACATCACGAATCAAGCCCCAATAAGAAAAAAGAGTTGCGGGGGCGGCATCAGGGCCCTCATTCAGGAGTTTCTGATTTAAATCTCTTCCTACCTTCTGCCATTTCCCTGAATGAATTTCTGGCCCATTTACAAGGAACCAGGGACAAACATTATCAACAAAAAGAAAAAACTTTACCAAATCCTTTTTCTTAACTCTTAACTCCCCTTTCTCTGGGTGAGATTTTAAGGTCTTGTATAAAGACCTGTTCCTTAGACAACTTCTGGCCCATTCTTATGAGACGGATGAACTAAGACTTACCTAAGACCGGGAACTTCATGAGCGGTGAAGGAGGCCTGTCTAATGGGGTCCCGACGACTTCTCTGGGCAGGGGTCCCTCTGGCAAGGGTCCGTACCTCGGGCCCCATGTTGGGCGCCAGTCTGTCCCGTCCACCGGGACGTGATCAATCTTGGGGCCCAGGGGGACCCAGCCTGAAAAGGAAACGGGCAAGACAGCGAGACCAAGCAGAGTTTTGTCAAGGTCCCATTTATTGTTTCCCATAGTGCAGTTTATATAGTCAAGCTATAAGGAAGAAGGTATGAGGAAAGGTAGGAGGGGGCTTTCCACTGGAACATTTTGCGGTTAGAACACCTGCCATAGGGTGGGGTTGAGTTTCACCATTTCTCGGAACATTAGTACCACTTTCATCACTACCAATTTCACCATTTCTCGGAGTGCCACCCGGAACTAGCTAAAGGGGATGTGGTTCTTTCACAAGAGGTCGAGGTGCCCCTGAGCTGAGGCTGCTGGCTCCCAACATACTCCTATTAGAATAGCAGTTCCTCGATGCTAAAGGCCATCTTTCCTTTGTCTTTATATTTCTGGTTGTTAGCACAGTGCCTCGTATATATTTGTTACTTAATAAATGCTTGTTGATTAATTACTTTATTGAAAAACAAATTTTGCCCTTTATGCAATTTTAGGAATTCTTCCCCTGGTCACTATACAACACTAAGGACAGGGTCTTAGAAAATTGAAAGATAGATGGCACAAATGTTACCCCAGTTTTACAGATAAGGAAATTATGACCCCATAGAATGAAATAACAGTTATTATGATACAGTAGAAAAAGTGTTGAATTTATACTCATTTGTCAAATCACACAATTAGTTACCACACAAATCACACAGTCAATAAACATTTACTAATCATGAACTACATTCTAGGCACTGTGCCAAGCATTTGAGATACAAAGAAAGGCAATCCCTCTTCTTAAGGAGCAACCAAATTTTCTGCCAATACAGATAGTCCTAGCTCAACCAGTTCAGTGCTTTCTGAACTTTTATTATAATGTTATTGCTCCAAGGGCTACAAAAGACATTTTAAATTATGTATTTTATTCTTTATTGTTTTATCAATTCCCTGAACAGAAATGGGCACTTCATGTGTGCTAAATTGAATCATGGCATTGAATTGAATATCTCAAAAGTGGGACACTTTTTTTGCCTACATGACACCTTTTCTCAGAATTAGATTTGATTAAAAATTGTCTGAACACTTGAAGTATTATATTAGCTAATATTCCAAAGTTACATTTAATTTAATCCCATGCCCAGATACATTAGAATGTACCAATTAATATAGTTTTGAGAAATTAAGAATATAAATGTCTTTAATATCAAAACCACCAGGATTCCTTTTGTAAAATATGCTTAAATATAATAATAAATAACAGAAAGATAGACTATCCCATAGAAAACATACAGAGTAGACTCATAATCCATAAAACATAACTATAATATAATGACCACAATGTTTTGGAAATTGGGTACATAAATTCATTTCTTAACATATGCTAGAGTGTCATTTTGTCTATTATGGATTTTTTTTGTTTCAGAAAGTCAGTTAAGCAGCATTATATTATTCAATTATGGCTTTTCAATAAAGCATAATAAACACATATTGACTTAATTCTCTTTTGATGAAGTTGTAAAACCTAACAAATGTAACACATCTCACAGAGCTGGGAATTAAAAAAGAGTTAAGTAGATTCAATCAAAGAAGGAAATCTATAAACCTCTACTAAGAGCATATTACATAGCTACTGTATGTTTGATGACTTATTTTGATGAAGAAGAAGAAAGACATCAATTTCATGCTTATCGCAAACAGGTGCAACCTTCGCATTCTGCCACGAGGTGATCACGGGCCTCCTGTTAGCTGAGGACCAATTCAACCCATTACCAACAAGAGCCCCAACACATGTGTTTGTCTGTGTTTATTATATCTATATCTATACATCTATACCTATCATCTATCTATCTATCTATCTATCTATCTATCTATCTATCTATCATCTATTATCTATCTATGTATCTATCAGTATATCTATCTATTATCTATTATCTATCTATGTATCTATCTATCTATGTATCTATCTGTCTGTCTGTTTATCTATCTTTAAAGTCTGCAAATCACGTCATATTTGGTGGCTCATTTGATCCTCACAACAAACCTTTAAGGCAGCTATTATTATCATTCTCATTTCTCAGATGACAAAACTGAAACTCAAAGAAGTTAAGGGACTTGCCCAGGGTCATGCAACTAGTAACTGATTGAGGCTGAATTTGAACTTAGGTCTGCTTGACTTTAAGTACAATATTTTAGCATGTAAGCTACCTAACTGTCTAGTGTAATGCCAAGCAAAGGCAACTTCCAAGGTTCAGATTACCAGCATAGCAAACCCCATTTATTCAGCAAACATTCCCCAAACAGGGAAAGTCAAAATACAGTATAACTCATACATTTCACAAGTAAGTTCTTCATTCAGTCCAGGTACTACTTCATCCCTAGATGGTACATGCTTTTAGTCAAAGTCTCTTCTCAAATGGAGACAGAGTTCTCAATCATCACAAAAAGGCCAAAGGTTTCCCACCCCTGGACTCAGAGTAATTACAATACCATCCATTAACATCAAGCACTTTCTCAAAAGGGAGCAGGAACGCACAAAAGGCCAGACACCCTTAAGCCATAACAAGGTCAAGATAACATCTCAGCATTGAAAGGCCAAGGAAAGGCCTTTCTTTCATCTTCACTGAGGCAAGCCTTCAGCAATCTCAGTTCCTGGGGAGACAAGGCTCAACAAAGCCATAGTCAGTGTCCTCATCAAGTCACACTCTGCCTGTAGAACAGTCCCAGAACCCCTGAAAGTATCAGCAAGTCCCCTTTCCAGGATATCTGTGAACATGCAACAAGAAAGTCCTTCTTCAGGGCTTCTGCACCAACAGCCAAGTTCCAGGACGTCTACAACAGCAGCACTGTCCACCATCTGGTGAATCTGGAAAAACAACATCAAAATAGACAGACAAAATACCAGCATCACAGCCATGCCTCCTCAGTTCTCAGCAGCTCCAGGTGGCAGTCCTCAAAAGTCCTGGGCAGCTCCAATGGGCTCTTAACAGTCTCTCTCAGCAACTCAGGCACCAGGACACTGGATACTGCTGTTCCCAGAAGTCCTTCTCCTTCTGGCCTTCTCTGGGCTTGAGCCTCTCTTTTCAATTCATGGCTCCTCCCATGTCAGCCCCCTCTCTTCATGTCAACAAATCCATCCCCCAAGTGAGATTCATAAGGTCTGGGTCTTAACACTCAACCCAAAAGCCAAGTCAGTTCAGGGGCATATCCAAATTACATTATCATTACATCTAGGTACTCAGACAACTCCCTAGGATGAACCCACAAAGTCATACATAGATTTCAATCTGCTTTGGTGGAGGGACTATTCCCACACTTATGAGTCACAAATCTTTTATAAATCCTTTTCTATATATAAGTCTGCATTTATGAATACCTAAAAACCTATAATTTATAGTTTAGTATATTGAGAATTTGTGTACATGTTATATATAATACCATTTGTAATAGACATGTGCATGCATATATGTACACATGTCTATTTCTATTTTACATATATAAATATGTATTTTACACACATCCATATCTATATAGACATATCTATGTAATAGATATGTAGATATGCAGATATATCTATGTAAAGTACATTCCTTAGTGATCATGTGTTTGATGGCTGGCTTTCAAGTCCAGCCATTAGACATGTGAGCACAAAGGTCAGTCAGTCATGTGGATTACATTTTTAATTTTTTCCCTGAGGTTAAATTCATACTCTCAAGGGAACTCCACCTCCAGTACATTATCACCCAAATATTCAGAGGTTGTTTTCTCCAACAAGCAGGGAATTAGACCTGACCAAACACATGATGTGCTTGCAGCTTCAACATGGTAGCCTCCAGAATCGTCCAAGACATTGCCAAATCCTCGAATTTCAAACAGCTGGTGGACACAGATGACTGGAACTTAGAAGCAGTTTCAAATGAATGAATCCCTCTCAGTCTTCCAGTTCCCTAGATAATCTTGGCTTATGTATTTCTAACTATTTAGGGTTTTTTCTAAAGGCCAGAAAATGTGTCTTTCAGTTGGAAATGACACAGCCAAAGGAAATGACTCTTCAATATAACCCTTTTGAGATGATATTTAAAATACTAGATTTGATTTCATCTTAATTGTAATAATAATAAATAACTCCTTATCTTATAGTATTACTTTTGGGAACACATTCATTTTCCTCATTTACTCATCACAACAGCCTTGTAAAGAAAGAAAGGAAGATATCATTAAATTTGTCCCACAGATATGAAAAAAAAAATTTAGAGCTCACATGGTCAGCAAACACCAAAGTTAAAATAAAGACCCAGTAATTAATTTTAGCTATTCAGACAAATGCATAGCATATTAATTTGAAAATATACTGTTTTACCAATGTGTACCAAGTCTAAAGGGTTTGATTTCCCTTTTCCAGTGAAATAGGGTCTGATGCATATACATATATACATACTAGCCAATATAATTTATGGTCTTTGCTAAATGTTCATCAGTAAATCAATCAGTATTAAGTGTTTATGTGCCAAGGACTGTACACTGAAATTCAAAAAGAATCTAAATAGCCCCTGCCCTCAAGGATGTTCCAGTCTAACAGGGGAGATAACATGCAAACAGAGGGAAGGCACTACAATTCTGGGGGTTGAAGAAGACTTACAGTAAAAGATGGGATTTTAGTTGGAACTTAAAGGAAAACAGTAATAAAATAAATCCTAAGTAACAGTTCTAAAAGCTAGTCCATGAAATAAAAATGGGGGAAGGGAGAAAAGTTGAAGAGAGATTTTTTACCATTTTACCATTTTGAGGTAATCTAGAAAAAGCAATTATTTTCCCCTATGAAAAGTACTACAATAGCACTCATTGATTGACAATTTTATAATTATACAAAATAGACATATGCTTTTTGATATACATAGTTTATAACTCAAATAATACCCTTAGCTAAATATTTGAATTTAGGAAATTCACTTAGGGTTTATAGGTCTCAGGTCTTATCTATAAAATGACAGGCTAAACAGGGACATCAGTCCCTTCTAACTGCTAAGTTTTTTTTCAGTTCTTTAATTCTGTGATTATGATGGTCTATGAGCTAAAACTACAAAAATATATCTGAGGAAGAATATAGAAGAATAATACAGAAAATTCCTCAAATTTGCATTAAAGTACCTTACAAAAGCTATTACTATTATTATTATCAATATCTTTTTTCAAAACACATTTAAATGATTATGGATCTAATCTGGAAGACTCTGCAATGTTCTAGTGATTATTGCACTATCATTCATAGTAGACACTTAATAAATGACAAAGCTTTGTAGTGCCAAAAAAGACAATTATTCTGGTAATGATTAATTATGCAAGTGAATTTTGAGTTTATTTTAGAAGGAGGAAAACATTAAAGCTCAATACAGTGTGAGAAGAAAAGAAGTAGCATTGTAATACTTCCTTAAGTGTTGGAATCAACTTTTATTTTTTTAAGTGAATTGGTTATAGAGACATATTGCTCCTTTGGTCTTTTTTTTAAATTTCAAAGAATATTCCATCTTTGAAAGGAAACATGACAAAGCAGAGAGTGTACCAGACTTATAATCTGAAAGACCTGGATTCAAATCCTGCCTCTGTATTATACAAGCTGTGTGACCATGGGCAATCACTTGACCTCTGTGCCTCCTATGTATCTACATAAAGCTGTCTTACAGAAGATTTTCTGGGTTTCATTGGGGGAGAAAATTTTTTTACCAAGAATTCCATATACTCATGAAATCACATTTGGATGAAAAAATTAAAGAAACTTCTGAATTTCCAAAAATACATCATCATATCTTTAGTATTTTATGGAAACATACTAACTCCTACCTAAACAACTAAAGTTAATAATGATGTGTTAAGTACCTGCTATGTGCCAGGCACTGTGAACCAAATGCCAATTAATGTTATAACTTTAGAGTCAAAAGAGATATGTGAAAGAAATTGGAAAACTATTGTAGCAGCAAGCACCCTAGCATGCCTACGATGGCTGCTAGCACAGGGTCTTTGATCTGGTGTTCTAAAGGAAAGCAACTCAAAAAGGGTTAACATTGTTACTTTAATCAAACATCTATCATTTATCTAGCTCAGGAGAAAAAGTTAGCACCCCAAACTTCAGAAAATACAAAGAGATGTTACAAGCAGACAAAAAACACAGACAGAGAAACAAATCAGCAGACAGGGCTTCCAGGTGTCTGATCATTACATCCATTCCTAGTTAGTTACCAGAAAGAGAGACACCAACATCTGAATTTTCAAAGTCATAGGGTTCAACTGCTGACCAGAATCTCATCTGGCAAAATCACACAACTCTTACCATGAGTGAGCCCCAAAGCAAAACCTTACATCTGTAATAGTAATCAATTTATTAGATAGTTAGGGCTAAGTAGATCAGATAGTTAGGGCTAAGTAGATCAGATAGTTAGGGCTAAGTAGCACCTAGTTACTTAGGGCTAAGTATAGAACTCCTCCATTGGTGAAAAGTTGTGAATTCCCCTGTTGACTTGGGAGAAGGCTATTGGCTGAGATACTCCCCTGTTGGCTTGGGAGAAGGCTATTGGCTGAGACAGGGGGCCAGTGCTATATATGGAAGAATTTTAGAGAGACAAGACAGATTTTGGAGTTGACTCCCCAGTGAAGGAGGATTCGTGGAGACTGAAGTCAGCTGAGAGGGAGAGAGAGTGTGTGTTCCTCTCCTAGTATCTGAAAGCTGACTGAAGACATGAACAGGATGGGACTTTGTTTGTTAGTGGTCTGGCTGATCCTTGAGTTCCAGGCAAGAGAGGTCCCGAAGGGTTTGAGGTGTGCTGAACCCTGTGATCAGTGTGTGCCGAGGATTGCCCTGAGGACTGGACAAAGACCTGAGAGCTATTCATCTCTGAGGAATGGACAAGAGCCTGGCAGCTTTCAGCTCCTGAATCTAGGTGATTGTCTGGCAGATTCAGGAGGGAGCTGGGACCAGGGAAGAGGATCAAGGGAATCAGAGAGACCACCCAGAGTCAAAATGAAGAAAAGGCTTCCCCTTGGACTAAACTGAGGTTTGTTGGAAATCAAGGGCTGGAAAGTTCGTGTGGTTTTCTAAGAACTTTATTTGGAAGCTAAAGTTTATGTTTGCCCCATGAGTGGAAGTTCAGTATATTGTGAATTGTTGATTGAATCAACTCCCTCTTCCGGAAACTAGATGATTCCTTTTGTTAATTGATTGATTGAATCTTTAAGTGTTTCTTCTTTTGTTCATTAAGTGTTAAGCTGGTTCCCCTCTTAGGGAAACCAGGTGAATTGATTGATTGAATCTTTAACTTGATTGATTGAATCTTTACATGTGAATCTGGTTTCCCCCTTAGGGAAACCAGGTGATTCTTCTCTTGTTCCTTGTTACTTTCTGTAATAATTCATAATATTGAGAATTCCCTTGTTCTAAATATTGTATATAATATTGTGAATTGTTGATACTGTGAATATTGTACTGAACCTTGATTTGTAATGGAATAAACAGAGTGTTCACTAATACTGTGTAATCCTAATCTTAAAAGCTGTTCACAGTAGCATTCTTTCAGGATTCTACTGTTGATTGGCTTTACAACATCAGGGTAAAAATAGCCTTCTCCAGGGTCAGAGAACATCACAACCCTCATGACCCACTGCTCAATCACAAAGTAAGAAGGTGTGGGCATTCCTGAAAAACAAGCCTCCCACCACAGGCTCCATGTGACCACATTCAACCTATTAGGGGGCAGAGTATATTTTCAAATCAGGGAAGGTCCTCAAATTCACTTAAGCCTATCAAAGGGCAGGGAACATCTTCAAATTCCCATTATCATTACAACTATTATGATTATGTCTACACAAAACAGAGGGATTGTCATTTCTTTTAAAAAATAATAAAAAGAGGTTAAACAAGGTAATGCAACCTATCCTTTGTAAGGCCCATGTGAAAGAGATAAACATGAAAGACAAGTTCTAACATTCTCCTTCATGTGAATAAGTAGTTTGAAAATCAGTGTCAACATGCATCATATCCAGGCCTAGTCTTTTGTCAGGCTCATTTCACTGTGGTTATTATTTAATAACTTTGAAAAAGCAAATCTGCAACTATCCCATATGTTCTCTTATTCAACCACTTCTCAAAGACAAAATTAAAGCCCCAAAAAATCCTCAGGCAGTTTTTCTTCAATAACTGAGTTCTCCAGATATCTTATGATGTTCAGGTTACAATATTCTGATGCTATTCTCCAACATACTGCAAAGGAGCAAAGTCTCTCTAGAATCAGATGAAATCCTGTTCTAGCTATATTATATTTTCTCATCCTTTTAAAGTGCCTGATATGAACTGACACAGTCATAAATATACTTATAGATATATTCTGGTTCTGCAGTCAGGGGGAGAAATGTAAAGCATGGGGAGAAAAGATGTTTCTGATTTTACTCAAGTATCTTTGACTGCAATAACTAATAATCCCACTGAATAACAGTCTTTTTTCAATGCAGCCAATACCTATGGATTTAGTAAAGGATGAGTTATTTGATAAAGTTTGCAAGTTTTTGTTCAGACAGTATAAAAATATTTGAAAGAAGATTTATCCAAGTTGAAGTATTTAGAACTGAGATTTGCCTAGGCTGTTATATTCATAAAGATTTCTAAAACCCTTGGCTTTCAGGTAAAATCAACAAGTCAACAAATATTTATCAAGTATTTACTATGTGCCAGGCACTATGTTAATACTGTAAATACAAATTATTGTTGCTGTTGCTTGTCCTTTATTCTTGAAGAAGTCTAAAAGCATCAGGAGGGTGATGTCTTGAATTGCAATGGAATTGGATTTCAGTTAGGCAAAGCTATGCAAAGTCAGCAGCCTCACTCTCTCCTTTAGGGTCATCTGAATCCAGTGGCCAGACACAGGTTACAGCAACTGGAAATGATCTCAGATGCAGTGGGAGACATTGGCCTTTTTTAAGGTAAGGCCTTTCCCAGATCTCAGTCTGTCTGAGGCAACACACATTCAGTCATTTAAGGCAAAAGATGGCCTAGTTTGCCTACTCAAAACAAACAAACAAACAAAAAGCAGGCAAAAATAAAGATAGCCCCTGCCCTCAAAGAGTTTAAATTCTAATGGGGGAAAGTAACACCTAAAAAGGAGCTGAAAGTCTGGAATGAAATAGAAGGCAAGCTGGTTGAGGAACTGGGAAAACTGAAAGATGACTGGCCTGGTTGTTGTAGTTCAGTCATATTTGAGCTGTTTCTCATGGTTGGTGAGTCCATTCAGGGTTTTCTTACAAAAGATACTAGAGTGGTTTGCATTTTCCTTCTCCAGCTCATTTTACAAGAAGAAAACTAAGGCAAATAGGTTTGTGACTTGCCTAGTGTCACACAGCTAATATATATCTGAGGCCACATTTTAACTCAGGAAGATGTGTCTTCCTGACTGTAGGTCAAGCTCTCTGTCTGCTGTGCTCACTGGACACATTCTCAAAATGGAGCTTGTGGGATGGACTTATCAATAGACAGAAGGAGCTATAGGAATGGAGAAATCTCTCAAGGTGAGAAGATTACAGAGATGGAGGGATCTTCCACAGTAAGAAGGCCTCTGAAATGTGGGGGCAATTTCAGTAGGAGTGTTAAGAAATGTCAAGGCAGAAAGGGTCTTAGAGGTGCCTTAATTCACCCCCCCCTCCTTTTGTAGATGAGGAAAGGGAGGTAAAGAATGATAGAGGTCTGTCTACTGAATGTCTGAGTAATAATTCAAACTAATGTCCTCTGATTCCAAATAAAGCATTTTCATCTGGTCCAGCTTCCCCATTTCACAGATAAAAAAATGGAAGTTTAGAGATTTTAAGTGACTTGCCCTAGGTGACAAGTCCAATGTTCTTTCTACTATACTCTATTAACTGTTCTCATATATCACTAGCCACTTCTGATAAATATACTGTTTTGTAAAAAAACTCATATCTGATTACACAATTTCACATCACGAATGAGATGGCAAGAGTCTGACTAAATGTGATATAATGCATAATAATCTATTCTCATTAAAAATCTCAAGGTTCTTTCTCTTCTTCTCATCACTGCCTTTCAAATTATATGAGCTGCATTTTTATGATTGAAAACAATCTTGTAAACATTTTTGAATCATCCTAACCTTAGCGGATCATGCAAATCTGTCCCTGAGAATCTTGAAAATTGAGTCAATTCCATGACTGATTTGCTCTGTGCATATTGTTTGGTCTTACTTCCTTTACTTAAGAGCCATTTCTGCTTCTTCAAATAGCATGCACAGAATGGAAATGGTAGAGTTCCAATGCATTAGTTCTACTAAAGTCTTAGAATTGTGTGATAGAAAAGAAATTTGACCATAAAGGAAGGAGCAGAACTGGGTTCAAATCCTAACTCCAGTGGTTATGAAATAGTCTCAAACTAGCCATCTAACCATTGTGAGAATCAAAATGGGGATATTAATCTATACTTTGTAAAACTTTGTAAACTTTCTTTACAAATACAAACCACTATTAAATTCACCAGTATAGTTGCTGATGATGAAGCATCCCTACAGAAGAATTCTTCCATTTCAAATTGACTTATTTTCTTTCATCTAGTTTTATCTACATATGCTGTTAAGACAGGGAGCCTTAGATGGATGTCACACCAAAGTCTCTGAAGATTCATATTCTCTTCAACTGCTATTAACTGCTTTGTAAGATGGTGATACTCATTCATAATCTTCTATCTTCCTTACTCTCAAGCCTTTTTTTCTTCTTAAGTTTTATTAATGTTCTTTTATTTTTTAAATCGCCATTATTTTGTATTTCCACCTCATCTCCAAATTTTACATTTCCTCATAACAAATAAATGTAATCAAAATAAACAATTAAATTGAATATTTTGAAAATGCATAACATTTGAAAATGCAGAAGAAAAATTGGGAAAATAAATGAAAGCAATAAAAGAAAACCATCAGAAAGAGTCAACAGCTTAGTAATAAAGGAGGCCTCCCCCAAAAAATACTGAAGAAAATATTACTATGGAATCAACTGTTACGGAGTGCTATTTGTAATGGTTGCCAAAGGACTATAAAACCATGTATACCATTTGACCCAACAATATTACTACTAAGACTGTTTCCCAAAGAGATTTTAAAAAGACAAGAAAAAGGATCTCTACATACAAAAATATTTATATAAGTTCTTTTTTTGGTGACAAAGATTGGAAATTGAGTGGTTGTCCGTCAACTGGGGAACAGTTGAACAAGTTGAAGTATGTGTGGTATGTTATAGTGCTATAAAGACTGACGAGCATGATGCTCACAGAAAAACCTTGAAAGACTTACACGAACTAATGCAAAGTGAAATGAGTAAAACCAGAACATTGTACACAATAACAGCAACATTGTATGATGATCAGCTGTGATCAGCTGTGTTGATCAGCTGTGAATGACATAGCTATTTTCAGCAATAAAATGACCCAAAACAATTCTGAAAGATGTATGATGAAAAATGCTTTCCATCTCCAGAGAAAAAATTGATGAGGTCTGAATGTAGATTGAAGCATACATTTTTTTTTCTTTACGTTTCATGTTTGTTTTTTTGGCTTGTTTTCTTTCATGACATGACTATTGTGAAAACATGTATAACCTATATCAAATTGCTTACTTTCTCAATGCGGGAGGAGGGGAAAGAGGTGGGGAGAAGATTTGGAACTCATTTTTTTTTAAAGAATTAAAAATTGTTTTTACATGTAATTGTGGAAAATATTTTTAAAAATGTATTTTAAAAAGAAATGACAAGCAGGATGGTTTCAGAAAAACCTGGGAAAACTTATGTGAGCTGATGTATGCAAAGTGAAGTGAGTAGAACCAGGACAACATGGTATAAAATAACAGCCATACTCCAAGATTATCAACTGTGAATGACTTACCTGTTCTGAGAAATATACTGATACGAGACAGTTCCAAAGGAGTCCTAGATGAAAAATACTATTCACCTCTAGAGAGAGAACAGGAGTCTGAATGAAGATCAAAGCATATATTTTTTAATTTTCTTCTTTTTTTGGTCTCTGTTTTCTTTTGCAAACATGGCTAATATGGAAATATTTTGTATGACTTCACATTTATAATCTATGCAAAATTGCTTGCCTTTTCAAGAGAGGAAGGGGAGTGAGAGTAAATTTAGAAATCAAGACGTATTTTTAAAAAATAAGGTATTTTAGAAATTCTTTATTAATTTATATAATTTATTAATAATTGTGAAAAATAAGAGAAAAAATTTAAAAATAAAAGAAAATGCACATCTATTTCCAAACCTACAGTCTACCATTTCTCTGCTCATACGATGAAGAGGTGTTCACTATTGCTCTCCTGAAGTCACCATTGCTCACTGTATTGATCAGTCCTAAAGCCTTTCAGCATTGTTTTCTGCTATAATGTGTTATTACATATTCATTTTTTAAAATATTACTCAAATCTTTTTAAGAATGCTTGAACTAAATATTCCGACAGAGTTTTTGCTATTCATCTCTATTTCTGTGTTTGCAGTGAAGAGATATCAAAATATAGATTGATTTTTTTAATTTTGTCAAGTTCTTTATCAAATTACTCTCCTTGATCCTGTGCATTAGTTATTAGCATTAAGAGTATAAAAGATGGTCAAATGTTTTATTAGATTACATTTCTTCCTGTTTTTTACTATGCAATAAGAAAGAATGTTTATTTATTTACCTAAACTGCCCCAAAGCAATGTGGTGACCTGTAAAGAATAGAAGGTATTGATTTGCTTAGTAGAAGTGGTACAAAACTGATCATCAATGAATAAATAAACATTTATTAAGTAATTTACTATGTGCCAAATCCAGGGCATACAAAGAGCAAAAACAGTCCCTACCTTCAAGTACCTTACATTATAATGAAGGAGATTAGAGATAGGAAGAGAGAGAGAGAGAGAGAGAGAGTTACATAGATACCTATTAAGATAAATACAGAGTGGATAGAAAGTAGTGAGTGAGACTCTACTAGCTGGGATTCAAAAAAAGTCCTTTGTAGAAGGTGGTGTTTCTGTTGAGACATGAAGAAAGACAAAAATTCTAAGAGGCAGGGGGTGAAGAGGGAGAACATTCCAGGCATAGGCTATAGCCCCTGCAAAGACATACAGATGAGAGAATGTTATATGTCAGGAGTAGTCAGATCAGTTGGCTAGATGTGGAAGGAACAAAATACAAGTATGTGAAGAGCAGTAAAATGTGAGGAAATTGAAAAAATAAAGAAGGTAAAGCTATGAAGAGCTTTGAATATCTAATTTGTGATTTTATATTTGATCATGGAGATAACTAGAAACCAGTGGAATCTGTTAAGTAGAGGGGAATAATATGGGAAGACCTTTGCTTCGGGAATGTCACATTGGAAACTGTAAGGGATAAAATACAGAGTGGGGGAAAAATTTGAGACAGAGAGACAAATCAGTTCAAAGGCTATTACAATATCCAGGAAAGAGGTGTTAAGGGCATAAATTCAGGTTGCGATTTTTGTATATGTTAAGAAAGGAATCTATGTAAGAAATGTTGTGGAGGTCAAAATGACAAGAATTATTAACTGACTAGGTATGTACCATGAGTGAATGTGAGAAGTGAAAATGACCTTGAAGTTGTGAACTGAAAGAGTATCCTCAATAGTAATAGCTCATTTGGAATGAGGGTTGTTTTGGTGATAAAGACAATTAGTTCTGTTTTGAAAATGCTGAATTCTCCAAAAAGAACCTGTGGGCCATGCTTGTATATCACTACATTGTCTTTATGTCTTCTGGTTGCATTTGTATATTTAAAAATGTCAACACAAACATGGTACAATTCCTCCAAAACTGCGTGAACTTCGCATTAAGAAAATCACAAATTAAATTATCACTTGTACAGAGAATTAGAATTGACATTGTTAGAATCCTTTGAATGAATAATGAGTGAAAAATAGTTTATTAAGGCATTATTATGTGAATTATATGCAAGAAACTTTGCTAAATAGTGAGGCTACATGTAGAAATAAGTAAGACTGTACCTGCGTTCAAGGAATTAATATTCTATTTAGAGTCCAATATTGCCCAGTAATTGGAAAGAAACTGTATGGGCTATTTTGTATTTTTGTACATGTCATGGGTCATTTAGATAAAAAAGATTAATCTTTTCATTGCCAACCTTCATATGATGAATTTTAAAATACTTAGATTGATGTGATCTCAGGCAATAGGCAGTTCACTCCTTGGCCAAAATTAATAATAATAATAATAATAATAATAATAATAATAATAATAATAACTTCCATTTACATAGCATTTGAGGGTAAATGCCTCACAACAGTCTGGGAAGGTTCATAACATAGGTCATTATCTTCCTCTTAATGAAGAAGAAAAAAAGGCCTCTTTCAACTTTGCAGAACCCAAAAGATTATATTCCATATATGATAACACAATGATTCTATGAATAACTACAGTCCAAAGTTAACTCACTCATCCCAAAGATACATTTGAGTAGGTCTTTAGTGAAAGAAACTAAGAACAAAATGTGGAAAAACTGGTAAATGTTCTGCTTAAGTCCTGATCTTAAGAAAGTCACTGAAATAACTTGAATTGCTGGGAAAGACTTAAGTATTTAGTTCACTCCCTTCATTTTACAAATGAAGAAAGTAATAGTTAGATAAACTTATTGATTTGCCTAAACCCACAAAACTAATCAGTGATAGATAGAGCTGAAATTTCTGTCTGGTTCTCCCAACTCCTGCAACAATGACCATACTAAGATATTGTGGCAGAAGAAATTTTGGCCTTAGAATCAGAAGACATGTATTAAGATTTCAGCTAGGTCAATTGCTAAGTGCATGATATTAGTAAAGTCATTTAATGTATCTGAATCTCAATTTCTTCAAATATAAAATGGGAAGAAACAAAAGATACACAATCTCTGTGAGGGTCAGTGAGACCTCAGATTGCATGAATAGCACAATATACTATTATGAGTTTAGAATTAGCTGCACTGAAACTGAAATGCTTTCATTACATTTTATTTGAAATGCCTTAGGCGTCTCTTGTTATGAATTACAGCTTAATCTTACATTGTGCTTATAACAGTCTCTTATATGTTTACTTGAATATAAAATAAGTAGAAAAATGAAACCATTATTGGAATAAAGACGACCCAAATATGCCATCATTTGAAATATACAAACAAGGCAAAAATATTTTGTATTTGTATTATGTCACTGCTTTAAATGTTCTATTCAGTATAGAAGAAAATGACCAATTCTTTAATCCCATATGCCAGAACCTGTCAACAATTTCATAAATTGTTTTGTAGTTAAAGTTTGCAGTCTCAGGTACATGCATCATTTAGTAATTTTAAAAAGAAATCATTTCTGAGCTGGCAGATTTCAGAGAAACTTGGAAAGACTTACATGCACTGATGCTGAGTGAACTGAACAGAACCAGGAGAACATTGTACCCATAAAAGCAATACTGTGTCATTATTAAATACGGTGGACTCAGCTTTTCTCAGTGATACAATGATCTAAGACAATTCCAAAAGACTCCTGATAGAAGATATCAACCTCTTCCTGACAAAGAACTACAGAGTTGGAATGTAGATTGAAACATACTATTTTTACATGTAATTGAAAAAATGAAATACTATTAAGGAAAAAAATAAATTCAACATCACTAAGTATACTTTTTAGTAGTACATTTTTTTCAGCACTCGAACAGTTTACTTACCAATATTACACAGAAACATTTTATATACACACATATATGTCATCTGTAATACTACCATCTAAGCAAAAAATGAAAAAAATCAAAATTCAGTAGCTTTTGTTTTGCATGTATGTTCATATGTATGTTTGTGTATATATATATATATATATATGAGTACATATGTATTTAACTGTAACTCCTTATCAGTAGCAGAAAATTATAGTTTTTCCTAATTGTCAGAAGGTACTAAAAAATCATGGATACAGAAACTTTTTTAAAAATGTGTTTATTTTTAGTTTTCAACATTCATTTCCACAAGATTTTGAATTATAATTTTTCTCTCTTTGTCCTTCCCCTACCCCCACCTCAAAAGAGCAAACCTCTAAGGCTAATAGCCTTTCCCCCAATCTGTTCTCTCTTATATCCTCCCCCTTCATCCTCCTAGTGCAAGCAGTAGCGCAAGATGGGTTTCTATACCCCAGTACCTGTATATCTTATTTCTCAGCTCCATGTAAAAAAACAACTTCTAAACATTTGTTTTTAAAACTTTGAGTTCCAGATTTTTTCCCCTTCTTCCCTCCTCACACACCCTCACTGGTAAGATAAGCAAATTAATATAGATTGTACATGTGTAGTTACCCAAATCATTTCCATAATAGTTATGCCGTGGAAGACTATGTTTCCCTCCATCCTATCCCACCCCCCACTTACTCTGTTTTCAAAAATGTTTGCTTCTAACTACCCTCTTGCCAAATCTGCCCTTCCTTCTATCCTTCCCCCTTTTATCCTCTAATCCCCTATTTTCCAGTTGGGTAAGATACTCTATTCAGTAAGCATGTTTTTCCTTCCGTAGGCCAAATCCAATGAGAATCAAGTTGTCCCATTCCCTTTCACCTTCCTGCTCTTCCTCTCCATTGTAACAGCTTTCTCTTGCTTCTTTCTATATGAGATAATTTACCCTGGACTATGAGTCCCTTTCTTCTTCTCCCAATAAATTCCTCTCTCACCTCTTAATTTTGTTTTTTAGATATCATCCCTTCTTATTCAACTCATCCTGTGCCCTCTGTCTATGTATACATGAATATACATGAATAAATGCCCACACTCACATATATATTTATATACACATACATTCTCTTATACATACTACTCCTCCTTACTCCAGGGCCAAGGCCCTATTTACCATATCACCTAGCCACCCCAGGAAATTAGTCTATTTTTCAAGGTGTTATTTTCTTCAGTATTTTTTCGGTTCCCTTTAGCAGGCTGTTGACACCACTCTTCATGATTTTCCTCCATCATTCTCATTTCTCTTCCCAATTTTTCCTCCATTTCTCTTACTTGATTTTCAAAATCCTTCTTGAGCTCCTCCATGGCCTGTAACCACTTCATATTTTTGGAGGCTTTTGATGCAGGAGTTCTTGTTTCATTGTCTTGCTCTTGCTTTATGTCCTGATCCTTTTGTCTCCAAAAAAAGGATTCTATTGTCTATTTGTGCTTCCTATGCTTGCTCACATTGGCAGTCAATTACTTGAATTTTGAGCTCTTTGCCACTGTAGAACTCGACTTCCAAAATGGAGAGAGCTATGTCCCAAATTGCTGGGGGTTTTGCAGCTATTTGATGGGCACCCTCTCTATAGCCCCAACATGCTCTGGTTCATTGGTCACACATGTCCCAGAACACCACCCAAGACTGCAATCTGGACCCAAGCAGGTCAAAGCAAGAGTGATTACCCTCTGAATGGTTGCTTGTCCACCCTTCAATCTGTAGGCCAGGAGCTCTGGAAGCAACCACATGGCAGGGGCTGTAGCCACTGTACCTCCTCTGCTTCTTGCTATGGGGGTAGCAGCCAGAACAAGCTTATTCTGTTTGAACAAAGTTCCACAGTGACCTTTTATTTTATCTTCGGCATTTGTGGATTGAGAAGTCTGGAAACTGATGGACCCTTCCTGCTAGCCTGCCAGGCTTCTTTTAGTGGGAAATTAATTTCTCTCTGTCACTTTGTGGGTTCTGTAGCTCTAAAGTTTGTTTAGAGTCATTTTGTAAATGTTTGGAGGAGGTGAAAGCTAGAACCAAGCAGAAGTCCTTTTTCTACTTTGCCATCCTGACTCCACTCTCGATATGGAAACTTCTAAGATAAGAGAAACCCACATTTTATGCTGTAGAGGGAGTGTAAAAAGGAGTATGGTGGACCTAATGGTGAGTCAGTGGCAAATAAGGACTGCAAATAAAGAGTATCACAAACTGAAAAAATCATAAACAATTATAGAATGGTTTGATTCACTAACATTGGTGTTAGAGCGACAAGACTTGGGTTCAAAGTCAATCTCTGACACTTATTCTGTCAGAAACACTAATCTATGTCATCCTTGACATGTCACATGACTTTGTGTTATGAAAATAAATTTCCTTGGACTAATTTACTTTTTCTAAGTCACAGGTTTTTATTTTTTGAGTTCCCCCTCCCATTTCTCTATTTAAAAAGATACACAGGCTAGGGTCATACAATGAAGTTCTTACATATGGTCATCACCTTCTATTTTGCTAAATAAATACATAATGCTAGAATAAGAGGAGTATAAAATGGACAGATGATATGGTGCAGTGGATAGTGCTTGATCTGACATCAGAAAGAACCAGATTCAATTCCTGCTCTCCCTTTTATTTATAATCTAGGCAAACTTCCCTATTACTCTCAAGATCACCATGATCCTCCCAGTTGCTGAGGCACACAAAGTAGGTGTCATATTCACCTCAAATTCTCTTTTAATCTTCTGTCCACCTCTATATGTAATCTGTTTTCTATTTTTATCAATATAATCTTCTCAACATATCTCATAAATATTTCTGCCTCCCCTCCAACATTACCTGTAAAACTAATGTGATATTCAGAGCATGCACAGTGGCTATGAATATGCTCATGTAGTTGAGAACCACAAAATGTAACAGGCTCTCCACATGGAAGACAGAACCAAAGGATTTATTCAAATACCAGAAAATTGAATCCCCAAACCAGAAAGCCAAATTCATTACAATAACCAAGAAGTTGAAACACATAACCAATGCAGCAAGCATCCACATTCCCAAGCCTTCCCAAACCTTCCTTCCACCCAACCTTCAAAACCAAGCAGACGGCCTCAAGCAAGAATGCTCCTCTCTCACTCACAGTAGTTCCTCACCTTCTTCTCTGCTTACTCCCAGCAGTTCTGACTGGCTCTCAGCTTGTGCTTAGCTTTTTATCCTGGCCATTAGCTAATCCCTATCCCACCCCTTCCTGTTGCATTAACAAGTTCCTCTCACTGTGTGATTCACAAGTTCTGTTCTTTAACAAAGGCTTGATATAATCAAGGGCAAGACTCAACTTGAAACAAGGAGCTACGTACTGGTATACTTGTCATTACAAGGGGCAGGGAAGAGCTTCAAATCCACATTACCATTACACTACCACTACCCTTTTCAGGCCCACATCACCTCACAACTGGTCCTTTTTATGGTACTATGGTTGGTTACTCTGTCTCAAGTCTTTTCCTACTACAGTTCATTCTCCCCTCAGCTACCAAAGTGTTCTTCCTGAGGCACAATTTTGACCATGTCACCCTCTTTACACAATAAACTTTCATTGTTCCCTATTACTTCCACATGCAAATATAAAATCCTCTTTTTGTCTTTTAAAGTCCTTTATAACTTATAAATTTACATAACTTTATAAAGTCCTTCCTACCTCTTCAGTATAATTTACTCCTCCTTCCACACCCTCCACATAAACATATTCTCTATTCATCTTGAGGGTAGAGTAAGAGCTCTAGATTTGGAGCTGGAAAGACCTGAGTGCAAACCTCACATCCAACACCAATTAGTTATGCGACACTAAGCAAGCTATTTAACCTCTGTCTCAGTTTCTTCATGTCACATGGGGTTAACCATAGGACCTACATTGTAGGGTTGTTATGAGGCTCAAATGAGATGACATATGAATAGCACTTTGTAAAGCTCAAAGTGCTATAAAAATGACTCTATACTATCATCCTCCACTATTATACTACAATAATATCATTATTATGATTCAGTGATACTGTCTTCCTTGCTGTTCCTCACATGAGACACTTCATCTCCAGACTATTAATTTTCTCTGGTTCTTCTCTATGCATGAATCTCATTTCTTTGTCATCTCTGCCTACCGGTTTCTCTAGTTTCCTTCAAATATCAAATAAAATTCTACTTTCTATAAGAAGCCTTTCCCAGATCCCTCTAATTCTAGTGCCTTCCTTCTGAGATCATCCAGAATTTATTCTATATATGTCATGTACATACATAGACATTTGGATGTGGTCTTCTTTAAAATGTAGGCTCCTTGGGCATAACGAATGTTTTGTTGGTTTATTCATTTTTGCCTTTCTTTGTCCTCAACATTTAACTCAGTAGCTGGCATTTAATAAATGATTTAAAAATATTTATTAACTGACTGACTATGTGTATCACCAATCAGCAGTAGATTCCTGAGAGAATGCTACTGTGAACAGCTTTTAAGATTCGGATTACACAGTATTAGTGAACACTCTGTTTATTCCATTACAAATCTTTATTCAGTACCATGTTCACAGTTTCCACAATTCACAATATTATATACAATCTTCAGAACAAGGAAAGTCTCAATATTATATCTTATTACAGAAAGCAACAAGGAACAAGAGAAGAATTACCTGGTTTCCCTAAGGGAGAAACCAGCTTAACACTTAAATATTCAATCAATCAATTCACCTGGTTTTCCTGAGAGAGAAACCAGCTTAACACTTAAAGAACAAAAGAAGAATCACATGGTTTCCCTAAGGGGGGAACCAGCTTAACACTTAAAGAACAAAAGAAGAATCACCTGGTTTCCCTAAGGGGGAAACCAGCTTAACACTTAAAGATTCAATCAACAATTCACAATGTACTGATCTTCCACTCCTGGGGTAACCATTACTTTAGTTTCCAAATAAAGTTCTTAGACAACCACAAAAATCCTTCCACCCCTTGATTTCCAACAAACCTCAGTTTAGTCCAAGGGGAGGCCTTTTCTTCACTTTGACTCTGGGTGG
>CM053593.1:71375729-71386904 GCA_028646575.1 Pseudocheirus occidentalis
CAGCTCCCTCCTGAATCTGCCAGACAATCACCTAGATTCAGGAGCTGAAAGCTTACAGGTTCTCGTCCAGTTCTCAGGGATGAACAGCTCCCAGGTCCTTGTCCAGTCCTCAAGGCAATGCCCGGCGGCACACACTGAAGTTCACAAGGTTCAGCACACCTCAAACCCTTCAGGACTTCTCTTGCCTGGAACTCAAGGATCAGCGAGACCACCAACAAACAAAGTCCTATCCTGTTCATATCTTCCGTCAGCCACTCAGGAACCAAATCCAAGATCTGTCCTGTCTCTGTAAAATTCTTCCTTATAAGCACTGGCCTTCTTCCAAGTAAACAGGGGAGTGTCTCAGCCAATAGCATTCTTCCAATCACAGGGGAATTCACACCTTTTCACCAATGGACAGAGTTCTGGGAATTCACACCTTTTCACCAATGGACAGAGTTCTGGGAATTCATACCTTTTTACCAATGGACAGAGTTCTATACTTAACACTAGGTTACTAGGATCTACTTAACATCTGATCAAACAAATTAATTACCATTACACTATGCAAGTCAGTTAAGCAATCTAAGCCATAATTTTTTCATCTATAAAATATAACAATAGTACCAACCAAATAGAATTGTTATTAAAATTAAAAAAATAATTATATATTTAAAGTGCTTTGCAGATCTTAAAGTGGTGTATAAATGCTAGTTGTTATTATTGGAATGTTAACAATAACAATAATAATAAAATGATCTTCAAAACAATTTCAATAAACATTTGTTAATGCAAGAATTGGAAAGACACAGTAATTTTTTAAAAAAATATCTCCTGCTCTCAAGGAACTTACTATCTTCCCTCCCCCTACATATTGCTCTGAGTTAGCTAAGTCCAAAATAAGTGTATTGAAATAGTATTTTGCTGTAGTCATGAAATCTTGAGAGGCAGTATGAAGTAGTAGATAGAGAACTGGCTTTGAAGTTGAGATAGTTTTTTATTTCAATTCCCATACATTCTGATTATATGACCCTTAGTTGTTGGTTGTTGTCCTTTAATCTCAAAGAGGATCAAAATGATATCACTATGCTTCAAGTTCCAACATGTCTGACTGTGGCTGATTAGACCAATATACACTCAGAATGGTCTACACCAGGTTGAGTACGACAGTCCATGTGAACATCCTGGGTGGATTCTCTGTATTTGTGCATCTCACGTTTCTTAAATTCTGCTTTGTCAATGGAACACAGCACCTCCTCTGATGAGAGCATGCCATGCTGCTTTTCATAAGTCATTTAACTTCTCAGGCAACCCAAGGCAACTTTCTAAGCTTATTAGTTACAGAATGGGAGTTGATCTGAATTGGCAGGAGTTTGTTCACAAAATATATCTGTATTACACTGAAGTCACAGGTCTGGATTACAACAAACATTTTTATGTCAGATTCTAAAGCTTTTACCTCTCAATTCTTGTCTTTCTTATCATATCATATTATGCGATATAATAATAAATTTTGTTCTGTGTGGACTCTATCTCCTCTTAAGTAACTTCTTTTTGAGTAAAGAAAAACTCTGTGCCATTCATATATACAGTAAGCCTCATCCAGTTGTCTTTTCAACAAAGTATCACTAGTAATAATGAGAGCAATAAGAACACTTTGAAGCCAGTAAAGCATTTTGTATATATCATCTCATTTAATCTTGTGAAGAAGATGTTCTTATTGTCTTCATTTTACAGATGACAAAATTAAGACAGAGAAAGATTTGTCATCATTTGTTCAAGGTCCTATAATTAGGAAATGTTAGAAATGATTCAAATTCAGGTCTCTCTGAAACAAAATCTAGATTTACTGCCTAATAGGAAATAGTCAATGAGAAAAAGATCCCATCATTCTGATAGGTTGAGAGGTCCTTTTGTTTATTTGTTTACTTGTTAGCATATACTGATACATTTCATAAATATTTACAGTGTGGCATTCCATGTTAGTCAAATCTCATGCACTGACTAATTCATACTGCACATAAGAAATTCACCTTGATTTGATGACATGTAAATCAGGCTGTCTTTACTGTACTGAAATAGCAATGTTCATAATCTTTGTCAATTTTAGCATAGAAATATAAAGTCTTACTAATATGGTCCTAAAAAGCCAACTGTTGTCAAAGGTGTCAAGGAAAAGCAAGAGGGCAAAATCATGTTCTCACTGAAGGTAATGAATGGTAAGTGAATTTTTGCAAGGCATACAATAGGCCAAACAGAATCAATTCAACTTCATAGTGAATGTTAACTGATAACCAACACTGAACATCTAATCAGTATCTTTTTCAATTGCAGACAGTTCTACCTGGGCCAGCTTAATGTTCCTGTTATAGTTAGATCTCAACAGGAGAAAGATGATAGTCTTATTTTAATAAAGGCATATATATATATATATAATGTATGCGACATTGAATATCATAGTTTTTGGAAATCTACTATTTGTCTCTTCCCAGCCAAAGAATCATAGCTGCTATTGACTATTCACTAGCCAATGAATGAACAATAGATCTGATTGCCAGTGGTTTGTCTGGTCTAACCATCTAAAGGATAAAAATAAGCAGACGTTGCTGGATTGATTATTCGCAATTCTATCTATTGCTCTGTCATCAGCTGTTCTGGTGGTAAAAACACCTCATCAGCCATAATAATAGCTGATATAACCTTTCATGGATACATGTACTGGGAAGTTTCATTTTTTTTCTCAGATAAAAGGACTGATTTTTGTTCTCAAAAGTCTCCATTTTTATACACTCTGCTTTTTCATATCTTATTTTAGAGGTAAAGAAAAGTTTATTCTTTTTATTATATTCCTTAGACTGAGATTGTTAAATGTACTGAAACTCCTTCCCAAAAAGAAGTAAAGCAAAATTAGACATTATATGATTTAAAAGATAACTTGTTTCAAATATATATGTTAAGTTTTTTACAATGACTTGGCCTAAAAAATATTAAGTTTAGACTAAAGCATCCTAGATCATAAGATGATGCTTGTTCACATTTGAGTATCTACTAAAATTAATAAAGCTTCCCTTAAATGAGTCCCCATGTCAATTCACACATTTAAAATATTTGAAGCATTTTACATACATTGTCTCATCTGATGATCCAACAGTTCTTTGATGTTAGTGCTGTTATTACTAACATTTTAGAGTGAGAATTACTGAGGCTCTGAAAAGGTAAGAATCCTGTCCCCAGACCCACAGCTAATACATATGTGAGACAGAATATAGTTCTGGGTATTCCTGGTTTCTAGTTCAGTAGTCTATCTCCTATGCCAGGGGTGGGGAAGCTGTAGCTGCAAGGGCACATCTAGCCCTCTAAATCCTCAATTATGGCTCTTTGTTACTGAATCCAGATTCATAGAACAAATCACCTAGGATTTGTTTTTTGTTTTGTGAAGTCTGGATTCAGTCAAAGGGCCACACTTGAGGACCTAGAGAGCCACATGTGGCCTCAAGGTTACAGGTTCCTTACTCCTGTGCTGTACTTATACATCATTGGAATATTAAAGTAGGTTTCACAGCTTCATTTAAGAAAAATAGAATATGAGAGTAACATATTTCATAGTTGTTATGATAGAATTTTTAAAATTCACACTCATTGAACAAAGTAATGTGAATTTTATATCTGGATATTTATTGCTCTTCGTTTACCACCTGGATACCCTTTTCTAGACTTCATAATTCCCCCCAAAACTTATCACTGTGAAATAGCATGTGAGCCCTGGAATTTATGTCGTATAAGTGACCTTTGCCTCTGGTCAGCCTACCTTCCTTAGAGGATAGAGTTTTCCTGCCAGAGTCTACAGTTAAGGAAGGAGCCCAGACTACCCATCATTTCCTACCCTCCTATACTGCTCTGGACTTTTCCATGGTGCCCCATTCCCAGCACCATATCTGCTTTTGAGTTTCCTTTTATTTGTTGTCTTGTCCCATTAGAGTATAAGCTCTTTGGGAACAGTGAATTTTTATTCCCAGGGCTTAGCATGGTGCCTTACTTAATTAATATTTATTGACTATTACGAATTTTAGATACCTAGACAAGCAAGGAATAATAACTCAAATTCATATGGTTGATATCTGTTGACTCATATGTAAATTGGATTCAAGGGAGACAGAGTTTAGTGAAGCTGTCAGCTTCTCTCTCTCTTCCAGACTCATCAGAATCCAGAAGCAAAACAGAAGTCAAGAAGATTGTCAATGGATGAACTTGGTGTGGAATATTCTAAGCATTCTGCAGCAGCTATTTTCATCCACCTTCATGTCCTGTTGGACAACTTGTTCACATTAGTCTATTCCCTCCAGTGAAATGAAATCTTCACTTTTTTAGGGTAGACCCTCCTAACTCGCTGATAGGTTTGAGGGCCATTGATTACCCTCAAATTCAAATAAATTTAAATAGTACTTTACAAAGAGCCTTTATTTATATTATTTTGCCTTTAGGGTTGATCTAAAGATCTTGGTAAATGCCTAAGTACCAAATATATGTGAATTCTTATTGTGTATATGACCCTTAGGAACAACATGTATCATTTATCATTATCACGATTTTTTTACATAAAGAGAACTGATGTGGAGAGATGAGATGACTGGCACACTACAACCAAGGTGGTGTTGTTCTTCTGCATGTCTCCTAGACCTGGGCTTGAGAAATCCCAGAGTATTCATTCATGGGAGAGTGATCTCCTCTCCTTATTTCCTCTCCCTGATCATGTCCTCTGTCTTAGCTTTGATATGCCTCCACTCATCAAATGTTTGCCCAAAAGTCTAAAAACTTGCCCAAATCTCCTTTACTTCAAACAAACAAGTTTGTATACCCAGATATAAGTAAACCCTCCCTAGACCCTGCCACCATACCTTCAACTTATTATCCTATGTTTGTCTGACTTTTGACCACTAAACATCTAGATCCTTTTTTTCCTCTTCTTCCATTTTCATTAGGTTCTACTCATTTACTAATTTTTTTTGTAATCTGGCTTCTGATCCCATGAAATTTACTAACAGTGATCTTTTAAAGGTTATAAACTGTTTGATCTAATGACAGTCAATATTCATCCTCCTTGACCTTTCTGTAGCTTTTAACACTGTGACCACCTCCTTTGCCTTCAGTGAAATAGTATTCTTGATTCTTGTCTTAACTGTTTTATCATTTCCTCAGGCTTCTTTGCTTATTCGCCATACAAATCTTGTCCCCAATTAGTCAACTAACATTAATTGTTCATTGTATACTATGGACTATAAGTGCTAGGGATGCAAAAATATCAGTCTCCTGACCCCCACATCACCAAAAAGCACATGATCTCAAGGATCTCACAGTCTACTAGAGGGTCTATTTCTTTATTCTTCTTCTCTCTACACTATACCTCCCTTAGTGATCTTACTTGTTCCTCTTACACTTAAAAACCATCTAAATGTAGATATCATACAGTCTATATACATCCCATAATCCAGACACACATGTCTACCTGCCTATTAAAAGTCTATCCAATTATAAAATCAGAAGTTAAAATTCAACATATCAAAAAAATTTTAAGTTTCTCTGCTACTCCACACTTTTCTATTTTTCTTTTCAGTGATTCATTATAAATTTTCCCATCAATACAAAATCAAAATTTCAGCATCATCTCCCTGATATCATCCTGATATCTTAGGAACACTTTCTTCATATTATCTTCATAAACTCTATTGCTCTCTTCTCACTTGGTCAAATCCCCATTTTCACTGATACAAATTGTTTAAAATAGCTTTGTAATTTATCTCCCTAGCTCTAGTCTCTCTTACTGCAATCTTTTCTTTACAAATCTGCTAAAATAATCTTCTCAAGATATGGCTGTCAATGCATTCCTCAAAACACTTCAGTCACAGGCATACCCAGACATACCCTCAAGTCTCAAAAAATGACTTTGCATTATAATTTAATTTCAAAATATTCACTTTTAGTTTAAAAGCATGGATTATTCCATTTTGCATAATTATTCTATTTTGCAATAAAATTTGTTATTTACCTATTGCAATATCCTACTGATAAGTTGGCCTGCCTCCAATGACTTCCCAGTCCAATCCAACCACCAGTCAGCTAAAGAAGTGATTTTCCTAATGCCTTGATCTGATTGTGCAACATCACAGACCATCTCAATAAATTCCACTGACTGTCTATCACTTCCAGGATCAAATACAAAACCCTGTTCAACGTTCAAAGACTTTTGTAGCTTAGCCCCCTCCTATCTTTCTAGTGTTCTTACACCTTGCTCCCTACCATGTACTCTTCCATCCAGTGACACTGACCTCTTGGCTGTTCCTCAAACAAGATGCTCCATCTCTCATCCCCAGGCATGTTCTCTGGCTGTTCCCCTGTGTGAAATTTCCTCCTTTCTCATCTCCACCTACTGGCTTCCCTTGTTTCCTTT
Organism: Pseudocheirus occidentalis; assembly: GCA_028646575.1. Lineage (NCBI taxonomy): Eukaryota > Metazoa > Chordata > Mammalia > Diprotodontia > Pseudocheiridae > Pseudocheirus > Pseudocheirus occidentalis. The sequence goes on from CM053593.1 coordinate 71,382,154, forward strand.
AAGTCCCAAATAAAAGTCCATCTTTTTTTGGAAGCCTTCGCCAATCCTTCTCTTGCTTTGTCTCTATTAGTTTGTGTGTTTTTTTACCTATTAGATTGTAAACTCCTTGAGGGCAGGGATTATTTTTGCCTCTTTCTGTTAACCCAGTAAACTCAGTGTGTGATGTATAGTAGGTGCTTAACAAATGTTTCTTGATTGATTAAAATCATATTTTTTTTGCTCAGATTACTTAGTTTCTCCAAGATTTCAGCAACAATATCCAAGTCTGGCTTCATCACATGCTCCTGTGGAATACACCGTTGTAAAAAAAATAATATTCTCAGAAATGTTAAGCTTAAGTTGAAATTATAAAATGCATATATTCGATGCAGCAATTTTAGGAAAAGGGGCTTTGTGAAATGAACAGAGAGAGAGAGAGAGAGAGAGAGAGAGAGAGAGAGAGAGAGAGAGAGAGAGAATCACACAGACCTACTAGTCCACTAAGAACAGTTTAACATAACTGTGGGCACCTTAGCTTTCTACATTCAGGTGAGTAATGTACATAGCATGATTGGGAGGCAAAGATCCTTTATCAATGTTTGAGATTACCTATCCATCACTAATATTACTCAGAAGAGTTCTGATGGTGTTCCTTTAAGTTTCTTCTGTTTAAGCACCTTTTACTCAAGGTAGAAATCCTCTGGTCACCTCCTAATTTACTAGACTGAAAATTTTGGTAGGTTCAAGACTGTCAGTTAATTCTTTCCTCCTCCTTCCTCACTGACTCTTCCATGCTAGTGTCTTGCAAATCCCCATGCTCTCTCCCTATGCCTGCTTTTTGCAAGCTACTTATGTTCCTTGCTCTGACACTACCTTAGTGGTCTTGTCCTACAGACTAACCATATCCCCATAGAGATACTCATCCCTCCTCTATGCCTTCTGTCATCCCCAGCCCTCTGTTATTCTTATTAGTGCACCGAAAAGAGCACAGAATTTGTGGGGCTAAACATGGAATCCAGGGTAACATAATAACTTGAAAAAGTATCCTTTGCCAACTATAAAACAAAGAAGGCTGAATTATATGCTCTATGACATCTTTTCTAGCTATGGATCTATGATCCTATGAGTCTGTGATTAATTACCAAATGTTCATTGTTCATAGTAAGTGTTCAACAAATTCTTGTTCACTCACTATTTTAATGACAAGAAATAAATTATTTCCAGAATCTGTGATTTCATTAGTGTTTGTTGGTATTCCTGCACAAACCCTCAGTTGCTTAGAAGATGACCTTTTAGAGTTGCAGTGACAACAAATGTGACACACTACAGATAACTTGGTGGTCAGAGTCTCAAAAGTTACTTATAATTGTTATAATCCATTACTGGGTCACCCTTTTCTAAGTTTGTAGGACAAAAAAGTGCTTTTAGTCAGACAGAATGAGAGAGCATTAGACTATCTAATAATCACTTATTACATGCCAGCAAAGGGTACCTCAGTGGTGAGAGGATAAAGTACTAGGGCTTGTGTCAGGAAGATTCTCCTTTCTGAGTTCAAATCTAGCCTCAGACAATTACTAGTTGTGTGTCCCTGTCACTTAAACCTGTTTGCCTCTGTTTCCTCATCTGTAAAATTACCTGGGAAAGGAAATCACATACTACTTCAGTATTCTTGCCAAGAAAACACCAAATGGGAAAAAGTTTCTCTAATAAAGGCCTCATTTCTCAAATATAAAGAGAATAGAATCAAATTCATAAAAATAAGAGCCATTTCTCAATTGATAAATGCTCAAGGGATATAAAGAGTTTTAAGAAAAGAAATCCAAGCTATCATATGAAAAAATGTTCTAAATCACTAGTAATTAGAGAAAGCAAACTAAAACAACTCTGAAGTACCACCTCAAAACTACCAGAAATGAAAAATACTGGAGGTAATAAGGGAAACTAAGTACACTAATAAACTGTGGATGGAGTTCTTCAAAAGTGGTATGATCAAAGGAGAGTTGTTTACTCCTTTCCTGGCCTGTGCTGTGGTCCATGAGTGACCATAAGCACTCGTTTTTGCCTTGAAACTGTCAGGAGGATCCCCTCTATACCACTGTTGCAAGTTTCGACATGCCAGTGCTCCTCCCCAGGACTACCACCCAGGACTGCAACCCAGATCCAAAAAGGACAAGGCAAGAGAATCCTGCCTCTGCCCCAACAAAGAGATTCATGCAATCACCCTCTGATTATCTGCTGGATCCCCACAACATCTGTGGTCTGGGAGCTCCAGAAGTAGGGGTTGCTGCTGCTGCCACTGCCACTACCACCCCAGGGGCTGAGTCTGAACCATGCTCCTCTATCACTCAGGTCCAACAGAAACTTCCCACTGACCTTCAATGCTGTGCTTGGCATTTGTGAGCCAAGAAGGTCTCGAAACTGCCACAGCTGACAGCGATTTAGTCCTCTGAGGCCTGTTCTGACCTGTCTATGATGGCATGGCCGACACTGGACTGAGCTTTGCTCACAGTCTGGTGCGATAGACTCTTCCTGTCAACCTTTCAGGTTGTCTTGGGCTGGAAATTTGTTTCACTTCAGCATTTTGTAGGTTCTGCTGCTCTAGAAATTGTTTAGAGTCATTTTTTACAGATATTTGGAGGGTTTTGAGTAGAGCTCAAACAATTCCCTGCTTTTACTCAACTATCTTGGTTTCGAAGGAACTACAACTTAATAGCCATAAAACTATTCATACCCTTTGACTCAGAATCACCACTACTAAGTTCATATACAAAAGATCAAAGAAAAAGTGAAAGGACCTCTGTCTATAAAAATATGAATAGCAGCTATTTTTGTGGTGGCAAATAACTGGAACTTGAGGGGATACACATCATTTGGGGACTTGTTGAACAAGTTGTGGCATGTGATTTTGATGGAGTACTATTGTGCTATAATAATGGGGGGTAGTCTCAGAAAAAAATATGCACACACACATGAACACACGCACTCATAGGAAACCCTTTGTTGATGGATGTGACGTGAAGTGAGAAGAATCAGGAGATCATTGTACATAGTAACTGCAATGTTGTAATGACAATCAACTTTGAGAGATTTGCCTATTCTGATCAATACAAGGGTCCAAGACAATCCAAAGGACTCAGGATGAAAAAATACAATCTGCCACCAGAGAGAGAACTGATAAACTCTGTGTAAATTGAAGTGTAATTTTCTCACTTTCTGTATTTTTGTTTTTGTTTTTTTACAATACGGATAAATGGAAATGTATTTTGTACAATTTCACATATTTAATTGATATCATTTTGCTTGCCTCATCAATGGATTGGGTAGGGCAGGGAGAAAAAATATGGAGCTCAAAATTTAAAAAGAAAAGAATGTTTACATACATAATATTTTAAAATTAATTTTGAAAATTCCAGAAGGAAAACAAATAATGGAAGAGGAAAAGTCCTTCATAGTCAAAGTCTACTTCATATCAATACCTGCTGGAATACACAAATATGTTTATCTTCATTCTCAGATGAGGAAATTGAGGCACAAGGAGCTTATATGATTTTCACGCATTCAATATCAATTAGTAGATTTAGAATTTAAATCCACATCTGGTTCTGACTATTAATTATTCTGCATAAGTATTACCCTCTACTGTGACCAGCACAGTTGCATGGCCTAGCAACCAGCTGATTAAAGAGAGATGGGGATGTATTCAATAGTCTGTTTATTATAGAAACATTTTCTATAGAGCCAAGATACAAGAAAATCATAAGGCTTATATTCCCTATAGCATAAATTCTTATGTAACCAGAATGCAAGGACCCTCCTTTGGTTACAACCACTCCCTACCCCAGCCTAAGGCTAGTTAGTTATTCATTAAGATTTCATTCTAGGATCATATCCAGAGGCACAAACAAACAGGGAGTCACAAACAAGACTTGCTAATTAACTACCCCAAATTTTCTTTATTCATAACACCAATGTGTTATGAATATGAATTAATATGTCATTAATAAACAAGATTATACTCCTCCTGTATATCTGCCTAGTGACCTCATAGAAGAGGGGAGTATTTCCTTAATGGGGCTGGGGGACTTAAGAAAGTCTAGCCTACTACAACTCTCATTATTATATAAAGATCACACTAAAACTTGACATTGCTTCTAATATTCTTCAGGTGTTTTAATGACGACTTTGGTGTCATATCTTCCTTACTTTTGCTTGTTAGTAATTAACAGGAAATCAGAATAGTGCTTTACTGTGATACAACAATGCATAGGATGCCTAAGTATTCTTCCATTAAAAAAATAAATAGGAACCGCATGTTTCTTATTACTCAGAAAAGTTGCAGACTGTTTTTGACACTTTATGATAAACAAATTAAAAATTGTTATATAAATTTCCATGAGATTCTTTAACCTAAATACCTTTAAAACATAGTAACATCTGTGTAATGGGAATCTGAAGCTCTTTCCTGCCCCTAGCCCCTTTGTTTAAGTGGCTCCAAAAATGTTCGTGTTGAGAAGCTGGGTTTTTTTGGGGGAGGAATGGCTACACATTATTGCTTTGTAATTGGACAGGGGGTCAAGAGGGCTGATCCAGGAGAAGCCTATACATACGCCCTGATGTGAGGCTTTGCTTTGGGGCTCACTTTGAGAAGAGTTGTATGATTTGACCAGATGAGACTCTGGGAAGCCGTTGAGCCCCCAGCTTTGAAAAACCCACATGTTGATGCTTCTCTCTCTGGTAACTTGAATAGGTAATGGATGTGATGGTCAGATGGT
>CM053593.1:71393926-71434644 GCA_028646575.1 Pseudocheirus occidentalis
CCACCACTCAAGACCACGATCCAGATCCAGGCCGCTCAACGCAAGAGCCCTTGGCCCTGATGGATCGCGTCAGCCCCCCTGCTATCTGCAGGCCGAGGGCTCTGAAGCAGCCCAGTGGGGGCTGCTGCAGCTCTCAGATGTTCCTGCTGTTACAGCCGCCTCCCACTGCTTCCTTGCCGTGGAAGCAGTTTGGCCGGACCCGCTCTTCTCCTCCCCATTTAGCAAAATCCACCAACCTTTCTCTTAGCCTTTTTTTCTTCTGGCCTGATAGATGTGGTATTTGTGCCTCCAGTGCAGCCGATCTGCTCTCCTATAGCCGTGGTTCCCTGCCCAATGCCCCAGGGCTTGACCCAGCCAGGGTTTTGGCTGCGGGTCCCAGACTGCTGCGAAGAGCTCCGCCTGCTGCGCTGCCTGTAGCAACAGATGTGCTTTCTGTCTTTTGGAGAGTTTTGGAGCTTGAAAATCTGTTTAGCATCCCATTTTATTAGTTTTTTAGCGTGTTAGTGTGGGAGCTGTGGTGCTTTGCTGCTTCTATGCAGCCATCTTGGCTCCGCCCTCCCAGACTTTATTGATTCTTGAAACAGTACATGAACCTTTCTGGAAGAACACTTCAGTGAGTCAAAAGTCATCTTGATTATTTGGTTAATGATAATAAGAAATACTCACATTTAGGTTCTTCTTTAAAGTCTGAAAAACATTTTACTATCATTATTTGATTCAAACCTCAAAACAATCTTGTGAAGTAGGTGCTATTGTCATCAACATTTTACAGATGAAGAAATTAAGGGTCAGAGAGAGGTTAATTGGCAACTCAGTAGAACAGTGAAAAGATCAATGAACTTAGAGTTATAGGTCTCGCATTCAAATCCTGCCTCTGCCACTTATAGCCTATGTGACCAAATAGCTTAATGTTCTACAGCCTCCGTTTTCTCATCTCCAAAATGAGAGGGTAGGAATAGATTAACTCTAAGGTTTCTGAACACAGCTAGTAAGTGTCAAATGTGGGATTCAAATTCAACTGTTCCTGATTCCAAGTTCTGCACTCTGCTTATAACATCTTTCCCCAGTTAATGTCCCTGCATGTCCCAGTTAAGGTTCCACATCTGGTGCAATGGATCACTGTGAACATGAGGACTCAAGTAAACATTCCCTTTTTATAAGAAACATATTCAAATATCCCCCAGGTAAAAGCAGTTACAAAGAGATTAAAAGGAGTCCAGGAAAGTAAAAACCACTGGCAAGAAAACTAAAAGCAGTAGGCAAGGTGGTTCCCTGGGGTCTCCAGAGTTCCCCTACAGAGTTCTATAAACCTCTTTTACATTTTTCTCTCTCAAAGGGCCCATACATGCATCCCAGATCAGTCTCCTTCAGGGTACAATTAACCAAAACTTTATTTCCTTCCGTCTTGCACCACAGCTTCTTCCCTCACAGCAAGCCTGACTGTTGTTGTGGAAGTAGGAAGTGATGATGGTTAACTTCTTAGGAGATGCAAAGGTTCTGTCTTCTTTAACTTCTCAGTGCTCAGAATATGATTTACCTTGTCCCTAAAGACAATTTAGGAGTAACCATTGGGACAGCATTAGGAAAAGGAGACCTTGATCACTTTTGTAAAAGCTATATTCTTACCCAAGGAAGCAGAGTCATTTAGACTTCTGAACCCTTACTCTAGATCTCCTATTTACCAAGAGGTAGGTACTCAAAATACAATCATAGTGCCTAGAGGAAATAATAAATAGACTCATTTGTTACAAGGGATGGAAGTTACCTTGTTACAAGGAATATTGCCTTAGGAAGTAATCTCCCTAAAAGGTAAATTGTCATTAATAGTCATATTATAAATAGAGAACAATAGGCACAAACTGTTTCCTGGGTGTCCCAGCCCAGGCTTTCACCCATTTTTAACATTTATAATTAAGCCTTAATTCCTTCATTCATAGCATAACCCCATTCCCCTACTCTCACCTTAAAAGATAATTTTAGTCTGACTTTGTAGAACTAATTAAAGACAAAAACAGATCAGAAGTCATATGTGGAACACACACGCCCCCCCACACACACATACACATATACACAGCTAGGTGGCCCAGTCAATAGAATACTACATATAAAGTCAGGAAAATAAATCTTTTTGAGTTCAAATCTGACCTCTCACACTTATAATTATGTGACCCCTGGGCAAGTCACTTAACTCTGCCTCAGTTTCCTCATTCCTCAATTGACAGGGAGGAGGAAATGGAAAACCACATCGGTATCTTTGCCAAGAAAACTCCAAATGGGGGTCACAAAAAGCCAGACACAAACGAAATGACTGAACAACAATTGGATGCCTATGTTCACACACTGCCTGCCTCCAAAAAAATAATGAAAATACATGAAAGGAATGTTTTCTCATTAAGAGAAAAAAATAGAAAGTATTCCAATATTTCTGTGATCTAAAAAGTCATGAAGCATATTTTCAACAAAACAAAATAGAATTCTCATTCAGAGGACTCGAAGTAATATTGTGAATGATAAATGGATAAATAAAATTCATTTTTAAAGAAAACAAATCAAATAGATTTTTGTCTATTAAAATAATTATGTTTCTACTCAATCTTTGGATTATTGCTTTTGCACTATATAGACATATCACCATACTTTATAAAACTAATGTAAATTCCTTCATTCCCTAAAAATAAATTCAAAATAAATATCTTAAAATCAGGCCCCCAATCTAATGCTTGCCTAAAAGTATAATTTTCCTAAATCTTGCACAGACTCCTTTCTATTATATTTGTTTCTCAGATTGTTCCTAATATTAACACTCAAGTAAATGACAAATGGTTTTCTCAACATTTGATATTTATACCATCCAGATATGTGTAATCTTTGCTAATTTAAAAATTACTGAATCATAGTGTACAGTTTAATTACTTTAGCTTTTCTTCTACATCAATCAATCAAGAGTTTATTAAGCTCATACTATGTTCCAGGCACAGAGTAAATCCTTACTGTTCTTTTTTCATTTCTTTTCCTTTCTTGTTACTTCCCCTAATTTGTCTTTCATGTTGTGTGTGTTGGTGTGGGGGTGTGGGGGTGTGGGTGTGGTTGTGTAATACTGTCCATCCAAGCAGAGGAATTTTTGGTAAAGACAGAGTGGTATCATTTGTGCCAATCATATAACATATAGACTGGGTCTACCCAAAATTTAAGATTAGAAATGTCTTGACATGGTTTTGGGCTATGACCAATATTAGCTTAAAACATAAGTAAGTTTTCAACAAATTATTTCTCTCAATTCTGACTATGAAAAGATAGGACTTGGCATTTCACATGACTTGCTTCCTCAAAGTCAATCAGAAGTGAGAAATCAATTTTTCTTGAATTTTGTTGTGCACTCTAGCTTTATTGAATACATTTATTTATATATTATATCCTTATTGAATATATTTTAACCTAACACACTTAGAGGAAGTGATCAACATGTCTGTTGTTCAGGGGACATTTGTTCTTATATATGATACCATGTATTTATTTCTGTCATAAGGAGGGGAAAAATATCATATTTTTCTAACTCTTGAGTCTAGAATGTCCAAGGTTTGTTATTATTGTTGTTTTTTTGATTTGCCATTTTATACCTCTTTTTACATCTAAACACCATAGATGACTTTCTAGTCAAATAGATTATGCTCATTAAAACCAAAAGAATTGGTTGATAATGGGGGAGGGGGAATATTTTGTTATTGTAAAATCTACAAAGAGCTGATTCCTGGATCATTTTTTCTTGACAGGATTATTTTTTAAACTGAAATAGTTTTATTAACATAACAATTAACTTCCAAGGTTATTTTATACACTGCTGCTCTTAATCTTACCGTAAAATTTATGGCCGTTCCTTTATTGTCCCCTTTCATTCTGAAATCAATTATCACAGCTTTTTCCCTCTTCTTACAGATATCTTTTTGTAAATTGTACTGTCCTGTCTTGTAACATACAGCATCACTACTTGAATAGTGGTATTAAAAAGATGAGTTATTGTTTCAGGAAAAGACTGGGGTCATTAGAAGAACATCATAATTTCCTGAATATAATCTAGCCTGATCACTTTCACCTATGCAATTGTAGGAGCATTTTTTATTATCTATTCCAGATATGTCTGTGAATGGACAAGCTTTACAGATTTTCCATTCAATTGCATGTCATAAAAAATTGTAATAATAAAGTTAGTATTTATACAGTACCTACTATGTGCCAAACACTTTGCTAAGTGTTTTACAAAGGTTTTTGCATTAATTTTTCTCAATAGTCCAAGCAGGTGGGGGCTATTATTATTCCCATCTTACAGAAGTAGAAACTGAAGGAGACAGTTGATAAGTAATTTGCTCAGGTCACATAGCTAGTAGGTGTCTGAGGCTCGTTTTGAACTCAGGTTTCTTGACTCCAGTCCAGCACTCTATCCACTGTACCACCCAGATGCCATAATATAGATACTAGACTTTCTTTGTCCACTTTCTTTTTCCTGTGCAGAGGAGGAGACCAAATTCTTCTATACAATTATAGACTTCTTAGTGACTGTGATATTTTATGTCGATGCAACCAGAACACTGAATTCCATAAACAGGAACACCTTGAGGAACTGTCCATCTTTAGGGAATGCTTCAACATCAAAAAAAATCTATCAGTGTATCCATCAATTGGAAAATGACTGAACAAATTATGGTATATAAATGTAATAGGATGTTGTAAGAAATTAAAAGAGAAAAAAGTGTCAAAGAAACATGGGAAGACTTGTTTAAATTAATTCAGAATGAAATGGGCAGGTCTATGAGAAAAATTCATACTATTGTAATAATATTCTGAAAAGAAACACTTCTGAAAATATAAGAACTGTGGTGAACATAAAGGACAACTGCATTTCTAGAGGACTGAAAGATGGATGCTACCCTACCTCATGACAGAAATGTCACATACTGATGCACAGAACAAGAAACACAGTTTTGATATAGTCAATGAGGGTATTTATTTTGTTTCACTTTGCTTATGTAGTGCCGGGATTTTGTATGTCTTTTCTTTCCCCCAGGGTAAGATGGGGGACAAGAGGTAGAAAGGAGAGGAAAATAAAAATTAAAAAAGGATTATCTGGTTGAAATAAAGAGACATAAAACATGAAATGAAGAGACAAAAAGGGGAAAAGACAGATTTTAGACTCAAAAGAAAGAATTGATTCCTGAAAAGAAAAATTGATAAACCAATCACTGGCTGATATTGAAAAAGTTTTCTTACTATTTTACATGTTAAGCTTTTTACAATAAAAAAAATGTTTATCAAAGTGATGGATCAAAATGGTAACATTTTTCTTTAATGAAAAAATAAATTTCTAAGAATCAAGGAGACTAAAATTGAAGTTGGGATATTTATATTTCTTCTAATAAGAAAAGTGATAAAAGAGGAACATTTTAAAGAAAAGTTAAATGAACTAAAAGACCTGCATGGAAATAATTTTTTAAAGTGACCAAAAGCTTTCAGGGTTAAGGAACAAATTTATTATGAAATTGTCAGAAGTTTTCTCAAAGTCTTTGACAAAAATGGGGAACACTTCAATGATGGAATCTTCACAATGAAAAATCAATAACAGTGGAAGTGGTATTCATGTAATCTTTGGTAGTAATGTTAAGTTTAAAAAAAAATCACACTTTTGAATTTTTTTTTTCAACTCACTGACTGATGTAGGTTCTCAGGTAAGAATGTTCCACAGATGACATGCAACAAGAAATTATCAGTTACCTACCTTTTAGTTGGGCTTTAAAAATACTCTATTATTGAGTATAAAAGTAGGATCTCCAAGGGGCAATGAACCTGCAGCCTCAAGGCCATATGTAGCCCTCCAGGTCCTCAATTGTGGCCCTTTGACTGAATCCAAACTTCATAGAACGAATCCCCATAATAAAATAATTTCCTCTGTAAAACTTGGAGTCATTCAAAATGCTACACCCAAAGACCTAGAAGACTATATGTGGCCTGAAGCCCACAGGTGCCCAAGGTCAGGAGCATTCCATCTAATTTAACCTTTTTTGTGCTATGAGAAAAAGTGATTATATATGTGTATGTATATAATGGAGGAGGGCATGAGAGAAACAAGATCTTTGACATCATTGATATGGAGAATGCCTTCCACCAATGCAGAATGGCACCTCCTTTTCAATTTGTGACCTCAAGAAGTCAGTTTTGAGATTGAGATATTAAGTGATTTGTGCAGTCACACATCCCATATAAGCCAGAGACTGTACTTGAATCCACATTTTCCTATATCTGAGGTCAGTTCATTAGCAAATACACTTTACTCCCTCTTGGAAAAGGAAAAAAAGTAAGCAAAAGAAAGAGTGAAAACAAAATAAAACTATTAAATATTATATATGTATGTATATGTAATTGTTATTACTATAAAAATGCCAGATGACAAATTCCAATCTCCATGAAAACTATTAGATTCACCTGTTTATTGATGTTACTGGGAAGGGAAGAACCTTCACCCCCATCTTTTTTTTCCATATTGTCTTATACTCAGACTCTCAGCCTGCTTTGGGAAAACATCACAAGATTTTATTTGCAAACAAAGAGAGATCATGCCTTTATTAGGATACCCTTTCCCTGATTATTTTCTGCTGTCTCTTACCAGTCACTGGGTGCTAAGACCTTCCTCAGACAATATCCTATTGTCTTAATTAATTTCTTGTTTCCCATTCTTCCTTCAGATATGACAACACGGCCACTTAGCATTTTGTTATCTGACTCCTGGACTATGTCTCCTACATAATCTTCTGCCTCCATTTTCTTTACCCTGCAATTCATCCTATACAAAATGCCAAATTAATCCACCTAAAAAGAAAAAGTCTTTATTTGATCCTGAATAGTTGCTTTCCTTTGTGTAAGGATGAACTTCCAAGTCCATATTGTTCTATTTAAAGCCCTCCATTGTCTGGTTCCAGTTTCCCTTTGTTTGTTTCCCAGACTGGGTCACCCTATCTCTCTCAACCTGGAAATTCAAAGGCCACTCACTGATGCAATCTCACTATTGTCAAACACAAGAGTTTTAGTCTATTCCATTGCCAAATCTGATTTAGTGCAGACACCCAGTTGGATTAGCCAAATGCAATTTAAAACTCCCAAGTTCAAGCAATCTATCAGCCTCAGCTATCTAGGTAGTTGGAATTTCACTCAACAAGTCTCCCAACTCCTCTGTTATCTATCATTTGTATGACTAAGTTCTGACTAGCACAGAGGTACTCAAGATTTTTTATGTTTTTGTTTTAATTCCAGCACCTATAAGTGCTCAAAAAATTATTGAGGTCCTCAAAGACCTTTTATTTTTATGGGTTATATCTAATATTTACCATACTAGAAATTAAAATATCTTATTATAATTATTATGAAAATAGCTTTGATCTTGTCTTAGAATCCCATAGTAGTCCCTGGACAGTTCTTTGAGAAGTGAAGATCTAGCAAACCAAATGAACACCTTGGTAATTTTGGAAAACTTGTATTGTCTTATTTCACACATTGAGTCCATCACCTCTCTGCCAAGAGATAGGAAGTATTTTCATCATCTTCAAAATCATTATTGGTTATTACATTGATAAGATTTCTTCATTGTAGTTGTCCATATTGTTTTCCTGCTTTTTTGTACTTTATTTTACATAAGTTTCTATGTGTGTTCCTAAGTTTCCCTGAATCTATTAAATTCATCATTGCTCACATGATAATGTTATTACATTCAGAGCATATAACTCTCGAAAACACACTTTGTTTCCATGTTTTGCTATAAGAAAAATTGATTATATATACATATTTTTATGTATATATACATACATACATACATATATTCATGTATATGCAGATAATAGGTAGTATATTGGATAGAGTGCCAGGCCTGAAATCAGGAAGACTCATCTTCCTGACTTCAAATATGGCCGCAGACACTTGTTAGCTGTGTGACACTGGGAAAGTCACTCTAACCTGTTTACCTCACTTTCCTCATCTTTAAAACCAGCTGAAAAATGAAATGACAAACTACTCCAATATCTTTACCAAGAAAACCCCAAATGGGTCACAAAGCGTTAGACATACAGAAATGACTGAATGGCAAATGTGTGTGTATACACACACACACACACACACACACACACACACATCTATTTATGTGTGTGCATATATATGTATGTATACACACATATACTATGTGTGTATGTGTATAAATGTGCATGCGTGTTTGTCTATATGTGCATCTACATGCATACCATATGCATATACATATATACATATATAAAATTTGTATTTTGCCTCTCTCAGACATTTTTGGTTGAAGATATCAAAACATATGCCTGGTAGTAGTATCACTGAGTCACTCCCATTAGAGTGGCTTGACTTGGATTTGTGTCTCTGGAACTTAATTTGAGACTTTCCCATACTTCCTATCTTCCTCTAAAAATCCATATTCCATAGGATCCTACCTATATTTCCTCTTTTTTCCCAAAATTTTTCCCCAAAAATTCTATTATGTAGGTCAGAATACTATCTATTATATACTCTTAGCACAGAGTGTTCCTTTCCTTATAACTTCAATCATTTCCATCCTGGACATAAATTCATCACTGTTGGTGGAAATCAGATCCTGAGAGTTGGTTGCTCCATTGTTTGACAAAGGTAATCACACCCACCCACAAAAGATGAAGATTTATTACTTGTCTCTAATATTGTTCAAAAGGAAATACAATTGAAAAAAAATCCAGAAAAGCATTACCCCTTTCCATCTCACCACTGACAGCCCATAAAAATAATCATTGGGGAACTGTGCTTACAAAATGTTTAATAATGCTCTCTGGAATCCTTATATTTTAAAAGATAATGGATGCCACCTAAAAGGATTTAACGTGCCCTGGATTCCCTAAAAGCAGTTAGAATAAAAAATGTATTTGATTTGTTCTAAATTGTATAAGATTCTTTTAAAAATAAATTAGTGAAAAATGCAAATCTTCTGCCCAGAACAGTGCTCACTTCCTCTGAGTCTCAGCTGGGGCAACCTTCAGGAAGTATTCCTCTCCCTTTTGTGTTGTCTTCACCTTTAGAATGTAAAGTCGTTGAGAGCAGCTACTGTCATTCCATTCTTAATAAATTCTTGTTTTTATGAGTATTTCCACTTATCTAGAAATAAAGTACATGGAGTAAGGTGGTATGAGATGAGATTGAAGAAGCAGGATGGAGAGTTTCAGATGTTAGAAGATGACTGAAATTTTATCAGTAAGCAAAAAAAAATGCCATTTTCTCAATAAGTAAATCAATGCCATTTGAGAAAACACCTTCCAGGGTGCAAAGAACAGTGACTGTGACAGTTTATGCAAAAAGTGCTGCTTTTAGACTTCATTATGAAAACTGTATTGTTAGAAGAAGAGAGTAGAGATGAAAAGACCTACTAGGAGGCTATTACTGTAGTGTAGATGGGTGGTACTGGTGGTTCTCTATTAAAGTAAGCATCAAAATATAGAGGAGTATGTAAGTATAAGGATATTACAGAGATCAAATTTATTGTTTATAAATGGTGAGAGGGAAGGAAAAGTAAAAGATAAGACAGGGATGGGGAGTAGAACTGTGATTTTAGGCCAAAAATAGTAACAAGAATTTAAATGTGAGACAATGGGTAAATGGTGGTGCTGGTGAATAACACAGGGATCTCAGAAGGATAGAAGTATGCATGGGAAAAAACAACAACAACAATAACATCGGTGTGGGCATATTGAGTTTGAAGTAAAAGTATGTCTAGGAGGAGATGTCCTATAGGCATTTGGAGACACAGGACTAAAGAGGGATTGTAGTATTCTAAAATAGTGTCTAAAGGAATATATTTTAAAATAGTCCATGCTCAAAGTATTTCTATACTTATGATGTTGACACAATTCTGACAATTTACCTAATGGTTAAGAATGATTGGGTTATTAAGTTGACACAAAGTCCAGAGGTCAAAAGTTCTCCACCCCTAGGTCACATAGTTTTAATCTCTTCAATCAAAAAGTCTTCTTCATTCTTTGAGATTAGTTTCCAATCATCCTTAATTAGTAAGTCTTTAACTCAATATCTAAATGTAAAGATCAAAGTTTTCCACCCCTAGTAAATCATGATCTTCTCAGTTTGTATTAAATACCCAAGGAGAGGTCTTTTTGTCTTCACTCAAGGCTGGCTCACAGTTTCCATGGTTCCCCTTCCACAGGTCCCACCACCTGCCAGCTCCTTGTTGTCCAGCTCCTTATCCAGTTCCTGATCCACAATGAAGCTCACAGTGTCTAGTCCACCTCAAGTCCTTCATAGTTT
Organism: Pseudocheirus occidentalis; assembly: GCA_028646575.1. Classification (NCBI taxonomy): domain Eukaryota; kingdom Metazoa; phylum Chordata; class Mammalia; order Diprotodontia; family Pseudocheiridae; genus Pseudocheirus; species Pseudocheirus occidentalis. The sequence goes on from CM053593.1 coordinate 71,404,265, forward strand.
CTGTGCCTGGGAAGACAAAGTTTAGCAAATCCACAATAACATTCATATGCATTGCCTGCATCCTCGTCAACATAGACCCCAAAACAAGGTCTGAGGAATCAGCATGAATCATTAGTATAGTCCCAGGACCTCTGAAAACATCAGCAAGACTGTTCTCCAGGATTTCTGTAAACATACAAGAAAATCCTCTTTCAGGGCTTCTGAACTAGCACCAAGTTCCCAGGGCTTCTGTTACAACAGCATCATCCTCTGTCAGCAGATAAATCTGACAAAGTAACATCAAAACCTACAAAGTACCAGCAAGACAGTCATGTTTCCTCCCAGTTCTCATCTTTTCTCATTTCTAAGTTCTTCTCAATTTGGTTTTCAGAAGTTCTCAGTTCTCCATTCTGCCACCACGAGTTCTGTTCTCCATTGTGTTCTCAATTTGTAACAGTTCTCAGAAGTTCTGAGGATCCTGGCAGTTCTCTCTCTCTCCAGAAGTAGCTGCTTTGCCTCGCTTCCTGAATTTCTGAAGTTCTCTAGCTTGGGCTTTTCCTTATTTATGGTATTAGCTCCTCCCTGTTTCTCCCCTTCCTATTAAACAGGAAGTTTCTCCCACTGTGAGATTCACAAGTTCTGGATCTTAATACTTGATACAATCATGAGCTTGAAACAAGGTGCTAAGTACCTGTTTGCTTGCCAATACAAGGGGATCTTCAAATTCCATTACAATTCCATGGGTGAAAACAGAAAAAGAAAAATCCAGCAAAACAAAAACAAAAAAAAAACAAAACTAAGGGGGGAAATGGTCCAAGAAAGAGATTCTCATTTATAACATTCTTTCCTAATTTCTTAGAACCAAGTCTTTCACATTTTTACCCTTCAGAGTTCATAGGTACTTTAGGGATTTGTATCTGCTATGTACTTGAAACTTATAGCAACTACCTTGCTTTCCCCCTTATTTTAGGGGACTAACAGCTAACAACCCAATTCCCTTTACTTGTTTAACAGGGGGTCAGCCATTTCAAAATAATATTTACTTCCCAGATATAACAAGAATAACAATATAATTTCAGGCATATAATTCCCCTTTCACTACCTCAATCTGGTGTTGGGGAGAGATTAGATTCACTGTTTAGAAGAGTTCCTCCACAGAATTAGCTACACCAAGCTTATGTTCAAATTCAGTCTAGCTTCTAGTACATATGAGTCTCAGAAACCTTCTCCTTCAGGGCCTCATTGCTGGACTAGCTGAAATACTGATCCTGGATTCCTGAGCCCTAGTATCCCTGTGACTTGAGGTCCTGGACCATACCTCAAGCCATCACCACCAAAGGTACTTATCTACCTTTTGTGTCTATCTTTCACTCAACTCTCATCTGTGGCTCCAAGAAGGTGGAGCATGTGGCTACCCTGGTAAAACTTTTCCAGCAGATGGCCTAAATGAGCTTAAGGGTAATCAACAGGCCTCAAACACATTGGTGAGTTGCAAGGATTACTACCTCAAGCACATGAAGATCTTACCTGGCAGAATGGGCAGATGAGAACCATTTGTGTCAAAGGTCATGATGGTAACTGAAGCAGGCATTTAAAGTTAATGAGAAATCAAAGACACCAAGGTCATCCACTATATCCTGGGCCTTTACCAGTTGTCTTGATTTTTGTCTTTTCACTGGACTCCAATGAATGTGGAAAAGAGAATGAGGCTGATTAATTTGTGCAACTCTACCTCACTTAAATCCAATTCATGTGTAAATCTGAACATTGCCTTGTGACATCCTTGGTGCTCTTCCAAAGGAAGGATAAGTAACATATTGGAGATGCTACTCCCTGAACCTAGAATGGAAAACAGTGAAGGAAAAGGACATTTTTTGGGGGGAGAGGAAGTTGGTGAAGGGAGGATGAGATGACTTAATGGCTCTGATTCCTTATAAAATGGTATGAATGAAACAGTCACCTCTTTCCTCAGACTCATACTCTAAAAAAATCCCTACTGCTACTCAGGCCACTTGAAAGAAACTACCAGTTCCATCTATGCAACAAATAGAAAAGGAAAATCCCAAACTCATGATATACCCATGCAGAATATACATGCATGCTCCAGTCCTCTAATCTTCTGAAAGTGGTCCTCTAGTATTCTACCAATGGATGCTATCCTGCTAAGTGATCTGAATATACACTGGACCCTGATCCTCCCAATCACAATATCCTCATTAGACTACATAGTCTAATCCCTTCATTTTACAGATGAGAAAATTGAGGTTCAGAGAAATAAAGTAATTTACTTGAAGGCCCACATTTAATGGCAGAGCTTGGGTTTTAATCCAAATTTGACTAGTTTCTGAATAGAAATTCATGGAGAGGAATAATTAGGATGAGCTTTATTTGTGAATTAAAAAATAAAAAGGAAATAAGGTAGAAAAGAGTTTTCAAGGACAAGAGGAAAGTTAGAGATTAGGAAATGAAGGGATTAGGAAGAAAAACAGCCACAAAATGAGAAAAAATTGAGAAGATGAAAGTACAGAAAAATTATAGGAACAAAAATGGCAAACAGGTCTGCCCAATTAAAAAAAATCTCTGACATAACATTCAATTTGCATGAATTCAAAATGTAAATTAACATGCAAATTAGGTACCAAACCCAAGCTTTTAGAAATTCATCAAAGCAACTGTTCCTGTCACAGAATTTAGCTACCATCATCTATTCTTACCACTGGAAACAAAATGATAAAGTTCTGCAGAAAATGTAAAAAACAATATCTAGGAAATTTATTAATATCTCACTAAATATTTATGTACCATCTATGTTTTATATCAGAGATACTTCTAGATGATGACATTATCAATGTGAGTTTTCTCTTCACTGATATAGATTATAGTCCAACTATACTCACTCTTTCTTTGTTACTCTTTTGTTTACCCCAAGTAATGTCATAAATTTCTCAAAGGAGGCCCTCTTAATGTTCTGGGATTCTCCTAACAGTCTAGAATATGCTGAATTCTGTGGGCTGTTTAGCTGTATAATAATCACAACTCTCACTTCATGACCATTATATTTTTTTCTCTAGCCACGTATTTGTTTAATGATATTTTTTACAGTTCTTATCCCATAAGTCCTCTCTCATTATGTGTTTCAGATTACCCATCATGTACCTTTCTGTTGCCTTTTAGGAGTGTTTAGGTTTTATTCTTCAGACACTGAGCTCACCAGAACTCACTGCCATTCAACATCACTGATAAAATTATATATTAATATTGAAGCACAAGCTTATGGGAGGAAGTAGACCACTTTGAATTGAATTAGGGAACAACAAAAAGATACTTTAAGTAATCAAGCTGGTAGGCTAACTTTCAAATTATGGACATTTAAAAATATAGTATACATACATATTTCTTTTTAGTAAAAGGGCTTATGCAATTGAATATATATGTATATAATATAAATATATGCATATGTATGTGTACATAAACATATATACACACTGATCTATACATATGAGTGTGTTAAAAAGATAACACTTGTTTCTGAGAGAAGTTTAGAGTCATTTATATTATACTCTCTTCAAGATGTTTTGCCCCATGCTTTACTAATAGGCAGGAATGACATCCATAAGGCATTATAGTATTAAAAGATACATAACAAGTGTATAGAGAAGTACAAGGTCTCATATGAGTTCCAAAGAAGGAAAAGTCTGACTGAGGGGAAAGATTTTTTGCAAGAAGTGCTCCAAGTACTTTTACAACCCCTTCAAAAGAGGTGAAATAATAAGTTGATTCTGCAGGTTTTCCAGCCAATTGCATGTCATAGTCTAAATAATAATAAGTATTCTATAGTCATTTTATTTTCTTAGAGACTATGTCTGTGTTTTGGAGACAAAAAAGACACAGTCACTGATGACTAAAATTCAAACTAAAACATCTACTTTGTAAAGCCATTTTCTTTACTTTTATCAAACTATTCTATATTGGTCATAATAACTATGAAAGATATAATTAAACTTTTATCACAATAAGGAAAATAGAAATGGTCCATGAAGTAATTAAGCTAATGATTTATGTACTTTTGACACATTTTTTATCAGTGATGTTTATAAAATCATGTCATTTAGTCCTAAAAAGAGTCTCCATTTTTCCAGATGCGGTAATTAGATCCCAAATAAATTAAGTAATTTCTCCAAGATTCCATGGAAAATAAATGGAAATAATTTCTCTTATTCCAAAGTCTATCTTCTCTACCATATTTATTAATAGAACTATAAAATTTTAGAGCTGGAAAGGACCTCATATGCCAACATATTATTTAACACAATCATTATGATATCAATCACCATTTAAGAAAATACTTTTCTCTCACCATTTACTTTAGTATCTGTAGCCTCTGGAACATCTAATCATTTCTACTTTGCTGCCTGATGCTGCTTTACACTAGCCTGCTTCTGTCTATATGCTGTGATACTTTGAGCCAAGTGTCAAAACCTCAATTACTTCACTGTTGCCATTAAACTAATTCTCTCCAAATGTGGTTATCCTATTGTTAGATATGGTCACTATAATGGACTTTTTTTGCTTAAATGTTTTTCTTTGTCACAAGGAAGTGTTCATTCTAGGGCAGAAGTGTGATTTTAGAAAGACAAAAGGCATCAATAAAATATATGTAGCATGCCCTAGAGACTGCAGAAAGCTACTCTTCAGAGATGGATTAACAGGAATTGGAAGAGTTACAAAATGAGAAGGGCACAAGAGCTTCTACCTTTGTTCTCTTTCACTTTTTGTTGGCCAAATGAAGAATGACACCATCTCTGGATAAAGAAGGGAAGGAAAAAAGATCAAAGAGAGAAATGTTGGTTTCTTGTTTAAGCTGAAAAGCTGTTTCAGAAAAAGGAGCAATTATGGTGTTTGGATAGGGTTTGAGGCAAAATTCTCCCCCATCACCACAACTGCCCCCCAATTCTTTGTAAGAACAGATAGGAAAGAGAGGATTCTGGGAAGATGGTTGAGTAGGTCAGAAAATTCCTAGCTCTCTATATTTTCCTTAACAAAAGAAATAAAACAGCACCTTGTGGCAAGCATAAAGTGGAGTAAAAATAAATAGGAGAGAGGGGAAAACTGGGGTCCTCCTGGGATGACTAGAGAAGAACTGAAAAAAAGTCACCGAATGATGTTTGGCCCCCAGTGAAGAGTAAACACCTCTGTATTAGGGTCTGTTTAAACACCAAGTTGCAAGACATGGGTTTAGCTGGGTTGAGAGGTTGCCTTGACTCCAGCTACAGGAACTTTTAACCCTGAGACAATGATGGGAGGTGGTCATCTGAGCTAGAGAAGATTGAGGACCTCTACTGATATGGAGTGCCAGACCCAGCTGTGCTGCAGAGAGAGGCAGGGGCAAGAGGGAAGTAGCATGTGCTGGTTGAGTGCAGAAGCAGTGGAGCTTGCCACTGACTGTGAGCATTTACAGAGGCTGGAAATCTTGTTTTGGTGACAAGGTCAGAGAGAAGAACTGAAGGAGGATCTGTGGTCAGAGGCACCATTTCCCAAACCTCAGGATTAGAGGTGATTAGAAAATGTAAGCTATTAAAAAAGGCATAGGCAGGGGGTGGCTAAGTGGTTCAGAGAATAGAGCACTAGCCCTGGAATCAAGAGGACCTGAGTTCAAATTTGGCCTCAGACACTTGACATACTTACTAGCTTTGTGACTTTGGGCAAGTCACTTAACCCCCAATTGCTCTCCAAAAAGCAAAAAAAAAAAAGGCACAGGCAAAGGAGAAAGAATCCAACCATAGAAAGTTACAGTGGGAATAGAGAAGACTGGGGTTCATCTTCAGAGGAGGACACTGAAGCAAAGAACCATCTTCTCTCCCAAAGAGTAATGTATAGAATGCATTGAAGGACTTTTTAAAAAAGACATTAAAAATCACAATGACAGAGATCGAGGAAAAACTAAAAAATAAAAACAACCCAAGGAAAACAAAAATATTATGAAAAGAAATTCAACAAAATAGAAAAGAGACCCAGAATCTTAAAGAAGAAAATGACTCCTTGAAAATCAGAATTGGGCAAAGGGAAGCCAGCAAAGTCATAAGAGATCAAGAAAAAATAGGAGAAAATATAAAGAATGAAAAAAAATGAGAATGTGAAACACCTCATAAGCAAAGCAACTGACCTGGAGCACAGAGCAGGAAGAGAAAATATAATAATAAGTGCTAAAATCTATGTTCATAAAAAAAGAATCTTAGCACAATAATACAAGAAATAATTAAAGAAAATTGTACTGAGCATTAGAAGAAAAGAGGAAGGTGGAAATAGGAAAATGCACCAGTTACCACCTGAAAGAGATCACACAAGGAAAACCCACAGGAATATTATAATCAAAGTCCCAGCTCAAGGATAAAATACTATAAGCAACAAGAAAAAAAATTTCTATATGGCAGTGGCAAAATTAGAATCATACAAGACCTAGCAATGGCAACACTAAAATACCCCAGGTCTTAGAACAACGTATAACAAGGAGCAAAAAAAGTGGGCTTCTGGTCAAAAATGTCATATACAGCAAAGCTAAGCAAAATTCTGAATGAAAAGAATACATATTTAGCGAATGGTCAGCCTTTCAGGACTCTGTTTAAAAAAATGGAACTTAATAGAAGATTTGACATACAAGAACCAAGAGAAATTTACGATACATACTAAGGCCCAATTACAAGGGACTCAATAAGACAGATACTTTACCTTTTCTGTAGGAAAATGTAAAACATATGTCTAAGATTGTTCTTCATAATTGGGTAGTTCATAAGAGATTGGGGCAGACCTAAGCATGATATAACTTCAAAAAGTAAAATCATTCAGGAACAGCTAAAAAGAGTAATTATCTCATACAAATGAGGTGCAAGAGGAAGAAAGGATACAAAGGAATTAGATGGGAAGGAGGGCTGTTAGTTCTGGAAACCTACTCTCATCAGGAAAGGGTTTAAGAGGGGAACAATACATACATATCTAGAAGAGTACAAAAGTCTTCCAAATTTAAAGAAATTAAATATTAAGAGGATAAGGAGGAGAAGATAAGGGAGGGATTTTTTAGAGGGGAAGGTGAGAGAATAGTTTATAGGGGGATATAGAAGTGTGTTTAGATTAATGGAAATGAGAAGATAAGGGAGGGATCATTAGAGATCAGGGTGAGGGAATAGGTTAAAGGGGAATATAAAAGGGTGTTTAGATTTATGGGAATAGGAGGATAAGGTAGGGATCATGGTAGGGGGATAGATTGAGTATTAGGCTAGTTAAGGAGAAGTAAATAGGAGAATCGAGGGATAGGAAATAAGAGATATACACAAATATAAAAACCAAAATTAGGAGTAGAACCTGATAGGGAGAGCATATGTATGTATGTGTATATATGTTTACATGTATGTGTATATCGATATCTAAATATAAGCATTCTTAATTGTAGCTGGGGGCAGAGGGAAGGGAGATAAAGGTGAAAAAAAGAACAAAGTAAAAAGTATGCAGCAAAGAACAAAAGATAAACTACAAGGAAGCAACGAAAAGATGGACAGCTCTTAAACACAATGCATAGTATTTAACATATAAGTTTTTTTTGAAATGCAAATTTATTGCTATATATTTTGAATCCTCTCTTATTTTTTCCCCTGTACATGAGAATTTTTTCTCTTTTTATTTTAAATTTATGTTTTAATATATGTTTAGTTTTTTAATCATATAAGAAACAGAAGGCCTTGGAGAAATAGTTGGGGTCAAATACCACTTTTCACAATTTGCTATTTATTTAGAACTCATTTATGGAAATGATCTATTCCTATTGTTAGGCTTCCCCTTTGTCTTTATTGAAAGAAAGAAAAGTAACAGGATAGGGACAGAGAGTAAAAGGGATCCAAGTTATCTTCCCCATGGCTACCATCACTAACCTACCCAGCAATTGAGAACATTTCCCTTTAAATGACCTGTTCTCTATTTATTTGTTGCTTAAGGCTCTAAGTAAACCACAATTTATTATGTATACCATAATTTAAGATGATTAAGGGGAGGTGATGACTCAAGGAGGGAGGGGGGATTGGAAATGTTGGTTGCTATTGTTTTATAACTACAAACTCATTCAAAAGAGAGAGTTTATGGTTTTATTTTTAGCAGCATCACTGAATAGAGGGAACACCATTATGGTGTTGCATCTAAATAAGTTAGCAATAGTCCAAAAGTTGCCTGGCTACTCAAGCCCTGAGTCAAACTCTGCATTATTCTCTTTGAAAGGAAACCATTTCCCCAAAAGGAAGCTGAATGAGAGAGTGACTGACATGGAAGTCACACATCCTAAAGAAAGGATGAGTCTCAGGGAAGCTTTGCCCACAAAGCATGGGGAAATCAAAGAAACTCATAGCAAAGCCTACTAGTTTATAAGTCCAGCAAACACACACACACACACACACACACACACACACACACACACACACACACACACACTTTAAATACGTCTGTTTTTATCACTAGGATTGATAAAGCAGAATCATTCTCCACGTTTACAACCCATATCTAATTCCAACCCAAACTCAATTTAAGGATAAAAGCACAGTTGGACTTCAGTGTTCCCAGCCTAGTTCCTTTGACTTTATTTTAACCAGTCAAAAGGAAGAAGGAAGAATAATAAAGGAGAGGTCACATATAATAGGAGTTACCTATTCTTCCTGATTTTTAAGCTTCTGGACAATTTTAACACAAAATAATCATTTACTGATCTCCAACCCACTTATCCATTCATCTAGGGAATTCAAACAATGTCATTCAAACTAGATGACATTGATAATAATTATATTCTAAAGAAAGCAAGATCTTGTTAAGACTGCATTATCAACATACATTTTAAAATTTATAATATTTAAATGATTTGACTACAATTACTACTTTCCCTTTTTTAATAGAGCAAATAAAAAATTTACCTGTAGTGCACGGCACGATTTTATTCCTAGATATGGCTAACAGATTGGAGGGTTAGACTTGTAATTCAGAAGACTTGTATTTGAATCCTGACTTTTTAGTAGCACCACTTTCTAATTATGGGGAAAGATAACAGTCAATAGTAGTATAATGTCAATAAACATGTACCTATATATATACTCCATGATGCTCAACAACAAGTTTGTGTACCAAAACAGTGGTCTAATACCTCTGTAAATGAAGTACAATTTTAATGAGTAACTAAGAAAGACAGAAAGGGAGACTTCTTACCTTTTTGGTCTTAGAGACAACGTGGTTCCATTATGAAAAGGCAGAAAGAGAAAATTGCTCAAAATATAATCATGAGATATGTCTCAGCAAGTTTTATATATATTAAAGTTACACAAAGGAAAAACCACAAAATCCGTATTATAACTTTGAGAAATATAATGTAAATAACATTAATTAATAATTTATCTTGCAATATGTGGGGAGGCAAATATGATTGATAAGCAGAAATGCAATATTATTGACCTGCTTGACTCTACCTGTATTTCAAATTAATCTGAGTGATACATCGCTATTTATCAGTATCTATTTACATCTACTTAAAATATTTGAATCAATAGAAATATATATATATTAGAAGATCTATTGGGGAGAGTGCATTTTTTTTTACAAATTACTATTCAAATAGTTTCTGACTTTGGTGAGATTAAAAAATACCCAACTTTTCTCTTATTAAAATTACACTATATTCTAAACCTACAGAATGTGTCATTTTAAAATAATTTTAAAATATATCTAGATTTAACAGATCAAATCTTGGTTATAGACAAACTAGAAATTTTCTTTCTTTCATATCTAGATTTCTATTTATTTTATATTCATATCTTCCTCTATTCACCTCTGACTATTTTCTGTGCCTTTTCTGTGCTGTCCATGAAACAGAACATTCTGATTAAATGATACTTCCAATGAGTTCACCATTGCATACTTCGCAGTAGTTTCACAAATTTTTCTGAGATCTAGCAAAGTAGCATAAAATATTAATAAACTAAAACAAAACAAAAATGAATCAAGAATAAATCAGTAGAAGGAATCATAGATTAGCAAAGTTATGACTTTTTCTTCTGTGACTAATAGTTTTAAAGGGCCTAGATAGGAAGACAAAAACAAATAAAAGTAATTATGTCAGATCACCAGTTTTTAACAACCAAACATCACTAATGTATATGTGGCAGGAAAACAGGGAAGTTGCCCTTCACTGACATTGGCTTCAGATGTCAAAGAAATATACTAGTTAAAAATTCATTTTTAATAAGCTGGTCATACCCTAAATACATTATGAAAACACACTCAAGAATCATTACTGCAAAAGGATAAAAAGGAAACAAACATTTATTAATCACCCTCTATGTACCAGGCACCGTGGCAAGTACTTTAACAAATATTATCTCTTGTCATCCTCACAAATACCCTGGGGAGGTCAATGCTCTTATATTCTCAATTTTATAGTTGAACAATAGTTAAATGATTTGCCCAGGGTCACATAATTAGCACTTCACACAAAATTTGAACTCAGATCTTCCTGACTCCAGGTCCAGAATTCTATTCACTGTACCACCTAGCTTCCTCTAAGAAACACCCACTTAGTATTAATAATCTAAGAGACAAATTAGGATGCTACTTTACATAGCTTACTTACTAGGCATATTACAACAGTCATGTCTTAAGAATAAAGCAAGCATTTTTTCAGGTTTATTGTAAGATCCACTCTCTTTGGAAAGGTTTATACTAATAGTTGTAACATCAACCAAAGTATAAAATTGTTTTCTCATTATGTAGAACTAACTTTGGGCAAAATCTAAATATTCCTTCTCTTCCCTTCAAGAGAAGGGATTTTGAGGTCAAATTCATTTGTTTTCCTTTTAAATTTGTTTATTTTTATTTTACAAGACTCAGTTCCACAAGTTTTTGAGTTCCAGATTTTCTTCCCTTTCCGTTTCTTCCGCCCTACTCCCCAAGACAGCATGTAATCTGATATAGATTCTACATATGCCTTCACATTAAACAAATTTTTACAATAGCCAAATTGTAAAGAAGAATTTTAACCAATGGAATATATGATGAGAAAGGAGAGAGGGAAAGAGAGACAGAGACAGAGACACAGAGGAGAGAGAGAGAACAGTTTGCTTCAATGTGCATACAGATTCTTTAATTCTTCTACGGATGTGGATATTCTGCCTTTTCCATCATGAATCCTTTGGAGTTGTCTTATAACCTTGCATTGCTGAGAAGAGCCCAATCTATCAAAGTTAGTCATCACAGATACAATGTGTCTGTAATCATGTACAATGTTCTCCTGGTTCTGCTCCCCTCACTCAGCATCAGTCCATATAAATCTTTGCAGGTTATTATGAAGTTATTCAGCTCCTCATAGTATTCTGTTACATCCATGTACCACAACTTGTTTAGCCATTCCCCCATTGATAGGTATCTTCTTGATTTCCAATTCTTTGCCACCACAAAAGGAGTTACTATAAATGTTTTTGTAAAATGGGCCCTTTTCCCATTTTGTGTGATCTCTTTGGGACACAGTCCTAGAATTGGTATTGATGGGTCAGAAGGTATATACTGTTTTATAATCCTTTGGGCATAGTTCCAAATTGCTCTCGAGAATGGTTGCAGCAGTTCACAACTCCATCCACAATTCATTAGTGTTCTAATTTTCCCACATCTTTTCCAACATTGAACATTTTCCTCTTTTGTCATGTTAGCCAATCTGACAGGAGAGATGTGGCACCTAAGAATTGCTTTGATTTGCATTTCTCTAATCAATAGTAATTTAGAGCATATTTTCCTATCTTTTATTCTTTCCTCTGAGAATTGCTTGTTCATATACTTTGAATATTTATCAATTGGGGTATGACTTGTTTCCTTATAACTTTGACTCAGTTCTCTGTATGTTTTAAAAATGAATCCTTTATCAGATACACTGGTTATAAAAGCTGTTTCCCAATTTTTGGCTTCCCTCCTAATCTTGGTTTCATTGGCTTTGTTGGTTCAAAAACTTTTCAATTTAATGTAATCAAAATTATCCAATTTGCATTTTGTAATGCTCTCTTTCTCTTGTTCGGTCATAAATTTTTCCATTCTCCATAAATTTTGACCATATGGGTGAACTAAGTAAATTATTCATTGCTTTCCCAGATTGCTTCTAGTATCTCCCTTTATATTTAAATCATGAACCCATTTTGACATTATTTTGGTATATGGTGCAAGATATTTGTCTATGTCCAGTTTCTGCCACACTATTTTCCAGTTTTTCAAGCACTTTTTGTGAAATAGTGAGTTTTTATCCCAGAAGCTGGATTCTTTTGGTTTATCAAACAGATTACTATAATCATTGACTACTGTGTCTTATGTACCTAACTTATTCATATGATCTACCACTCTATTTCTTAACCAGTACCAAGTAGTTTTGCTGACTGCTCCCTTATAATACAGTTTAAGATCTGGTATGGCTAGACCATCTTCTCTAATATTTCCTTTCATTAATTCCCTTGATATTTGGGACCTTTTTTCTTCCTTATGAATTTTGTTATTTTTTTCTAGCTCTATAAAATAATTTTTGGTAGTTTAATTGGTATGGCACTGGCCAGATTGATTTGATGTTACCACATGTCTACTCAGCATAGATTTTGCTTCCTTCATTAGAGGAAAGAACACATAAAATAGGGGTTCAGCCTTGGGAACAAGAAATCCTGGGTTCTAGTTCTACTTCTGCCAAATACTAACTATATGATGTTGCACAAATCACTTAACTTCTCAGTGAACTAAGTAACTGTTTATGACTCTAAGTTACAGGATAAGTGCTAAACTACCTTGTTAGAAGAAATTTTCTCACTAAGAGTTCCTTCTTCCAGTGAAATAACACATCCAGATTAAAATAAAATAATTTATGTACCAAGTACCCACCATATAAACACCCACTTTTTTGGAACTCACCATTCTAAGTGGAGGAACATTATATACATAGAAATAATATATGTATGTATGTCATGTTATATGATATATATCATATGGATATATACACAGAGATTATAGAGTGCTTTAAGTTTTATAGAGCACTTAATATATGTTAAAACATTTGATCTATTTTTATCTTTAAATATGTTTATAAAATATATTTTATCAATATGAATAGTTAAGATTCAGTCCCAGGTGTTTTGATAACACATAAGAAATCATTTTCACTTTGAATAATTGGGTAGGCTTGGAAAACCTAGAAGTTGTTTAGCCTTGAAGGGTGATTAGAATGTCAATAGTTAATGGGGAGAACAGTGTGAGCAAAGATACAAAAAACAAGGGATATCAAATATATGAAGGAAATCAAATAACAGCCTTTGAAAGCAGTTTTTAAATTCAGAAATTTAGTCATGGAGTTCTGGACTATATGGGTCTTGTGAAATTTTTTTCTTTCCTTGAAGGTGTTTTAATTTTTTATGAGTTTGGGGAGGGAAGTATTTGATTGGTTTATCAAACAGCCAGGAAAACATCTTCTAATCTTTGTGGGTTTTTAAAATCTGGAGCCAACTCAGACCCTTGAGGTGGCTGTCCTCTGATCCTAGTGATTGCTTGTACAAACACAAAAGAATTTCAGAAGTTTAGCACTTCCAGCTTTTCCACAAAACATACCCAAAGCATAAATTCTCCTCTCTCAAGTTAAAACACAAACACAAAGACATTTTTATTAGTTTCAAAAAAAAAAGCCCAATAAGCCTCCTCCTTACCTAAATACACATCAAGTACATTTGAATTACTGAGTTTGACTATAAATGAGAAAGTAAATTGATCCTATTAAATTCATTGTAAAATTTCTTGGGTCTTTACAATGTGGGCATCTGAGAGCATACTGAGGTAAATTACATTATTCTTTTGTAAGACTGAGCTATAACAGTCTTTCTAAAATGTAAGGATTAAAAAAGTTATAGCCAAATACCTTGATTTTCCCTCTCATTATTCATGAAGCAGTGGTATTTGAAAGGGGAAAAAAGGGTCTCTGAATACTATTGATATAATTTTATGGGTTAGAAAGGTTCTTTTGAGATCAGACAAAAATATTGTTCTGAAAAAGTTTACATAAAGGTAGTCAGTGTAAAAGAAGTTTGATGGAACATTTCTAGATTTCTGGGTCTTTGAGTCATTAATAGGAAAATGAGGACAATATTTTTTTGCTCCCTCCACATTTGCATGGTCCTTTAAGATATTGTGTATTGGCATTCCAGTGAAGTATTGGGATATTTCTCTTCTTTCAATGAACAGCCATACTCTAATTACTATTGTTTTATATTGGGCTATATGTGACACAAATGGAATTCTCAGTTTGTGGCTGATCCTGAAAAGAGGTGACTTCCAGCAAGTAAATCTCTTGAAGTCAATTTTCTTTGTATTTCCTCTGTAAAACATCTTTATTTATTTTTAACATTTGAAAAAAAATTTTAGTTCCAAATTTCCTTCTTCCCCCTTACCCACTGAGAAGGCTAACAATGATATCAATTATGCTTATAAAATCATACAAAACATTTTCATGCAAGATATATCACCAAATAATGAGAAAAAAAGAAAAGAAAATTATACTTCTTTTTACACTCAGAGTTCATCAGTTCTGTCTCTGGAGGTATATAAATTTTTCACCATTAGTCCTTAGAAGTAATCTAGGATCATTGTATTCATCAAAGTAGGTAAGTCTTTCACAGTTGATCATCATTATGATATTGCTGTGATTGTATATGATGACTTCCTGGTTATACTCACTTCACTATAAATCAGTTCATAATGGTATTCTCAGGTTTGTTTTTGATTTGTAATTATTTTCAATGACAAAAATAATTGGTATAACTATTTTAGTACATGGAAATGTACATGAAAATCTTTCTCCTTTTTCTTTGATCTCTCTGGGATACAGGCACAAAAGTGGTGTTACTTGAAGAAAGGGTCTGTACAATTTTATAGGCCTTTTAGCATAGTCTCAAGTGGTTCTCCAGAATGGTTGAACCAGTTTCCAACCCCATCAACACTTCATTACTGTAGCTATTTTCCCTCATCCCTTCTGGCATTTGTCATTTCTGATAGGTATGGAATATTGCCACAAAGTTGTTTTAGTTTGCATTTCCCTAATCAATAGTGATTTAATGTTTCCATTTGTATAGTTTTGATTTGTTCTTCTGAAAACTGACTGTTTACATTCCTGAACAATTTATCATTTGGAGAAAGTTTTTTATTTTTATTAATTTAACTCATTTTCCCTACATACTTGAGGGAATAAAAGGCCTTCATCAGAGAAAATTATGAAAAAAATACCACTTCATTGTATATGGTACCTTTTGCTAAAGTGTTGTTTTCCAGGTAATTTATTTTCATTATCTATCATGATTACTACCTCAGTCTTTTATTTTTACTTCAGTTGAAGCATGGGGAGTCTAAGATGTCTACATGACATCAATTTGAGATGTTCAGTAGATAGATCAAAATTTGAGACTAGAGTGCAGGAGAAAGGTTAGGAGTAGACATACAGATCTGAGAATTGTGTACACAGAAATGATCATTGAATTTATGGGAGTGGATGTCATAACCAAGCACAAAAAATAACTTGGAAGAGATCCCAGCCCAGAGCCTTAGAGATTACTGACAGTACCTGGATAGAGAGCTAGCAAATGAGACTAAAACAGTTTGGAGGAAAACCAAAAAAGAATACTATTGTGAAAACCTAGAGAGAAGGGTGTGATTAACAGTGTCAAAGTGCTACAGAGAGGTCAAAAAGAACAAAGATTGAGAAAAGGGCAGTAACATTGGCAATGAAGAAATAGCTGGCATCATTGGAGAGAGAAGTTTCAGTTCAGATACGGACATGAACATTGTTTTCTTAGTAGGTACACAGGTGTAGGTATTAGTGAGATCTTTGAATTTACTATTCAAAGTTGAAAGAGTTTTGCTGTTTATTTGTTTTTCACCCAGTCATGAAGCAATTTCTTCATACACATATCAAAGTAGAAAATTAATTTGACCCTCAATTTCTATTTCTTATCTTGGAAAGGTTCCTGACACAGGAGTAGTTGCTGTGAGTTTTAATCTCAGGTCTACTGTTAATTATTTGTGTGACCTAGGGTGAATCACTACATTTTAATTTTTGTGCCTTAGTTTCCCAATTTGTAAAATGAGAAACATGAGATAGATTATTTCTGAAATCCTGTTGAGTGCCAACATTCTGTAATTTATTGACAACTCAATGTATCATATGAAAAGTGTTACAAATAAAATCTATCAATAACCCACATTTATAGGAATTCAGAGGGACAGTTTTATTTTTTGTTTTTTTCAAGGCAGAGGATCTGTTTTTTGTATCCCTACAATTTAGCACAGTGCTTGGCACATAATAGGTGCTTAATAAATATTTATTGAATGAATGTATGAATAAATGAAGATGATTTGAATATTTCAGGGAAGATTGTGAATGGAAGAATGGGAGCCATGATGCCAATTTAAATTCATCAGAGAATTGCCTCACTACATTAATGTACTTTGTCCAAACAGTGATCTCATATAAACTACCTAATATTAGCCGTGAGCCAGGGAAACCCAGTTTGACTGGTTGGACCCTACCCACCAATGATAAGAGCATATAGATTCCATTAGATATTTTTGCATTGCAGTACAGTTAAAGTTCCCTGACTCTGTCCCTCATTCCTTATTAGGCAATTCATAGACTACCCTTATTTCAGTTGTCTGTACTATCCCCATGCCTTGTTTCAATGGTGGTGAAACTGTTTGTTTGTTTTTTATTAGTGATACATCTGCTCTGTTTCCAAAACTATAAAAGTCTGAGCCTGGAGTTGCTTTGGGCCTTGAATTATATTTTGAATCCTGCTGCAAATCTGGGCCACCAACTCTATGTTGTCCATGGAATTAGAAACAATGCAGGCTATATCTTCTGATTATCCTCATTAGGATTTGTTCTACCATAGCTGCCACCCCCCTGTAACACTTTCTCTCTTCCTGAACAACCCCCTCTCCTTTCATACTACATTAGGATTTAATGACTCTTCCTACCATAAAGTGCTGTTATAATGGTGGCCCACTACATTAAGAAGAGCAAGTGTTCTACTTTGATAATTGATTACTAGCATAGTTTATACCTTTTGCTATCCTGATTATGTACAGAAAACAAATGATGCTATTATTTTACACTTACATACTGTGGGAAGCTTTTGAAAAGTAAGAATTGTGTCCTGAATCTACCCAAGGTGGCTATGAAAATGTGGCCTAAGGACATAATCGTGTTTTTCAGCTGTTTCATATTGACATTATCTGGAAATTTTTGCTCAGTGGAGTATTAGGAAATTGTGTCCTATAGATGTTCCTCTAATTAGATGGAAGACACAAAATTATTCTAAATAATGGTCTCCAATATAGTTGCTTGTGTCTTTCCATCTTAATATTGTGAACATTTATTTAAACTGATAGTATATAGCAAAGCAATAGTTAACAATTAAATTTAAATATACAGAGAAGCCCCTGATTTCCCAGCTGCTTGACGTTTGCTCAGCATGTGGATAAACCTTATAAACAATCGGTAGCAGCTATTTTCCTAAGGGCTGGCAATAATTCTGCTGTGTGTGCGCAGCTGCTGGCTTTGAAGAGTTCAGTTTTCACACATTTAATAGCAAAACTAATATTGGTTTATTAAAAATTCATTATTGCTTTGTTTATTCTGTAAAATGACAGATGTAAAACAAATACATCTTTACTTAGAATTCAGAATTTTTAAAAAGATATTGGTACTGCTGCCTTGAGTTTCCTAAGTTAATATTCTTGCTTGTTCTTGCACAGAGGAAAATAGTGCTAAAATATTGGTCTGTCATTTGTTTAAAAATGTTTATGGGGGGGAGCAGTATGTTAAGATACTTATGTATAGGGTTAATTATTTCCATTTCAAAAACAATGGTGTCAATGGATTTCATCTTGGCCCCTTGATACAGGACTATATTCTTTAGTTATAGAATTATAGCCTCTTTGAGCTACAAGTTTCCTTAGGTGTCCGCTTTGTATAATCCCATCATTTTAGAGATGAGGAAAACAAGAGACAGAGAATCTAAGTGATTTCCCCACTGCCCCAGAGTAATCTAATGATTGGTCTTGTAATTTGCTCACTTCTGTAAAGTTTTACCAATGAAGCTATCAAAGGTACCTGTTAGTTGTTAAAGCTGATACACAGGTAAGTGCTTCACTTAGCAATGGGCTAAGTATCAAAAAGTTGATCTTATCTTAATCCAATAAGAAATAACTAAATTATAATTTTATCTGTGACTAAAAAATTTACCTCCCCTACATGGACAGTGTCACTAGGTATATGAAATATGGCCCTAAAATAATTAAATCAATTTTGGATATTTCTTTCATTAATTCATCATTAATTCATTCAGCATATTTATTGATTGTCTCTTTTATGAAAGACATCATGACAAGTTCTAGAAGAGATTCAATATAAATAAGACAAGGTTTATGCCCTTAAGGAATGTACATTTTTATTAAGGGTGACAACATGAATACAAATAACTATAACACAGACTAAGAATTTGAAAAGTGAGTAAGAGAAGTATAATAAAAGGACTAAGAAATTTCAAGAAGAGAGAATCACTTTTTGTTCAGGGAATTAGGGAAGACTTCATAGATATAGTTAACATTTGTGTAGGACCTTGAAAGATTAATCATAGAATTTTATATGGTGGGCAGTGGGAATCATTCAAAAATTTCAGCAAAGGATCCAACTACAACAGTTAGAGAGTTAAGTAGTCTGACCCAAGGAAGGAAGGAAAGAAAATGTGTAATCTCCTCATGGAGCATCTAGGAGTTCAATTGGACAGTATACATGATGGCTGCTATTATTAGTCTATAGTCACCAGGCCCTCAGTCTGGTAATAACTTCATTCTCTGAGCCTTTTACTGAATTTCTGCTCAGCTCAAGCATTTTCTATATAGTAGAATAGGGTATACTGGTAACTGTTTAACAACTAGGCTCTCCAGAAATTATAAGTGTGTATGAGTTTGTATGTGTGTGCACATGTATATGTGTGCACACGTACTTTTAAGTTGAATCTGTAATATTTCAATTGTATCTGTAAACTTCCAGAAGGCTAGACAATCAATAAAACAACAAAGACTTGATTTAGAGGCATTCAATTGTCAATGCTCACACTAAGTATTTAACAATCTGCATGGCAATTAGAGCCGACTCCAGGACTGGAATAGAATGACATAAGGTGTATTGAAGTCAGTTTGAGGAGGATCATAATGCTAGACTAAAATATTTTAGCTTTATATGGTGGACAGTAAGGAATCATTGAAAATTTTAGCAAAGGATTCAAATAGTGCGTTCAGAAAATTAATCTAGCAGTGGTATAAATACTGTTTTAAGATCAGGGAGTGACTAGAGAAGCTGAGATAACAGTTAAGGGTCTGTTGAAACACTTCAGGCAAGAATAAATGGTAATGATGGTCTGAACTAAGGCACTAAAAGTAGAATGAAAATGTAGGGACAAAAATCAAACTTATGCTTAAAATGGATAACTAACATTCAAAGGGTTCTTCAAGGTTTGCACAGCATGTTCTTCTCACCAATCCTGTAAGGTAGGTAACATGAGTATTAGTATTCCCATTTTGCAAATGAGGAATTATAACTGACCATCTTAGCTACTTGTCCCTGTATGAATAGCAGGTAACTCATTTATTAAGAACTTACTCTGTATTAGGTAGAGTGCAAAGTGATGGGGATATGGAGAAAGGCAAAAAAAAATCTCTGCTCTTGTGGACCATACAATAGTCAGTCAATAAATATCTATTAAGTGCCTAAAACGTGCCAGGCACTGTACTAAGCAATGGGAGTGCATATAGGAAGAAGAAATATAATACCTACACTCAAGGATATTTCAATCCAATTGGAGAAAAGAAGCTGAAAAGGGAGGGAGTGAAGGAAGGTTGGAAAGATAATAGAGAAAGGAGCATAATAGAATGGGGAGGGGAAAATTGAGGAGTGTAACTAGCAAGAAATTAAGAGATGGCTGGTCCAGTCACCCATTAAATAGAGGTTCTTGGAGGGGCTTTCCACCCCTCAAATCAGTGGAAGGGATTCCAGCAGGTGAGGGTACCAGTAAGGTGTGATCTTGGGACCGATGTGATCTTGCAGTGTGAAAAGGTTCCTGGAGCACAATGCGTAATTCCAGGGGAGTGTAACTGGTTGGAAAAGCAAGTAAGTGTTTGAGACAGGAATTCTCTGTAGTAAACCACAACAGGATCAAATAAATGTTCCTCCAACTAGTCATCTTGTGAGGCTATATACTTTTTCTGATGATTCTGCTATCACTTAAATTGAGGCAGATATGAATTTATCAATCAATTAACCAGGAACTCTGCTAAGCCTTAAAGAAAAGTTAAAATGAAATATACCTTGCTATTAAGAAGTTTATACTACTAGGGGAAACAAGGTATACATATCCAAATATATACAGAATGGATGAATGAACAAACAAAAAACATTTTTAAGTGTTTACTATCTGCCAAACACTGTACTAAATGCTTATGATACAAGGAGAAAATCTAGACAGTTCCTTCTTTTAAGAAAACATAGTAAATGCATACAATTATCATTTTCAGAGGCAGAGCATCAGGAAATTAATCAATAACCCATCATCATTAAATGCATACTATGTGTTAGGCAGAGAGCATTTGTTGAGTTTCAAAGGAAACCAATGATTCCGACAGGCAAAAGTGAGGAGACAGAGTTTCATAGATATGAGGTATGGCCAGTACAAAGGGGAGGTGGTTGATATATCTCATGTGAGAAATATCAAGAAAGCAAGTATAACTGCACTATGGAATGTATGGAGGGTGAAAAATGAATAATACTAGAAAGAAGAAAGAAGTCAATTTGTTTAAACCTTTAAATGCTGGACACAGAAATTTCTATTTATAAAATTATATATTTAAACATTAAAGTGCCAGGTCAGTTGGATTCAGAAGCTGACAGTGAGTTACTAGCAGTGGGAGAACATTATATTGTCATATTTGAAGTTCAGGAAAATTGCTTTAAAACTACATGGTGAATGGAAATGGGGAGAGATTTGAGTCAGGGAGTCGACTTAGGATCTACTTCAACAGCCCAGGTAAGAGGTAAGGAGGGCTTTATCCAGAGCAGCAACTGTATGAGTAGAGAGCCAAGGACATATGGAAGTTATATTTTGAACACAGAAATGACAATATTTGGTAGCTAACTACATATGTGAGGTAAGAGTGAGTAGTTAAGGATGACTCTGAGGTTGTGAAGCTTGATGAAGAGGAGAATGGCTCTTCTGTACAATAAATGCGCTTTCTTTTTGACAGAGGATGATTGTATCTACTTAAATCTTCGACCCTCATTCACAAAAAAATTTGTTCCAAGCCACTCCACAGTTTTTCCAAAACTTGAATTTACACCCTGCCTTCCTAAGAGCAAAGAATGTTCACCATTGTTTAAAATAAACACCTGTTTTAGGAAATAGCTTTAAGGTTTATAAAATGCTTCTGTTACAACAGATCTATAAATTAACTTGTTCAAGATATTTTGTAGATAAGGAAACTGAGATTCAAAGAGCCTTAATAACTTGTCTGGGCCATATAACTAGCAAGTAGCAAAAGCAAGCTTGAATTTCAGATCCTCTGACTTCAAGACCAACGCTCCTTCCACCATTCAAACACTATATCATTGGCTTTGAAGGCAATTATGAGAGGATATTGAAAAAAATTTAGAGCAATGGAGAACTTATTGAGATAGATATATAGCTATTTTAGTATCTATTATGAAGGGGACAGCACTTCTGTGAATATACAAATTCTATTTTTAAAAAATATTCTCATTACCAACTTGTAACAGTAAACATTGCTGGAGTAGGAAATCAATAGATATGTTACCATGAGCTTGTTTAGCTATGTTGCTGTGGGCAAATCACTGAAATTCGCTGGATCTCAATTTCTTCAGCATTAAAAAATGAAGAGGAGAGATGGTATTATACCAACAAGAGGAACGTTGAGAGGTCCTTTAGCTCTAAAATTCTGTCTACCTCAAAAACTCTGTTTCCTATAGCTTTACACTTACACTGTTTCCACTCAATTCCCTGCCTTTTCCCCCCTATTTTCAATTCCCTATATTATTTGAAAATATTAACCAAATTAATTTGATTATCACTCACTCTTTTGCTTCACTTATGATTTAAAAACCTGGCTTAGTAAACCATCAATAGATAATTAAGGAACAAAAAGTATAAATCACAAGATCATGAGCCATATCTGTTATGTAGACCTGAAAGTGGGGGAAGGTGGTAGTAACCACTGGTAATAATTGTTCTAGACTAGAACAAGGTCTAATATCAAAAATCTTGGAAAACTTACTTGTTTGTGTATAAAAGGTATCATTATTAAGAATATGAATTCATTAGAACTAAGTGGTCATCCGTGTGTGTATTTTATCATAGCTTTAGATCTGGAAGAGGTCTTCTAGTCCAAACCCATAATTATAAGATGAGAAAATTGAGATTCAAAAAAATTAAGCAATTTACCCAAGGTCACATACCTAATAAATGTCAAGATTGCTGTCAAACTGAACGTCTTTCCCTCCGTCCTAATCTCTCTAATTAATACTAATTAGTATTAGATAATAATACTAATATTTATATCC
The DNA here is from genome assembly GCA_028646575.1 of Pseudocheirus occidentalis. NCBI lineage: Eukaryota > Metazoa > Chordata > Mammalia > Diprotodontia > Pseudocheiridae > Pseudocheirus > Pseudocheirus occidentalis. Next base: position 71,426,952 of record CM053593.1, read on the forward strand.
TAGGCATTCTGTTAAGTACTTTACAATTATTATTTTATCAGATCCTCTCAATAACTCTGGGAGGTAGGTACTATTGTTATCCCCATTTTGCAGATGAGGAAACTGAAACAGAGGTTAAGTGATTTACCTATGGTCATACTACTAGCAAGGCTGGATCCACCCACCCAGTCACCCACCCAGCCTTGTTTATAAAACTCACATTAGAGCTGCAGAAAAAAGGAGAGAGGAGGAGCAGGGGAAAGGAGGAATGGCCACATTTCCTGCACTCAGTGGTGGGCTCCAACATGATACCCCCTGCACACATCCCTGGCACAGCCACCAAAAGTAACAACAAGATGAACATAGTGGCAGAAAAATAAAACAAAGTCCTACTACATCCCTCTGTGTAGTTATGTGACTAATACACTGTTTTCTTTTTTAATGATAAAGTAAAATTCACTTTCTATAAAGGATATTTTTGTATACTTTGTTCTTTTTGTTAAGTTAACATTACCCCAGAAACTGAGTACCTTATATCTAAGTTTCTCTAAATATTCAAATATAATCCACATACAGATTATTTTTATATTTGTTCTGTTGGCACATTTGGAAAGACAGCATTGCTGTATCACTAGTGTAGAGATGGAACCATCATGGCTAAAAATGATAAAAAGTACAATTATCAATAAACAACAGAACACTTGCAGGGATAGTGAGACTGGTTCTCACAGCCTCAAGTATTCAAAGCAATCAAAGGGAAAGGAGGGAAAAGCTAGACATTAGGTCAATATTTCATTTTAGTAAAGCAACATGGCTTTGATGGTTTGGGGTTCCTGGGTGCTTTTTTCCCCCTGCATCCAGTTCTACTCCTGGGCTTTCAAAGAGACCTCACAAAGGTCTGATACTAGCTTTCTTTAAAAGTATTTAACATATCCATAGCTGGATTGCTTAGATGCCCTGAGTTATCAGGATAGGAAGCAATGTTCTGGTCACAGTCCATATTGATCCTTCTTCTTTAGGCTCATATCACTATAAGTAACTTCTGAGACACTACAGTCCCATAAGACATACCATCTTTCAAAAGGAACTAGATATACATGAGATTAATCTGTGGGGGAGGAAAGAAATAGTTCATTATTTTAAAAACAGCTATGTAAAACTCTTAGGGTTATAGGTTAACCTCAAAAAGGAAGTTGGAAGTACATCCTCATTTATAGACTCCATTTTCCCCTCTACAGCAATCTTAGCATAACAATAATGGGAACTGAATTATCACATAGGGATATTTTCCAGATAACTTCTTTCTTTTGTGGTCTGAAGTCTTAAGTAGTTCCTAATTCACAACCTTATTTTTTACCTAAATAAGTCATTAAAATTGTGTTTGAGATTTATGAAACAATGGCACAATATTATTTGTGTTTTTAGTATTTCATAAATAATTTAATAATATGATAAAGAAGATAGACACAGAGTAGTGATTTTTGGGGTGATGTGGTATATTGTATTCCTTGGAGCCAGAAACCACAAAATAGCTCTCTGAAAAGAATTGTTTTCTCACTAGCCTTTACCCAAAAAAAGCAATAGAGCAGCAGCAATAGCAGCAAAATAATACCCTTCAAACTTGGATTTATTTGATTTTTCAAAACCTGAAGAACCTTTAGAATTAAAACCTGTAATAGTGGTTTTGGCACTTAATGCCATCCTCTTGGATATTACTTTCTCCTCTGTGTTTAAGACAGGCTTTCCAGGCTAGCTATTCAATGCCAGCTGATTGAGTAGACAGGAGTTTAGACAGCTACAGAATAAAGAAAAGAAAGGTTTTGTTGATAAGCAGAGATTGCATGTAATGGCATGAAATAAATGGTCAAGGAAATGTAAGGGACACAGAAGCAGATATTTACAGGAATAGGCAAGCATCTGGAAAAGTGACTGAAACCACTTCAGCCATCCAGGTTTGTTTTTACTTTTTTGATAATATTTTTCCCAATTACAGATAATAATGATTTTTAGTATTCCTTTTCCCAAGATTTTGAGTTCCATATTTTACTCCCGTCTTCCCTCCTTTCCTCCCTTCCAAAATTTGATATGGTTTACACCTATATGCAATAAGATATAGTTTATGCATGTGTTTTCATGAAAAATGTATTTCCAAATAAGTCACACTTGTGAAAGAAGAAACAGATAAAAAGAAAAAATATGAAAAAGAACAAAGCAAGTGAAAAAATATACTTTGGTCTACATTCAGACTCCATCAGTGCTTTATCTGGATGTGGACTGAATTTTCTTCTTGATTCCTTTGTATTTGTTTTGGATCATTGTGCTGCTGAAAAGAGCTAAGTCACTCACAACTGGTCATCACACCAATGTTGATGATACCATATACAGTGTTTTCCTGGTTTTGCTCATTTCACTTTACATCAATTTGTACAAATCTTTCAAAGTTTTTCTGCAATCTGCCTGCCTGTTTGTCATTACTTATTATGCAATAGTATTCTGTTATATTCATATGCCCCACCTTGTTCAACCGTTCCCCAAATGATGGAAATCCCCTCATTTTCCAATATTTTGTCACCATGAAAATGACTGCTATAAATATTTTTGACATGTAAGTCCTTTTTCCCTTTTTATGATTTTTTTGTGATACAGACCTAGTAATGGCATTGTTGTGTGCACAATTTTATAGCCCTTTGTGTGTAGTTCCAAATTACTCTCCAGAATGGTTAGATCAGTTCTCAACTCCACCAACAGTGTCCCAATTTTCTAATTTCCTCTCCAACATTTATCATTTTCCTTTTTTAAAAATCATATTAGCCAATCCAATTGGTGTAAGTGGTTTTCAAAGTTGTTTTCTATTTGCATACCTTTAATCGAAAGTGATTTAGAACACTTCTTCATATGCCTGTAGATTGTTTTGATTTTTTCATCTGAAAACTACTTCTTCATATCCTTTGACCATTTATCAGCTGGAGGAATAGCTTGTATACTTATAAATTTGACTTATTTCTCTATATATTCGAGAAATGAAATCTTTTATCACAGACACTTACTGTAAAGATTGTTTCCTACCTTTCTGCTTTCTTTCATATCTTTCTTACATTGGTTTGTACAAAAGCTTTTGATTTTAATATGATCAAAATTATCTGTTTTACATCTTGCAATGCTCCCTATTTCTTTTTGGGTCATAAGTTCTTCCCTTCACCACTGATCTGACAGGTAGATTATATCTTGCTCTTTTAATTTGCTTATGGTGTCACCCTTTATGTCTAAGTTATACACCCATTTTGACCTTATCTTGGTATACAGTGTGAGATGTTAGTCTATGCCTAGTTTGTGTCCTGTAGTTATCCAGTTTTCCCAGTAGTTTTTGTCAGACAGTGAGTTCTTATAGCAAAAGTCAGGATCTTTGTGTTTATCAAATACTAGGTCACAATGGTCATTTACTATAACCCAATTTGTATCTAATCTATTCCAGTGGTCCACTAATTTATTTCTTGACAGTACAGGATAGTTTTGATGTTTACTGCTTTATAATATAGTTTGAGTTCTAGTACTGCTTGTCCACCTTCCTTTGGATTTTTTAAAAATAATTTCATTGATATTCTTGACTTTTTGTTCTTCCAGATGAACTTTGTTATTTTTTTTCTAGCTCTATCAAATATTTTTGGGTAATTTACTATGGCACTGAATAAGCATGTTAGGCAGAATTGTGATTTTGGTTATATTAGCACGGCCTACCTTTGAGCAATTAACAGTTTTCCAATTGATTAGATCTGACTTGTGTTTTATAATTGTGTTCATATAGTTCCTAGGTTGTCTTGACAGGTAGACTCACAGGTATTTTATATTGTTTACAGCATTTTAAATGGAATTTCTCTTTTTATCTCTTGCTACTGGGATTTGTTGGTCATATGAAGAAATGCTAGTGATTTATGTGGGTTTATTAGTCAAGCACAGTCCACATGAGCCATGTGGTTCTGGATGCAAGTTGGCCCCAACCAGCAGTGGCCTGAGCAGATTTCAGGAGAGTGAATCACCAGCAGCTGCGTTAGTCTCCAGATTTCTCAACCCATAAATAACAAAAAGAAATTAAAAGATCGGTCAGGACCTCTGTTGGAAGGGTAAAGGAAGATTATGGTGTGGCCCCTACCCCTGTGGCAAGAAGTGGCAGAGGTGTAGTGGCTGCAGTTGCTGCCCCATGGCCACTTCCAGAGCTCATGGCCTACAGATCATAGGACCCTAATCTAACTGTCCTTTTCTTCTTCTCCAGTATATTCCTGTGTCACTTCTTAATTTTACTTTTTCAGATATCATCCTTTCATCATCCTGTGCCCTCTGTCTATGTATACATGTACATACATATGAGCACACTCATATATATTTATTCACACATACACCTTCCTATACATATATATGTATGTATGTATATGTGTGTGTACACACACACACACACACACACACACATATTCCCTTCAACTACCCTCATACAGAGAAAAGTCTTATGAGTTACAATTATTGCTTTTCCATGTAGGAATGTAAACAGTTCAACTTTAATAAGTTCCTTACGATTTCTATTTCCTATTTACCTTCTCATGCTTCTCTTGCTTCTTGTATTTTAAAGTCAAATTTTCTGTTCAGCTCTGGTTTTTTCCTCAAGAATGCTTGAAAATCCTGTATTTCATTGAATGACCATATTGTCCTTGGAAGCATTATACTCAGTTTTAATGGGTAGGTGATTCTTGGTTTTAATCCTAGCTCCTGTTTCTCAACTGGTTCTCAACCTTCCTAATGCTGCAACCCTTTAATATTCATATGTGCGCAATCTGCATATGGGTGGACCCTCCTGGAGATGGATAGAGGAATGCATAGAGGTGACTCAGTTCCTAAGAATATAGGAAATATGTGTTTTCCAATGGTATTGGGCAAGCCTGTTAGACCCTCAAAGGGGTGCGACCCACAGGTTGAGAACTGGTGTCATAGGAAGACCAAGGGACCATTCAGAGGGTAATTGCTCTTACTTACTGCTTGATTCTGGATCACAGTCTTTAGTGGTGGTCCTGGGTTGTGTGGTGAGTGTGCCAGAGCTTGTGGGAGCTATAGAGAGTGCACTCTCCTAATAGCTCTGGCAGCAGTGAAAACCGCAATGATTTGGGACATAGCTCTCTGCAATCTGGAAGCAGAGTCCTACCATGACAATGAGCTCAAAAGTCAAGTAATTGGCTGGCAATATGAGCAAGGAGAGGAATTGCAAGCAGACCATGGAAGCATTTTATTGGGGAAAAAAGGATCAAAGCATGCAGCTGGAGGAAGACAATGAAGTCACAACTCCTGTATCAAAAGCTTCTGAGAAAAATATGAACTGCTTACAGGCCATGGAGGAGCTTATGAAGGATTTTGAAAATCAAGTAAGAGAAGTGGAGGAAAAATTGGAAAGAGAAATGAGAATGATGCAAAAAAATCATGAAGAGCTGGGCAATAGCCTGCTAAAGGAGAACACAAAAAAATACTGAAAAAACTAGCACCTTAAAAAGTAGACTACCTCAAATGGCAAAAGAGGCCCAAAAAGAGAGTGAGGAGAAGAATTCCCTAAAAATCCAAATTTGCCAGATGGAAAAGGTATTTTAAAAACTCACTGAAGAGAATAATTCCTTCAAAATTAGATTGGAGCAAAAAAATAGATTGGAGCAAATGGAAGCTAATGACTTTATGAGAAATCAAGATACTACAAAAGAAATCCAAAAAAATGTAAAAATAGAAGATAATGTGAAATATCTCATTGGAAAAACCACTGACCTGGAAAAATAGATCCAGGAGAGATAATAATTATTAGTCTACCTGGAAACCATGATCAAAAAAAGAGCCTAGACAACATCTTTCAAGAAATTATCAAGCAAAATTGCCTTGATCTTCTAGAACCAGATGGCAAAATAGAAATTGAAAGAGTTCATCAATCACATCTTCAAAAAGATCCCAAAAAGAAAACTCCTAGGAATATTATGGCCAAATTCCAGAGTTCCCAAGCAAAGGAGAAAATACTACAAGCAATAAGAAAGAAAGAATTTGAGTATTGTGTAAACATAATCAGGATAAGACGAGACCTAGGAGCTTCTACATTAAGGGATCAAAGGGCTTGAAATGTGATATTCTGAACGTCAAAGGAGCTAAGATTAAAACCAAGAATCACCTACACAGCAAAACTGAGTATAATCCTTCATGGGACAATGTGGTCATTCAATGAAATAGAGGATTTTCCAGCATTCTTGATGAAAAAACCAGGGCTGAACAGAAAATTTGACTTTCAAATACAAGAAGCAATTTATTAAAGTTGAACTATTTACATTCCTACATGAAAACGTGATCATTGTAACTCATAAGACTTTTCTCTGTATGAGGGTAGTTGAAGGGAATATGTGTGTGCTTGTGTGCATACACTCACATACATACATACTTACATATGTATGTATGTATAGGAGGATGTATATGTGGATAAATATATATGTGTGCTCATGTACGCATGTAATTGTATACATAGACAGAGGGCACAAGATGAGTTGAATATGAAGGGATGATATAAAAAAATAAAATTAAGAGGTGAGAGAGTAATATATTAGAGGAGGAGAAAAGGATAGATAGATTAGGGCAAATTCTCTCATATGAAAAAGGCAAGAGGAAACTGTTACAGTGGAGAGACAGAGCAGGAAGGTGAAAGGGAATGGGACAACCAGATTCTCATTTAATTTGCCCAAAGGAGAGAATAACATATTCAATCAATTGGGTATCTTACTCTACAGGAAAATAGGGGGTAAGGGGATAAAATGGTGATCATAGAAGTGAGGGCAGATTGAGGAAGAGGGTAGTTAAAAGCAAAGACTCTTGAAAAGAAACAGGGTCAAAGGAGAAAATAGAATAAATGTGGGGCAGAATAGGATGGAGGGAATTATACTTAGTGTTTCATAATGTAACTATTATGGAAATGCCTTGCATAACTACACATGTACAACTTATAGTGAATTGCTTATCTTCCCAGTTTGGGGGGGGTGAGGAGGGAAGAAGGGAAAAAATCTGGAACTCAAAGTTGTAAAAACAAATGTTCAAAAAATGCTTTTTACATGTGACTGGGAAATAAGATATATTTATACACTGGGGTATACAAACCTATCCTGCCCTACTTGAAACTTTGGTGGGGGGGGGATGAGGGAGGAGATAAGAGATAACAGATTGGGGGAATGGGTATTCAATAGGCTCACTATTTTGTAGGGGTAGGGGACAGATGGGGAGAAAAATCAATAACTTGAGGTCTTTTTTTTTTGAATGCTGACTTTATTAAAATATTGTGCATATTTTAGAAACACATGTTTAAAGCATAAGCTCTATTAGGTTCTCAATTCGCTTTTTTAAAAATTTTTTATTTTTTTAAATTTTATTGACTTGTTTGTTTACTTTTAGGTTACAAGATTCAGTTCCAGAGTCATGTGAGTTTCATATATTTCTCCCTTTCCTCCCCTCCCCCCACCCCCGCCATGGTGGCATACAGTCATGTATAGGATCTGCAAACTCCTTCATATTGTACAATAGTCTGGTTGAATAGGTGTTATAGTCAATGGAGTGAAAATGAAAAAAGAGAAGCAAAAGCCAAACTTTGAAAAGAATGAGAGCATGCATTGCTTCAGTCTCCTTTTAAACTCTGATCTTTCTGGATCTTTCTCTGAATGTAGAC
>CM053593.1:71443018-71502821 GCA_028646575.1 Pseudocheirus occidentalis
GCTAGAAGCAAGTCCTGTGTCCTGAGTTTCTCTGTGCAGCTATTTCTCCCGGAGTGGACTGGGAGCCAGGGACGCCCGAGGCCTGTTGAGGTGGGTATAGGTAAGCCCTATACATTCTGACCCAAAAAGATAACCTCACCTGAATAAAAAACCAGTAACAGCAAGAAATAAAGGGGAAGGGATATAAAGAGGTCAGAGGCCAGCTAAGAGGTATATACACATAGTCCTTGTTTCTGCCTAAGTTATTTTTAATGGAATAAAAAATATCATGACATTAGGAAGGAGAAAAATATAGCTTCTTTTTTTCTCAGAATAATAACATTTCACATGTATAGAGAATGATACAGCTTTAAAAAAGCATTCTCCATCTTTAATAATTCTGGGAAGTATGCAGATGAAGAAACCTCAGTTCTGAGAAGTTAATGGTCATTTCTTCCAGATACACATTCCTAATTAAACTAAAGGTTTAGAGTTTGGTTGTTCTGTTTCTAAGTCAGTGTAAGTTTCTCTTACAGTCAAGTTGAACTTTAATTTGAACTGAGAGCTGAGAAGGGCCAGGCTATATCATTACTATTGTACCTAGGGATAGTCATCTATATAATTTAAGGCGCCATGTATCTGAAAACCAGTCTGTGATTCTTGATATGGCAGCTGCTGACACAGCCGGAACAGAGCATAAAAGATATTTCTTGCAGATCCGATGACCAAGAATAGTACTTTTACTTCATTATCACAGTGGATCTCTGAGGCAATATTAGGAAACTTGTTTAAAAAAAAAAGTAATGTTAACTGCGACTATTTGGAGTGTAGGCCATTGTGTTCATTGTGTTTTCTGAAACAGTTTCTTTGAGTATGTTTCTGATTCTATCTTTTAAGAATTGATTGTTATAATACTATATTTGTAAACAAAACAAAAAGCTGCTGAAGGTGGTGATGAATGCTGCTTTGTTCTCTGGATTCTGATCACCAGAAGAGAAGCAGGCTCTTGGGTGATAATTTTAGTTTATCAGAAATTAGTGTCAAATGGAGTTACATCCTCTTTCTACCCAATAAGGAATGATTCTTATTGATTTTAACACCAACAATAATAATGTGTCTAATATACAGTGAACCTCAATACAACTACAGCTAAATAAATTGCAAACTCCTTGAGGGCAAGGACATCCCTTTTTTTAAAATTTTTCATAACACTTAAGGGTTAGCACTGGGTACATAATGGATTTCTTAGGGATTTTAAAAAATTGATTTATTGTAATTTAGGGAAGAATGTTTTAATTTCCCTTTGACTATTACACTTAAATAAACCCATTAAGACAACTCTAAATGTAACCGAGCCTCTTTTAAAATACATTGCAACTTTAGTTATTGAAGAATAGTTTTGGAAAGGAAAGAATGAATTTGCAATACATATGTGTAGTTAAGTGCAATGACTTTAATTGTTCAGACACTTTGGAATTGAAATATTTTGAGATCACTTCTTCCTCCATAAACTTTCATATTTAATGAGATCTGGTTTAACTTTTACATCTCAGACTGTGTCTTTATGGTGTCATTCATTCAGCACCAATATACTGAGAGTATATTGGAAAAGAGGAAGAACGTTGGACCAAGAATCAGGAAGACATGGATAGATCTACCGCTTTTTAGTTCTGTGACTATAGAAAGCATCGTTATCTTCTTATAGCTTCAGGTTTCCTCACATGTGAAAGGGAGAGAATACTTGTAGTAACTTGCTAGGCATTTACATAACATTAATGGGGGTCAAATGAGATAATCCACATAAAGTTTTTTTCAAACCTGTTTTATATAGATTTCACCTGTTATGAGACAATGGAACTTATAGCATTCAATATTTTTTATGCAGTATAATTAAAGATTTGCTGATTTGGTATGTGTTTCTTTTAAAAAAAAATTTCACCAGGATATTATATAACATTGTATGGTCACAGCCTGCATATTTCAACACTTTTTCATTTGAGGCCATTAATTATCGAGGGGATTATCTTCTCTTAATTCAAGAAAGCAGGAGTTATTACCTTTTTTTTCTTTTTAGTTTAAACTAGTAGAAGCAAGCAGTTTAAGCATTCTCTTATAAGTACTAATTAGCCACAGAGTGAATATTTTTTCTTTCCTCAAATGTATCTGACCAACAACGAAAAAGACAGATGGGTACTGAATGCCATTTATGGCCTGGGAAAAGGAGCTGCACCATATACTATTTACAGTTAATTTATAATGTAATGATGATACTGGTACCATCAGAGTAAGAAAAACATATATCATATTCATCATAAACAAATGTAGCAATATATTAGTATATAACTGTAGACTTTAGGTAATTAAAAATATCTACCTATTTACCAAATAATGCTTTCCAAGTTATATGCATGAATAATTTATTTACTTTCCATATCAGGAATTTATGTGAAAATCAGGGATATAATAATGGAAGGGTCAGTTCTTCATAAGTTCAAAAGTTACTGAATTATTTTTTTAGCAATGATAGTTGTTGTAAGGGGGTGGAAATATCCTTATGTAGTGCTCTGAATTTTTCTCAGGTATTATTTAATTAAATATTGATGCTAATAAAATGATTAGACGTAAGATACTCATTAAGTAACATTTGAATTAAATGGAAAATATCTAATGTTAATGCTCACTTGTCATTTCTAGAAGTAACAAAGTAAATTACTAAGACAGTTGCTAAAGAAATTAATTTTCACCTGTATACTCTGCTTATAATCATAATGTGTTTTTTTTCTTCTTTTTTGTGTATGTGTTTGCCTAAATAGAAGAAATAGTCCAATGTCTAACAGAAGGAGTGGTATTGATTTGAGAAATGTTATATTGACTAGTTTGGAGATGGCATGTCTCTAGGAAGTGGTTAGAAATCTGAATGATAGAGACACAACTCCACCTTTATACCATCAACAATGAAAATATTACTGATGAATGCAGCATTTTACCAATAGTTGGGTTTTCCATAATGACTATAGGAGAGAGAATTCAGTTTGCTTCAAGCAAGGGATTTTTCCAGTATTTCCATTAAAAACAACAACAAACAAACAAACAAAAACCTATGTATTTTCCCCAGCCCCTAACAAAGTTATATCAAAATAGAAGTCATTTCATGGAAGAAAAAAAAAAGAATCCCACGGCACTTCTTTTTAATAACTGTTCAGCTACAAAATTTTATTGGTATCCTTTTATGTTCCCTCTAGAGGATGTAATGCACAAAAGCATTGCCACGGAACATATAAAATTACAAATGAAATTTATTGTAAAAAGTAGAATGTCTTCTAGACTGGTGTCAGTATTTATTTCATTCATAAACCAAAACTGCAGGTATAATATATTCATTGTCAGCAAGTTCATGTGTAAATTGCCATCCAACGGTATTGACTGATATAAGACAGATATTGAAAAGACAATTTAAATTTACTCTTCCAAACATAAACTGTTCCACAAAAGCACTGTAAAAACTCCTTCAAGGTTTTGGGTTGTGCTTGACATTTATGGTTAACTACATAATTTGGTTGTGTCGTAATCCATTGTGTTTGGCAATTTGGAGTTAAAGGCCTGCAAAGCAGATTGAATTCTCACCACCTCACTAGTCGACAACTTGAGTCTATGACGAAGCAAGCAAGAGAAAAGGTCAAGACGACGCTGACCAGGTGGGGAGAGTTTATTTACACGGTCCCTTATCTCAAGCAACTGCAAAAGTGCTGAGTCCTGGGATCCCTGAGTATAGGGGTAGTCCAGCTGCAAGATCAAATCCCGAATTGCTTCAGGGTCAAAGTGCATGCTGTAGCCAAATACTTGAATGTTGTTGATTTTCATGTAGCCCAGGTTCCGGGAAGGGTCAATAAACTCCAGTGGTTCATAGTAGATGCTTTCATTGCCATTTGGACCATTTGACTTGATGCGACTCCTCAAGTAGATATGTACTGTTTCAAAAAAAGTCTTCCACTTGTTGCCTAGAGTCAGCGTCCAGTTATAACACTGAAGTGGTAAGTCCAACTTAGTCCGCTCCCAGTCTGGGAAGCTGTTTTCATTCACAGGCATAAACCAACTCTCAGAGTGGCTCCCACCAAATGGATTGACATAAACAGCCAAAACTGGCTCCAACGTGCTATTTTTAGTTAAACAAATCTGCAGAGAGAGCCCCAAAATCATGTGGACAAGGCTTGCTTTGTACTTGTTGCTCTTTAAGGTAAGGAGCATTCGTTTGCGCCAGGAAGGATCAAACCAGCTATTGAGGCGCATGTCATTGCTGATGAAAATGGCATGGACTTCAATTCTCCGGTCAGTTTTCTGCAAAAGATATTTCATTTCCAGGTCCTGTAGGTCAGTCTCAAAACCAATATAGTGCTCTGTGGATTCTGCCACTTCTGGTTTACAAAGCCCTTGACTTAGCATATATCCGGTATTACAATTTCCACACCGTGTACGATTATCAGGAGCACAGGTCAAGCATGAAGAACCATCTCCCACAATGCAGGGGAGGAAACCATTGCAGGCGACCTGGTCATTGGGGCAAGTACAAGAGTGAGTTTCTTCAGAAAAGCTTCCCAGAAGGCCATTTTCATTGCAGTACAGAAATGACTGGATACGGGTTAACCAGTAGGTTGAAGATCTAGGGAAAAAACAAAATGAAAGCACAAAAAAAACCTTGATTATAAAGAGATAAAATTCTCCAACTTATACCTAAAACAGGAACCAACTCTACAGCATAGTATGAACTGGACAAGACCTCAAAAGGTCATCTAGTCCAATCCTATCGATTGTGTTGCTTTGTTTTGTTTTCTGGTAGATTAAAAAAAAAAAGAGATCTAGACAGATTAAGTAACTTATCCAAGATCACAGGTAGTAAGAGACAAGAACCATAACCAGAATATAGTTCCTTTGATTCTAAATCCAGCATTCTTTATTGTAAAGCTAAAGTTATCCAGAAGACCTCCAGAGATGGAGAACTCACTGTCTTATGATTTTCTATTCTATCACCAAATGGCTCAAATTGTTCCTCCTCATACTAAGATAGAATTTACTTCAATGAAACTTGTGCCCATTGGCCCTTTCTCTGTCTTATGGATCCAAGAAAAACAAATCTAATCTTTCTTCCACATATTAACCACCAAATATTTGTGACTTCTTAAATCTTTAAGTTAAACATCTTTAGTTTTTTAAACTAATAATTATAGACTTTTCCTAGAGATTTTAAAAAAGCCCAGAAAAAAGATACATGTAGCTCACATTGGAAAGATGTTATAATCCATATAACACTACACAAGGATAGGTGCATTTGAGTTGAGCCTGAAGTAGAGTTGTTGTTTTTTTTTAAACATCCACTTTTACACAAATACCAGAAATCACCTCCCAGTATTATAGCATAACCAGTTTGACTGCAATCTGATATTTAAAATGATTATGCCAATGAAAGATCAAAGAATTACTGTAAAATGAGAACCTGACATAGAAATATAGCGTTTGTATCAAACAAAATGCCTGCAGTAGACTTAAGGCATACACATAAATGCTTACTTTTCAGACATTCAAACAGCATCAGGAGGTAGGAGCAATTGTGAACAGAATGTAAAAATGATAAACAGAATGGAAAGGAGAAATACATACACCCATGAATAATATACATTTAAAATAAATTCATTTAAATCTTGGGGATTTATCCACCTTAAAAATGAGAAATGAATATCACCTGAAGTAGTACACTTTTATTAAATACATTTGGTTCTTTGAGGGCCTTATAAATAATAATTTCTCAGATGTCCATTGGGGAAGGGTAGACAGTCTGGAGATAATATTTAAAAGCCTCAAGGGAATACTCAATGTGTTTGATTTGAGTTTTGAACAGTTTTTTTTTTTCAGATACATATTTAAAAATCAAGTTACTCAAGATAAGAGTAGCTAAGAACTAAAGAACCAACCAGATAAAAATTCTTTTTTTCCCCTAGTATTTTAAAATGCAGATCCTATTCAGGTCTCTGAGCATAAGATTAATTACAGTATTTCCAAATATGCTATTCTGTAGAGTTTGATGAGCAAGGTAATCGGGTTTTCCCCAGTGCAAGCTTGGTTTAATTCTTTACAGGAACAACAGTGAAATTTCAAAACACAATTCATTTAGAAAGCTATTGAAATAAATGGATGAGTATGCTATCATACTACTTAAATGTCAATTTGCGAACATCAAAGCCAACTCTTGGACTGTTGACATTACACATCTTTAAACTATTTAGCAGAGCACTTGGCACATAGTAAGCAATATGCAAATATAAATGTATTATTATTAATCACTGATAATGTGCATGTTTTTATACCCCCGATTCCTTTAATCGACACATTTTTATTTTAGACTGTATACATTAATAACTAATCATATGATTCTTGTACAAGGAATATTTTAAAGCAGAATTTGAAGATGAGTAAATTAAGTATGAAATTCAAGAATAACCTCAGCATCCTTGCTCCCTGTACCAAATATTCAATTATCTTCATGCCTAAAATAGTTATAAGAAAGGAATATAACTCTACATTTTGCCTAAATTATACAGAAAATTATAGAGAAAATTGGCTCAACATAAGCAGAATCATCCTCTCATGATACAAAGTCACAGACTATAAAAGACTAATTGCAGCAACTTACTTTAGGGCACTATTCATATATCATATAGCATTTACATCTGTTTAGGTCACTAGGTAAATGTATTGAATACAAAGTCACTGCCTTTAGTAAATAGTGAGAAACTTTGCTTCGTTTATATACACAGAATCAAAAATCTCTAGATTTGGAGGGAGCCTTAGAGATAATCTAGAACTACCCATACCAGAACAAAAATCTTTTTTAATGTAAATAAAAGGAATTTCTTTGATTACTTCAGCTAATAGAAATTATTTCTTGACTTCACCTTTGATCAGGTGAAAAAGAAAATCCTTAAAGGAAATGGTCAAAGAATAATTTGATTTTGTCTTCATTTTCTTTTTCTTTTCTCATGGAATAATTTTTTCTCTGTCCCAGTATGATTTTCACAGAGTTCAATTTATGGGTAAAGTTTAACACAGTCTAATGTATGGGGTAAATTTGTTTCAGCATTTTTTTTCCTCCTTAGCTATTCCATTTTGTATTTCTTGTTTCATTTCTCCTAAGTACTCTTATAGCCCAATATCCAGACATTCATTTCTCTGGAGTTCTATTTGTAATATTGTGGAGTTACTGTCTTATTCTAGGTTTAATCACTGAGCTTCTCTCAATCAGTTTTCTTTTCTTTTCTTTTTCATTCTGTTTGCTCACATCTCTAGCTTTAGTTTCTAGATATATGCTTCTGTGAAACTCTTCTTCCATACTCCTTGATAGTGTAGATAGGCTTTGATCATTCCTGAACCTAGTGAGTAAGATCCTCCTTCTTCAGGATTGTGTGGCCTTATCTTCTTCTGTGGTTTGGTCCGCACTGAGATTGTGGATGCTGGGAGGAGTCCATACTGGCTGGATGCTAGTCTAGCCTTTATTATGCCACAGATGGGTTCTATAGATCACTGCATGCTGAGCACAGGTCGTTTTGACTCTTGCTTTTGATGGAGACTGTGGGTTGTCCTACCTCGGTTCTGGTCATTGGTTCTACAACCTTTTTTTGTATAGTCCTGCCTTGGATAAAGGAAAATATAACCTACTCTGATTTTCTTTATCGTTATTCATTCTGGAATATTTTTAAAACTTTAATGGTGTATTTGTGATTGATCTGGGGTATTCTTAAGTCCTAAGACATCATTTTTCTCATATTTCAATGTCAGTGTAAGGGCCAAAAATATCCCATTGCATTTTAGCTTTGATATATAACTTGGGAGAAAACTGAAGGAATACAAGAATACATTTTGGATAGGCCAAGGAAAGTTGGCTTCATCAATAAATTATTGAACTAGTTAGACCTGCATTCACTGAAGAAATTACAACAAGCATGATGTTCTACTTTTACCACCTGATTAGGATCCACCTGAGAGGGGAAACATTTTTCAAGGTAATGCACGTGGAATGTAGAAGATCTGGGATTTGAATGAAGGTGCACCATATCTGGAGATAATACAAATCTGCCAAGGACAGCTAACAATAGGTAACAGAGTCAGGATTCAAAACATTCTTGTGTTTAAATGATAGCCTAAATCTAATAAGATGGAATTTTTCAAGAATTAATTTTGGGTTTAAAAATCGTTTGCCTTAGTTGAATGTAGTAATTTGATGTAAAACTGTGTATAAAGAAGATATGGGTGTTGTAGCACAACTTAAGTTTAGGAGGGATCAACACTGTGATATAGTGGTCTCTCCTCACCTAAAATGAAGCCCTATCATCTTTGGCTATATGCAGTATCCAAAATAAGGGTGGTAATAGTTGCCTATGTCCCCTCCCACCACCCCCATTATCCCATAGACCAAATCTGAATTATTATGTTAATTTCTGTGTACCATATTTTTAAAATGATATAGATAAACTGGTACTATCCAGAAGTACAACTAGGAAGATAAAACTAGATATCTTCTTTTAAAAAGACAGGAAGATGGCGCCATAGAGACAGGAAAACTCCACAGCTCCCACATAGCCACCTCAAATACCAATAAAATATGACTCTAAACAAATTTTAGGGCTCCAGAACTCACAAAATTACAGAAAAACCCATCTCCCACTGAAGACAGCTCGGCAGGCAGGACAGAAAGGGCTTAACACAACACACTGGGAGCAGAACCCAACCTGGCCTGAAAGCGCGGCTTGGCCACAGGGCTGCCAGGACAAGCCACAGCTGGAGCACTTGGGGGAGTGGAGCAGCAGCAGCTGTGGTGATTTCCAGAGTTATCAAGCCATAAGAAATAAGGACTAAGTGAAAGGTTAGTGGAACTCAGCTACATTTGGGGGAGAGGATCTGGCTGAACTGCCTCCAGGGCAAGGAAGCAGCAGAAGGAACAGCAGGGTAGCTGCTTCAGAGCTCCCAGACTGCAGATTGCAGGGGGGCCAAGAGATCATTGAGAGGCTAAGTGCTCTTGCCTTAAGCTTCCTGGATTGGATCACAGTCTTGGGTGGTGGTGCTGAGGTGCATTTTCAGTGAGCCAAAGCTGGTGCGGGCTGCAGCAGCCTCCTAATAGCTCTGGCAGCTTCAAACACCCCAGCAATTTGGGGCACAGCTCTCCTCTCTGAAAGCAGAGTTCTACTGAAACTAAAAGTCAAGTAATTGACTAGCAACATGAGTAGGCAAAGGGACAAAAAGGATCAAAGCATTGAATGGGAAGAAGACAACACAGTCAGAACTCCCGCACCAAAGGCTTCCAAGAAAAATGTAGACTGGTTACAAGCCATAGAGAAGCTTAAGAAGTATTTTGAAAGCCAAATAAGAGAAGTGGAGGAAAAATTGGAAAGAGAAATGAGAATGATGCAAGAATATCATGAAAAGAAAGTCAAAAACCTGACTGAAGAAAATAACACTTAAAAAAAAACAGACTAACTCTTTTAAAAAGACAGATCAAAAGAACCAAGTATATTTAAGCACTGGCAAAGTGAATATGAGCAGAATGAAAAAAAAAGTCTCAGTCCTCAAGAAGCTTCTATTCTAATGAGATATAAGAGGGTGGAGCTATCTATCCCAGTGACATGGTTTTGAAAAGTCTGGAGTTCAGCTTAGAGAGGAATGAAGCACTATGAACAATGAGTGGAAGTTCGGAGAAATGTGATTTAGGTTTAATTTAATGAAAAACTTAAAACATCTAAGCTAACTCCCTCCTAGAACAACATAAAGCCATGGTTCTTAATTTTTTAAGAGGATGACGGCATACACTTCATGCCTCCAAAATATGCCCTAGAGTTTTTTTTCCCCCTCCAAATTTAATTTTGTTTCTTTGAGCACAAGGACAATGTCTGAAAAATGCTTTTAAATGATATATACTGATATGATTAACTTTGAAGTCAAGGAGGAAAGACACAGTTAAGAGTTGACAAAAGAAAAAAGCTAAGGATTATGGTGTATATTTGTGGGTGTGTGTATATGTATGTGTGTGTGTGTGTATATAACAGAAAATAATCATAAGAAAAGGTAGGAAGTAACATTTTTAAGGGAGTAATTTAGTTGCATTTCAATAGTTGTTGATTCTAAATTGTTGTTTTAAAGAAAGAAAGAAAATTTTCACTTGATTCCCCATTCTGAGCATGATCTTTACTTACATTTATGTATTATACCAGTGTTTTTCATATTCCTCATTTAGAAAACGACTGTTCTGTGTTCATTGGATAATTTTTATCATTTTACTACAAAATAGCCTGCATCATTTCACTGTGCCACTTTAAAAAACTTATACAGTAATTCCAACAGAAACAATGGGAAGTTTTCAGCATGTGTATGCATTACGACAATGACAATTACCTCCTATTATCTCCGCTAACCGTTAAGTCCCTCAGAGGCACTGAAAATAGCCCCTCATTACAACTTTCTAAAACCTTTATTACTCTCCAAATCTGTGTGATTCATGTCAGCACTCTAAAACACACAAAATATAATTGCAAGACCTTTTTGGAGGTTAAATACCTTTTTAGGATAGACCATTTCCTTTCAGCCTTCATAGATTTGGTCTTCTCTGACCTTAATAGTTTGAACTAAATATGATATTGGAGTTCATCATTTCCAATCAGTTATAAGAGCACAAGGTACTTATTAGTCCTATCGCAGACAGATAATAGCAAATGTTATTTAGTCACTCTCTCTCTCTCTCTCTCTCTCTCTCTCTCTCTCTCTCTCTCTCTCTCTCTCTCTCGCTGGTCTGTTTATTTCAAGCCATGGAAGTATTACCTTGCCTCATAGTATCTCCTCTTTGAAAACCAAGTTTCCTATTAACAATGCTCCTACCCAACATAATGATGCACCAGTTTTAAATTGGCATCCTTCTTTGTTCTTTCCTTTAAGGACCTCAGCCTTCTGACCTGTCATTATTGAATCTCAGGAAATTAAACAGAGCTGTATGGAGTATTCTTCTTTGTCCCTTTATTTTGCTCAAAATCTTACTTGTCCTTCTTCTCATTCCCTACTCTTTATTCCAAACACCTTTTCTGCTGTGAATCATCATGGCTTTTCATTTTCAAATATATTAAAGTGCCTGGCAAAGAACCAATGAAAGAGTGAGTTAGGTAATTAAGGTTTTAACTTTTTAAAGATAATAGTGATTAGAAACCAGGTATATATAAAAAAATAAATTCATCCAAGGCTAGGTTTTAAAAAAAAATTCCCATCATTGAAAAAAAAGATTAAATAGTTTTGATTTTATACCTATATGGATTTTGATGGTAAATTTCAATAAATTAAGAGAATTAAAGACCATTAGAAGAAATAGATCACTGTTATTGCTAATGAAAGAAAACAATGAAAATAGACAAGGAAAAACCAGCAAAGAGACTCATGGGCCAGAGATCTATGGTATAATTTTGCCTACTAACAATTCAGTGTTAGTTAAGATTGACAAAATGACTATATAATTTTTAAAATGACGACCTGTTATCATGGATAAAAGAAAAATGATTGACCACTTTGTAATTTATGCTTACAGCATGGAGAGTATAGAAAGCAATCTTGTTCTTGAGTACAGTCATTTCTAATGTCCAATACATATTAAGTAATAAAATGACTTAAAGTTGGGCCCATACTTACAACATGCAGAAGAACAAGTTGGTTTTAATCAAGAAGCTGAATAAAGAAAGGGAACACAACCAAACT
Organism: Pseudocheirus occidentalis; assembly: GCA_028646575.1. Classification (NCBI taxonomy): domain Eukaryota; kingdom Metazoa; phylum Chordata; class Mammalia; order Diprotodontia; family Pseudocheiridae; genus Pseudocheirus; species Pseudocheirus occidentalis. The sequence continues at coordinate 71,454,770 of CM053593.1, forward strand.
GTTCCCAATATGTGAAGAATAGCTTGAGTACTCTTGCACGGTGCTAAACATTGTTTTGTCATTCATTTTCAAGAAGCCCAATACTATCTGGAGGGTGATGTCATGACTTGCAAATGAATTGGATTTAAGTGAAGGAGATCTGTGCCAAGTCACCAACTTCACTTTCTCCTCCAGAGCCATCTGGTACCAGCAGCAAGACATAAGTAAGGAAGACTGGACATGGCTCTGGATGCAGTGAGAGACACTGGCCTTTTAAAGCTAAGGTCCCAGTTTGTTTGAGGCTACATCCATTCAGTGACAAAGGAAAGGTAAAAGAAGCAAAAGAAAACCTCTTTTACCTACTTAAAAAATAAGTCTGGGAAGGGAAGAACCTCAGGGTAGTAAGAAGTGGCAATGAGTGAAGGGATGGCACTCTCTGGTATAAGGATGGCTTCTGCATTGGCTACATTGGAGGGCTATCTGAGGTCTGATGGTCATTATTTGGGTTTTGATGGCTCAAAGTGAGTGTAAATAAGCACTGGAGAGATAAAGGAAAGAAGAGAAAATATCATAGTAGTCCCTGATCTCAAGAAACTTGGTCTAATGGGGTAGACAATATGCAAACAATTGTGTACAAATAATTACATAAAGAGGATATGTAAGGTTTAATCTTAGAATAAAGGCACTCTGTTGTAGGCCAAGACTTTCAGGGGCCTTGGCCACATTAGCTCCCCAGTTCTACAAAGGTCATTAAGCAGATATGCAAGGAGAGTATAATCTTGTTGAATGGATGCCCTCATTGGTTTCATGAATATCTAAAGAAAGTACTGAGTTAATTTGCAAGTCTTGATTGTAACACCCTCTTTATTTGTGCCTCTGGACATGGTCCTAGGATAAAGAGCTTAACGAGTGATTGGCTTTGGGCTGGGGTAGAGAAAGATAGAGACCAAGGGTGGTTGCTTGCATTCTGCTAAAGGTATATAAACCTTGTATCTTCCATGTATCTTTGGCTCTGTATGAAATGGTTCTGCAATAAACATCCTATGGAATACATCCCCCTCTCTCTCCTTCTTTCTTATTCAGCTAGAAGCTCTCTCTCTCTCTCTGTCCTTTTATTTCACTCAGCTAGAAGCAAGGCCCAGACTGCGCTAGCCACAGCAGCACTCGATTCCAGAAAGAGTGGGAAAGGATTCTTAAAGAAGATAGGATGTTAGCTGAGACTTGAAGGAAGCTAGGCAAAGTAGAAATCACAGATAAGGAAGAAGAGCTTTACAGATGTAGATCACAGATTATCAACAGAAGGAAAAGACCAGCATTAAGGGAGAATAAGGAAAGGCTAATAGAAGGTAAGATTTTAACCAGGACTTAAAGGAAATCAGGGAACTTAAGAGTTTGAGATGAAGAGGGAGAGAATTCTAAGAAAAGGGGATGGCCAAAGTAAATTTTGGGAGTTAGGAAATGGGACATCTTATCAAAGAAACAGCAAGGAGGTTAGCATCACTGGATGGGAGAATTTGTGTGATACTAATAACTTTTAAGAAGAGTGGAAATATAGGAAGGAATCAGGTTATAAAGGAGGCTAAGACACTACATATTTCTAGGACAATACTGGGTGGATTCAATATGGAGAATATATTTATTGAATGACGTGTATCACTTGTGGGTTTATCATACAATCCTATAATTTCATTTATGTAGGAAGCACAACAAATGTTGGTGGTGGTGGAAAGTAGGAAAAAGGTCATTAGCTCCAGTTTCTAAGCCAAGATCTTTTCATTCTGGTTTCCGAGCTGATCTGTATCTATCCCACCAAGATCCTTTGTAATTTTCCTAAGTGAAGTCATCTAGATGATTTGAAGGAAATCTAAACTAGTAAGGAATATACTAAGTAAACCAATTTTGTGTCTAGATAATATATGAAAACCAATTTGTAAACCATAAAATGATAATGATAAATGTTTGCAGAAACTTACATAAGAATTTAGGCAAAGATATAGTGAGTAGCAGTAGTTGAAACATAGAATATTGAGAACATAAGCCTAAAGGAATCTGTTTATTTTTAATTTTTCCTGTCTGTGTGTCTGAATGTGGCTACAACAATTCTGCATCATGGCTAAAAGAACTTACTTCTCACTCAGCTCTAGGGAAGGTATGATAGTATCTGTGACACAGCAGACAGGAACAGAAAGCAGCATAGGCCCCCAAGATGCTGCACTGTAACCCATGACCAGAAGATGGTAGGAAAGAACTGCAAAAAGAAGCTATTAAAATATTCTCAGTAGAGAGGAGTGAGAAGCAGAAAATTCCAACCCAGTAGCAAAAGGTGCTTGCCTGATAACACCACCAGAGGATGGCAGCATCACCTGACGACATCTGTGGCTTTACACCCTGGAAAGAGAAATCTCCCTGGACACAAATATTTCCTGGTCACAGGAAATTGCTTCACACATGTTCCCTGTTCATATAAATGACTTATATATGCATTCCTTGATGTCTATACCCTCTTCACATATGTATTCTCTATCCAACAGGTAATATGGCAGTATGTGAAAGAATTTACATGTTGGTATATTTCTTATAACACTGATTTTTCTATCCTCTTTGTGTGTATATATATATATACACATGTGTATATACACATACACACATACCTATGTGTAAATATACACACATACATCTGTGTATATATGTATATATACATGTATGTACACGTATATGTGTGTATGAAAGTAAGAGTTTATAAGTATTGATTCTGAGTTCCTTAAAATGGATATAGCTTTCTGGGAGCCTGTGGCAAGGAACAGTGGGGGATCTGGCTGCTAAAGTTAGAAGGAACCTCAAAATTTTGTATCAAGTTCAATGAACATATGAAATAACACTTGAAAAAATTAGCCATACAATCTTTGCTTACAGATCTCAAACTAGGATCTTGGTGGGGAGAGAAGGGGAGGAAGGACACATACCTTCCTAAGGCATCCACTTCCACTGACAGCTTAGATTTTTAGATTATCACCCTGCATTAAACCCAAATTTACCTTTATCCAACTTTCATCTAGCTTTCCTCAGTTCCACTCTCTAGCATTAAGCAGAACAATTTTAATCTGTCTTTCTGTCTCTCATGAACTCAAGTCACTGAGTTAGCACAATGAGTAGAGTGCTATAACTGGAGTTGGGAGAACCTGAGTTCAAATTCTCCCCCCTGACACTTATTCACTCTTTGGCATCATGTAAGTCAAGTCAACTCTCTCAGCCTCAGTTTCCTCATCTGTAAAAAGATCATGCTAGCACTTCTCTCACAGTGCTATTATGATCTTCAAAAAGGATAACATATAATGTACTTCACAAATTTTTAAGTGCTATATAAATGCTAGTAATATTATTATTCTTCACCATCTGGAAGAGCAAATTCAGTCCAAACAGCTAAGATGATTTGTGTGTTTGTACATCCTCTTAAATGATAAATGGTTCCATATACTTCTTTTTCTAAAATAAGTAAGGATTTAAGGGTAAACAAAACTGACACTGTACTAATGTGATTGGGCTTGAACCATTATTAAGTGGAAAATTTCATTAAGAAACAAAGAAACCTAAAGCAACAACCAAAGGTTTTGTTTAAAGGGGTTTTCAAAGAACATGGGGAAACCTAATTAAGATTAGGATGCTTGGCTATGGAATTTGCTTTAAGTAATAATGTTGGGAGGATTTTTCTCTAAATTCTTTTTAATTTATACTTACTTACCAATTAAAACTAAACCTCAAACTCAGATATGCAGTTGTGAATTTCATTTTAGCATCAGTTTGTGAAGCAACACAGGACAGAAAGATGACTCAGAAAATTGAGGCTCAATAGTTATGCCTTATATATAACTTATTTTTATTGAATAACTTATTCTCTTGAATCATTGGTCTAAATGTGGAAAAGGAAACATGAGACTGAAACTTATTTCTACTGAATGAAGAGTATAGATATGTAGATATACGGAGAATATGGCCACTGTTTACTAGCATTGGAAGGAATAGTATACAGAAGATTGGTGAGACATTTTCTGCTTTATTGTGGAGGAAAAAAATTAGCAACAGTGGTAGAATATTTAGGCTCAATGCAAGGAAAAGTTTCCTAATCCTTAAAACAACACAAAAATGGAATGAGTGATTCTCAGGTCTTGGGATCCTCATCGTTGAAGGTCTTCAAGCAGACAAACTAATGTCTCTCAGCAAGCACAGTTTGGTTAGAAATGTACACCTTTTGACTTTAATATCAATACTTCTTACACCCAAATTGTCTATTCAAACGTCTATAGGTGCGTGCAGTTTTTCAGCACCTCATGTATCTACATTAGTTATCAGCTAATTATCAAATTGTACTAGCATTAATCTAGTCCTGCTCTGTTGGTTTAGTGTCTTAAATAATTGATGATGTCCTCATTAGGGTATTTTAGTACATCATTTAGTAAAAATATAGCACATACATGCAACAGAAAGAATTTCATCTTTCTATAGCAGTAAGGATAAGATTTCAAGTACAACACAATGAGAAAAAAAAGACTCCAAATTCCATCAGGTCTATAGAATGCAAAATTAATTCTTTAATTATTAACTCCATTAATTCCTTAATTTTTAATATTAAGTAATGATACCAATAGTCTGATTTTCCTAAGTATACCAAGAAATTAATTTCAAATGTATATTTTAAAATTAGCTTTGTGTCTCTATTTTCACAGAATTCTTATTCTGTAAGAATGCAAATTAAGAGAAAATTTCAGTCTATGACTTTTAATTAAAATGTATGATTTTTTAATAAACTTGTCTTTTTTTCCTTTCTTTTTTGTATTTAGATAACTATTAGCAACTAGAATAATTTCTTTTCCTCAGCTATTTTCTTAATCTAGTCTGTGTGTCTTTTTAAGCAGGAAAATCCCATGATTTATCCTTCAGATCATTTGAAAATTGAGAAGTAAAACGTGTTGATTATATTAACATATTATTTTATTTTGTGCCCTCTAGTGCAATTTTCATAGGACTGCTAGTGTGATTAGCAAAGTTCATAACTTTGCTTTTTTATTTATTTAAATTAGTTCTGTTAAAAGAAATAAAATGTTGTCATATTCTTTACAGATCAAATCCAGCAATGTGAAGTAAGTCCACTCTCAATCACATAGCAACTCAACAAAAGCACATAAGTATCAATGAATCAAGTGACTATCAAAATGATTTTTTTCACATGACACAATTGAGATATTAGATTAAGTCTGTCAGATAAATTCTGAAAATTGGACGTTCTGGTTTGATTTTTAAGTTCTCTTAATTTCTGGGCAATCGAATATATTTGTCAAGTATGACTTTTAAACCATATTTAACTATTTAGTAAAAAAAATTGAATTTTCTGGACAAATATGATTTTAAAAGAAAACATTAAGTTTGGGTCTTCTTTTAAATTCTTACCTGTGATGCCAAATATTCCTAATCATGATACTTAAAAGTTTGAAATGGTTTTACAATTTATCAGAATGAAATCTCTTTGCTTAGGCTTCCTTTGGGACAAGATCATCAAGTTTTTAATAAAAGAAACATCAAAATGGATATGGAATTTCTAAGTTGAATTTAAATATCATCTCTTTTTTATCCTTTTATTTACCTGTATGACCTTAGGGAAGTTATTTCAACTATCTGCAGCTCAGCTCCTTCATCTGGAAAGTCAAAGAATTAGGCCTGATGATTACTAAAGTCCCTTGAAGATCTAAAATCAATACTTATGTAATCAGTAGGTGGTCCTGAAGAGAGTAGACTGAACTAATCATTTCTTGGTCCTTTCTGGACAAGGATAGAATTGATTCTCCTGCCTCCTCCCACTGAATTGGATCAGGGTGTAACCTTGGCTTTGATCACATTTTTCTCCTCCCTCTCTTTTCTCTCTCAGTCACAGTTTCAACAATTAATTCACTTTTAATACAGCAACAATAAAGTGGCCTTTAGTGGTCTTTTCCTCTGACTTTTTATGGGGTTTAAATCAAATAAAAGTTATTAATAAAATTAAAATGAATAAAATTATTATATATAATAATATATAATATAGTTAAGAAAATTATTAACATTCAGACATAGATTTAGCTTTCTGACATAATTTAAATTTGTGTATTTCTAGTTAACTTCTTGGCTTCTTCCATTCCCTTTTTATCATCACACATTAAATATAAAGACACGTTACTACAAGCCTACACAACTGACCAAAGGCCTTTTTTTCTTTCTCTTTTTTTTTTTTAGATCAAGATAAAGACAATAGCTTAGAAAATATAAACAAGAATAGAGTCTATAATAATAGCTGTTATCTGACAGGCATACTGAGAGGAAGTTGTAGAAAGAATAAACTTTTTGGAACTTCACTTAGACCTTCAATTAAGGATGACAACCAGCAGTTTTATTTCAAGGTTGTTTTGGTTTATTTTATTTTACTTTATTTTTTAAAGATAATGGGCAGAGATCTAACAGCATACCACATTTTCTTTCCTTCTCTGTTACTCCTCTCTTTTGAAATGTTTTCTCTCCTGTTCTCTGTCCCATCTTCTCCTCTGTCTCTTACTCTGTCTCTTTTACCCCTTTTTCCCCTTCTCCATCCCTTGCTTATACAGTTCAGATTACACATTGCCACTTGGCCATTTCTTTTTACAGATTAGACACCTAAATTCTAAAATGCACACACTGAAGATGCCATCTCAAACACTGCAAACCACGTTCAGCTCTGGCAATCCCAGCAGTCTTTCCCGTACTTTGCCTTCTCACAGGCTATGTAAATTATGTGGATTTTTTTTTCCATCAAAACTCCTGGGCATGGTTCTACTCAAAGATCATAATAGTGCAGATATTTCTTATGGATGACAGGGAAAAAAAAAAACTCTTTCAGAACTATGACTCCTACAAAGCCAGCCAGTTCCCAAACCTCTATACTTCTATTGCATGTGTACGCGTGTATATGTGTGTGTGTGTGTGTATGTGTGTTTAAACATTTAGAAATATATTTTATTTGCTTACATACATTTTTGTTAACTTCACTAGGGAGGGGTTAAGGAATCAGAGAAGACAGACACTACCTGGCCAATTCATATTTCCAGGTCTTGCCCATAAGTCACTTTTAGTCAGTCAGTTAGCATTTATTAAGTACTTGTTAAATGCCACGCACTGTGCTAAGCTCTAGGGGTTCAAAGAAAGGCAAAAAACAAACAGTCCCTGCTTTAGAGCTGGAGATCATAGTTGAATGGAGAAGACAACATGAAAACAACTATGTACAAACAAAATATATGCAGGATAAATTGGGTGTAGGCACTGTAATGTTAAAGGGATATAAGATCTTCTCCACCCATTAATAGGCCTCAGGAGCTCATTAAGGGAAACTCCTTTAGGGAAGGCATGTTGTGGGAAGACTTTCACACCTTTTGCTAATTGCTACTTAGGCACTGAGTCATCAGGGTTGTAATGTCTTCTGGCTCTCACAACTACACACACACACATACACACACCCACATGTATACACATATACATATATACAGACATACACACACACACACACACACACACACACACTGTGAGTTGGTATTTTGCTTTGGGGGCTCACTTATGAGAAGGTTCTTGTAATTTCCTGGTCGAGATTCTGAGTGGCTGTATGTTCAGAGCTCCCCATCTGCTCAGATGTAAAGGCTTTCTCAAACCAGGGATGTATGTAAAGTTATAATTGATTCAGGCAGTCAGAGCCCTGTCTGTTGGTCTTATTTCTCTGCTTCTATTTTCCCTATTTTCTTTGTTCAGATTTTCTCTGAAGTTCAGGGTGCTGATTTTTCCCTTGAACTAATTAATGAATGTAATTGTAAAAAGACTGTTGAACCCTTAAACAGTTATCTTTCCTAGTAAAGCAGATTTTAGTAAACTGTGCTAGCAGCTATCCTGGGTATGCCTAGGTGGTTGCCCCCTAAAGGTACTTTAGGGAAGGCACTAGGATTTAAGAGGACTGGGAAAGCCTTCTTGTCAAGAAGGTGGAACTTTAACTGTCACTTGAAAGTAGCCAGGGAAACTAGGAAGTGGAGATGAGAGAAGGGAGAATATTCCAGGAGGTGGAGATGAGAGAAGGGAGAATATTCCAAAAAGGATAATATTCCAGGGGAATAAAAAAGTCTTGGGGGGAAAGGAAGTACAGTAGAGACAGTCATATTTTCCCTTTATGTTTCCCCAGTTTGAACTGACTGTCACTGTAAACTGATGTCTCATCATGGAGAAGAAACTGTGGGTTTCCAAAGACTAGGTCTACAACTCTGTCCTGGTAAACTGATGACCAACCTAAGTTAAGTTGAGAGATGCTTATGTTCAGTCTGTCAGTGAATAACAAGTGTTGACCTTTTTGAGGGGCAGGGTGAAGGGGTTTGTATCTCATAAATAATCATCTACTGAATTGTAATGAATTGCATTACAGAATGCCCTGATAAGATCGAGGATCTTTTAAAAGGGTAAAGATATTGAATGGGGTGCTAAAAGAAGGGAAAAGTTAAGGTCTGCCTACATTAATACTTGGACCAGGAAGAACCATTTCATTTAATAAGCTGCTAAGTTTACCTAACTTGGTAACTAAAAGGAAAGCTATGATTCTTAATTCTGAAGCACAGGGGGAAGCTGGAATTTTTTTTTAAGTGCAAAAGGCTTTTGAATAACTTTTAACAATACTAAAGCATTTGTATGATAAATTATAGTATGGAGAGAGGAAAAAGTAAGTTTACCAAGAAAAACCAAATGTTCCTGTTTTGAGTATACTATAAAAACAACAACTGGCTAGCAGTATTTTACTTTTCTCTTAACTCCTAAGAATTTTTTAAAAAAATGTCATATACACTAATTCATTGTTGGTGAAATTGTCAACTGATCCAACCATTTTGGAGGTCAATCTGGAATTATGCCCAAAGAGTTATTGAACTACCTATTCTCTTTGACCTAGCAATACCACTCCTTGGTCTATTTGCAAAGATGATTAGGGGAAAAGGAAAAGAATCTATATGTTCTAACATTTTTTTTTTGCTTTTTGGAGAGGGTAAGGTGGGGAAATTGGGGTTAAGTGACTTGCCCAAGGTCACACAGCTAGTAAGTGTGTCAAGTGTCAAGTATAACTTATTTTGTCTATTATGGATACTCAAATTAACTATAAAGGACATAAAGAAAGATGCTATCTACATCCAAAGAAAGAACTGGTAAATAGATATATAGAATAATTTTACATACACACACATCTGTGTCTAATGGTAGTAATCTCTAGGGTGGGGAGTAAGAAAAAAGGAAAAAATAAGATAAATTTACATGATAATTTTGTATATTTGAAAGGAATAGCAAGTTTGCATAACATTTGCAGTTTCACATGCAATCACTTTTTATTGTACTGTGTTATAGAAATACCTACTTTATTCCATAAATTTAAAAGAAAGTAAACTTTACAAAATAAATATAATCAAGTGTGAAAAAATAAAAATAAAATGTCAAAGAAAGAGACTTGGACTCTGAGCTCGCTTTTTAAAAATTATTTATTTTTTAATTTTCAACATTCACTTCCCTAAAATTTTTTTTGTGGGTTTTTTTTTTTTGGAGGGGAGAGGGCAGGGCAATTGGAGTTAAGTGACTTGCCCAAGGTTACATAGCTAGTAAGTGTGTCAAGTGTCTGAGGCCATATTTGAACTAAGGTCCTCCTGACTTTAGGGCTGGTGCTCTATTCACTGCGCCACCTAGCTGCCCCTCTGAGTTCACTTTAGAACTACATCCTCCACGTAGCTATGCATGAGTTTGCAGTGTTAGAAGCTTCAAGCAAGAGAGAATTAAATAAATGTATTCTCACAGATGATGAAATATAGGTTTAGCGAGGCATCGTGGTAATCTAAGGAGAAACATCACAAAAATGTCAAATGTGTCTTGACTCAACCTTGCTGATGTGGTAAAAGTAATAAGTTTGTGATCTTGAGACTACTTACATCTTATGCCCAGAAATCCAGTGCTTCCAAGTCTTTGTTCTTGTCCCAAGAAGTCCTGTATTTCTTTTTTTGTTTTTGCTTTTTTGGAGGGCATTTGGAGTTAAGTGACTTGCCCAAAGTCACACGGCTAGTAAGTGTGTCAAGTGTCTGAGGTCACATTTGAACTCATGTCCTCCTGACACCAGGGCCGATGCTCTACTCACTGTGCCACCTAGCTGCCCCTTTTTTGTTTTTTGTTTTTTGGAAGTCCTGTATTTCTAAAACTGTGGTAACTTTTACTAATATCTTGGAATAATTGACTTGGTGTAGGGAAGTAATGGTACAATGGAAAAAGTCATTTGTTTTTCAGTTAACAGAACTGAATTCAAATCCTACCTGATTTACTATCTACTTGGCTCGCATAAATAACTTAGTATCTTTTATTCTCAGTCTCTTCACCTGTAAGATAAGAGACTGAGCTAAATAACCTTTAATTATCTTATCTCTAAATCCATGATTCTTTACTGCTCCCACTATGCTGTAGCAAAGAGACAATGGTTAATCATGAGCTGAGACTAGTACTCCCCAAGAAACATTTATGGAAATGACAAACATTTAGAAACAGGTTCATGGGCATTTGGTAACTAATACAATTCTCTCTTATTGTCCTACCATTCTATTTCAATGCTCTGCCTTTTTTTGTGATGCAGTATCTGATTTGGTCTAGAAAGAATATATAGGTGCCAAATACAGTTTATATATTTTAGAAAATATATAAAGATTCAGGTACAAAAAACTTAGTTATACATACATACATACATACATATATATATGTTATAGCTTAATTTCACAGAAAATATGATTTGACATCCATCTTTATTCATAATAGCTGAGTAAGTTATAAAAAGTTACCCATCTAGTGGGTAACTTCACACTAAAGACAATGATCTCTAGAACTGAGCCAAGGCACTTGGCCAATATATAAAACCTCTAGTATCCTCACATTTAGATAGTACATTTCTCACCATAGAACAAGTATTAGAATATTCATTTAATGATGGCAGCTATATAGCACAGTGGATAGAGTGCTGGTTCTGGAGTCAGAAAGTCAGAAAGACCTGAGTTCAAATCCAAAGTCAGACACTGGCTGTGTGACTCTGGGCAACTTTATTTGCCTCTGCTTCCTCATCTGTAAAATGAGCTGGAGAAGGAAATGGCAAACTACTCCAAGATCTTAGCGAAAATAAACAAAAACAAAAAACACTGCCCCACCCCAGCCCCAAATGGGGTCAGAAAGAGTGAGATACAATTGAAATGACTGAATAAAACAAAAACATTAAATTGGAAGAAACTGAAGTTTGTAGCGATTCGGGGATTGGAATTGTCTTGCATAACTAGACAATGTCAGAGCTGGAACTTTAACTCAAGGCTTTTGATTCCAAGTCCAATAATGTGTACTTCATTCTACACAAAAGATTTTATTTACATAATAACATGTTATCACTCAAATAATCAAATTATTTGGGAGTAATGTCTGGTGAACACTCTTGAAAACATGTAAGCAATAAAACCACACTCTTTTTTAGAAGTCTGCTTTGAATACGGTACATTATACAATGTGCAATGACAATACAAATATTTACTCTGCCTCTTTTGCCAAAGGTTTGTGATGGGTTTTGCTCACCAATAAGTCACAGTATACTGGTATTGTCATAACATATTTTTCCCTCACACTTCATATATATAAAATACATGAAGATGCACAAAATAAATTTAAGGCTGACAGATTACTGAAAATGACGAACGAGTTTAAATGATTACCCAAAAATTTATTCAGAAGGGCCAAGATTTAGAAGCTTATTTTTGTTTTTTTAAAGCAAATTTTAAATTCACTCTCTAAAAAATAAGTATCCCTATTTATATATGTGTTTATATATATATATATATATGTATATATGTATATATACATATATACACACATACATACAAGGAAACAAATGCACACATATGCATATACACATGTACATACACCATCTTACTAGAAGGAAATGGCTCTCTGAATGGTGTCATAAATGGCACAAATCAAGTATTATTCATAATAAACTCTTACATAATAGAATAAACCACTACATTACACAGGTATAAGAAAATAAGAAGTGGGGGAAGGGAAGGGAATAAGCATTCTCTTCTTACTGGGCACCAGATACTATGCTAAAAGGTTTTCAAATATTACCTCATTTGATCCTCATTACAATCCTGTGAAACAGGTGTTATTATTGGTACAGTAGAGAAAACTGAGGCAGACAGCGGGTAAATGACTTGTTCAGGGTCACAAAGCTTATAAGTGTCTGAGGACTAAAACTACTGAATCCAGATCCAGTACTCTATCTATTCTATCACTTGGTTGCTTCTAGAAGAATGCCAAAAAGCAGTGGACGTGTTTTTGTTTTTTCTGGAATCATCTTGGTTTGTTTACAAGATCAGATTGGACAGGTACTTCAGAAATGTTCCAAGCAGATAAGTAATGATATGGGCAAACTGTCAAGTAATGTAAATTATTCTGTCACCATTAAGGACAAATTGAGTCACAGGCATTGTCTAGATACCAAGCCTCTGTAACCTAAAACATATCATTCTTGGCTATTCAAGTACATAGTGGTCCAAGCATTCCCATGGCTTCCTTATTCATGCCTCAGCCACCAGAACCACCCAATGGGCTTTTACAAACAAAAGACTAGAGTTTTTATTATGCATTGTTACAAGAGAATAACTACAGTGACTGTTGTTCAATTCCATTATCTTGAAGAATTATTTTAACTTCAAAGTTCTGTGATCCTTTGATTCTAAATTTTCTCCCTATTCCATACCTATCTATGGCAAATGTGTGCATAAATTATGGCTGTGTAGTAATGGTGAATTGGTCAGAACAATAGGGTAATGGAAAAGTGATCAGTAGGAGACTAAAAAATCAAGTTGGCCTTAATTCTAGAAGCCAAGTCAATAACTTGAACTCTGTGGGATTGATGCTTCTTGGTACCTAATGTATTGTATAAAGGTTTGGTTATAAAGAAGGTAGCTAGATTACTTTTGCATTTCTAGTCTTTAAAAATCACCTTTTAACAATAGATCCTAGTATATAAAGCCAGAGATTAAAATGATCTAAAGAAATATTTTTTGGAATGAACTACATTGATTTCAAAGTTATTTCCTCCCACATCCAGGATAGGTTTACTCCCCTTCCCTCACCCCCACTCTCATCCCCCTACACAAGTATTTAGGCATGAGTCTGGGTTCTCTTCAGAGAACTACTGTCATATAAATTACCTAGATTGTAAGAAGAGTTTACCCTGTCATCTTTTTTTTTTGAATCACATAGTTGGAGACAGAAGAGAATAGTGAAATAGTGAAATACGAATAGAATAATAATGATGATATTTAAAAGCTTTGCCTTCCAAGAGATAGGCAATGACAGTCAAAGCATCAGAGAGGTAAGGAAGGAAGATTTCGTTTCTGTTGCTAATGATTAAGGAGTTGACCTCTCTCCTAAAAAGACCAGAATAAAAATATGAATGAACACAGAAAAGGGAGAGAAAAGCAGCAGCAAAATATAATTCTATCTTAGAGATATAATGAAAAATATGTAGCATATTAGCAAAGATGATGAGCTACCCAGGATATTGTATATGGTTTGCCAGTATTCATATGACAAAGGGGGTTAACCGAGAAGCAGTTAAGTTGAAAATGAAAGTATCAGTGATGCAAACATAAAGATTTTTATTAGATGTGTGTTTTCAACCTCCTTGATTGTTAGAAATTCTCTTCTATCTCCTTCACCTGGTACTATAGAAAATCAGATACTATCCTATATCAAGGATATATACTTTTTCATTATAATGTTAGAGCACTAGTTATAAAGACTCAATTTCACTGAACATTTTTTAGTATTTAGTATATTATGTATATTTAGTATATTATGTATTTTTTAAATTTTGCAGTCACACAAATCAATGTGGAGTAGCCAACACATTTTATTACGCCTGTGTTTCTGCACAAAAAAGGTCAGGATAACAATTTGTCATTCAGGTTCTTGAAACAAAGTCAGTGAATAAGAACTCATAAATAAATACTGATCTCTCTTCCAATGCATACTTTCCCTCTTTTGATGAATCAAATTCCTTGAAAGTTTCCTTTTGGTGTCTTCCTGGCAATATCCATATCCTTTTGAGAAATGATTTATTGCATGATTTCCATTTCACTTTAATCCCACATATATCATCTCTAAAAATGATCTGTGGAGATGCAGCCCATTCCCATACCTACAAATTGAAAGATACTTGTCATCGTATATCACTGCCTTAAATTATTTGGGTGAGAATTGTGTTGAAACATTACATTCTCCTAAAAGGTGCCTAGGATTTAATTTAGTATCACAACTTTTGACTCAGTGGTCACAACATCATTTTCTATGACATAAGCAAATATTTAAAAGTGTCCTTAGTTTAAAAAGTATTGACAAGATTGTATCCTTCTCTCCCACCAATTTGTGCCACTACTGCCAGAGCTAGCAATAAATGCTCCTGGGAAATCAAGCTTAGCTACATGTACAGCTAATTGGAAATTTGCCTGTGACCAGAGGATATCAAAGCACGTAGTCAATCAAAAGAAATCAATGAATTCAATAAAAGGTATTCCAAAAATTCCCACCAAATATACAGATGGTATAAAAGAATCATCTGAGACTAATCATGTCTAGATAGGACATTTTTTGCTTATTAAAAAGACCATCATGGTAGTGCATCAACATAAAATTCCTGTTCAAACTTCTAAAGATCATAGAATCTTAGAGCTGTTTATCTACTCATCTCATCTGACAGATGAAGAAACCAAAGACCAGGAAATTCAAGCAGGTTCATCTAGGTGACAACTGTAAAGAACTAAGATGAGAACCTAAGATTCATTATTCTTGGTTCTAGTGTTCTTTATACTAACCTACATTTAACAATCGAGCATGCCTAAGATAATTAGGATGGAATTTCATATTAGAATCCAGACTCTACTCTTAGAACTAACTTCCTCCAGGAAATTATACAGACTTCCTTTTGTCATTAAAAATAGCTACTCAATTTCTGCCTCAGAGAACTGAGCTTATTTACAATGAAATTAGCATGAAATTAGTAGGGGGAGAAAAGTGCATACGGTTTTTTTAGTTGGAAAAGTAATAAAAAAAAAAGAATGTTCCATATCATCTTTTGTATCAAATCAAGGAAAGATGATCAATGTGGATACAAAATAAGTATTCTTCCTGATTATCATCACCATTTAGGTCAGAAGTTCTTAATGTAGGGAACCTCATCTTTATCCTTGTCTCTGATTTTATATAAAAATAAAGATTTGAAATAGATAACTACTGACATTTGAGTGGTTAGGCAGCAAAGTGCTGGGTTTGGAGTCAGGAAGATTCATCTTTGTGAGTTCAAATCTAGCCTCAGATACTTAATAAGTATGTGACCCAGGATAAATCATTTAACCCTGGTTGCCTGTTTCCTCATCTGAAAATGACCTGGAAAAGGAAATAATAAATCACTCCAGTATCTTTTTCAAGCTGACCCCAAATGGGGTCACGAAGAGTCAGACATGACTGAAAGAACTGAAAAACAACAAAACTGAGATTCGTGTGAGAATTTAAAGTTTACATAGCACATTTTGTACATGATCTCACTCCAGTTCTACAACTACCCTTTGAGATAGGTACTACTGGAAGGAAGTGAGATTCAAAGATTTTAAATGACTTGCTCATCATCCCACAACTACCAAATGTCAAAAGCAGAATTCAAATATGGTTGATATTCAAATGGTTTTTTCTCCATATACACTGTCACACTAATTTTTGAATCACATATTTGAATCATACAATATCATATATTCTTTCAGGATGATCAATCAATCAATCAGTTAGCATTCATCAAAAGTTTACTATGTAAACGATATTTTGCTAGGTGCTAGACACACAAAGACAAAAATCAAACACTTCCTCAACTCAAGGAACTTTCATTCTATTGAGAAGGCATAATCAAATTTGAACTAGGCTTTGAAGCAACTGGGAATTTTAAGACACAGAGGGAGAAAGGAAACACATTGTAGCATTTGGGAACCACTAATGTAAAGGCCTGGAAATGAAAGATTGAATGGATGTGAGAGATAGCTCAAGAAGTCCAGTTTAGCTGAACTAAAGACTGAACAAAGGGGAGTAATATATAACAAAATTGGAAAGGTAGGCAGACATACTGATGAATAGTATATCTGTATAACTTAATATGAGTTGTCATGACAGGCACAAGTTTAACTTAAATCTTTAGTTATATATACACATGCACACACATATGAAAAACATACATACATGCAAATATATTGCTTTGACTGATATACTATTGTAAGGCAATTTAAAACCTCATAAAAAGCAAAGGTGACAGATCATTTCCTACTACAACTCTAACTAGGCCTATTTAGTGTTTGTTTATTTAAGAAGAGTTTGTTTAATGGGTCTTGGCATCTATGAAATATGGTAGATGTGATCAGTTGCCAGTATGTGTCCTATGTAGCTTTCTTTTTGTATTAGCCAGATAGTAGAGTTTGAAATGAGTGTAGGGGTCCCTCCAAGGAAACATCTGAGAATGTATTCAAGTGTACCAGCTCAAAAAGCCTAAATGTGACAGCCATTTGCTGGGTTTTGAGAAGCATCTTACCTTTGCATAATCCATTAAGACTATACCTACTTCTTCCATTTCCTTCTACTGGGGTTAGTTTCTGTTCATTACTTCTTACCTACTGTAAAAAGCAGAATTAAAATGGAACTGTTCCCTAAAGTTGTTCAGAATACTGCAGCTACTTGGTAATTTTTAGTTAAGGAGATATAATACTACCAAGGATTCTAGCACCCTTAAGCCTTTCTGCAGAATAAATGGCGTGTTGCTCCTGAAAAGCACTAATTGAATATATCTGCCTTTCACAAAGGTAGTTAAAAGCTACCATTAATAGCTGGAAATTGATTGAAGTAGACAACATCTGCTTTTTAGAAGAAAGATTCTACTAAATAATATGCTCCTCTGGCAAGTGGGAATACACACGTTTCAGAAACACTATGGCATGTCAAACGTATGAGAAAATGAGCTTTCAGAGCAGTATGTCAACATTAATTTGAAAAGCTTTGTAATACCACTAATCATAATCAATGAGGTAAGCTAAAAACACCTGCTGTTCTTTTGGTTATTTGTTTATAAAATCGAACCCCAAAGCATTATGGTCACAACTTAGCTGAATACCCTCCCCAGGGGAAGGTGTCCTAGAATTTTCTTGCAATATCAGCGTTCCCTTACATCTAAACCCTTCACTCCATAGGGAGAAAACACATCCTACAATAATTAGATTTACATCCCATTTTCTAATAGAGTTTCTGATTCAAAAACTGAGTTGGCATACATATTACTTTTTATTTCCAGTGTTCTACTTGTAAAGAGATTGAAGGATAAGCAGCACCTGGGAAAGGAGCTGGCTATTTGTAATTGAAACACCATTTATAGAAACTTGTTCTCTGTGGTTTAATACATTTGGACTTCACTCGTTCATCCCTGAAAGCCCAGACTGAAAAGAGGAATTCTGATTGTTGGTTGTTGTTGTTGTTTTCTTTTTCTTAATCATTTACTGTAACAGGGCTTCCTTTGGTTCAGGGATTTCATAATCCTCAGCAGTCATTCTAAGGCTTTGGAAGATTATTACAACTCGTTATATTTTGGCAAATAAGGAGCAATTTACCATTGCTTACAGTATTTAAACACCTAATCTAGGCAAAATGTGACTGACCTCCTCAAGGTAAAGTCTCTACTGACTGAAGAACTTAAAGTGTCAAATCCTCTTGTAATCCCCTTTTCCTGAATTACAGTTAGCAAGTCCAGCGTCACTAAACTTAAATTGGACAAACAAGAAGGCCAAGGAAAAGTGAATCTTTGTTAAGTGTTTTTTTTACATTGCAGCAACTATCCCATTGATGATACAAGTTGAACCATTTCTGACTGCTCAGAAAAATCTTCCTCTTTTATAAAACTAAAATAGGCAGGTGTTCTTTTTCCCTTGATTTTAACAGCCAAAATCTATCTTAGATATAGTCTTTGGCCAAGATACACTCCTTGCCAGTATATTAACTGATATAACATTTATTCTCCCAGTTTAGAGGAAGAACAGCTGTCAAATTACCTGTACTGTGTACCATTTACAGAACTGGCCCTCTTAGCTAACAGGGCCTAAAGTTTCCATATGAGAACTATAATCAAATGAATGAATGGAAAAACATTCATTCATTCACTCATTTATTCATAAAGCACTTACTATGTACAAGGCTCTGACAATACAAATAGAAATGCAAGACAGCCCTTGCTCTCAAGGAACTCACATTTTAATAGCAATAGGGGGAAACAACATATATAAAAGAAGATTCAGCTCACAGTCATATAAAAAGGTCCCATAGTTCTTGGGATACAATGAAAAAGGAGATAAACACATAGTCAATGCCAATTCCAATAATAAAGCCATAGTGATTTATGGAGATGAAAAATTATATAGTGTCAAGAACTCTAGCAGCAAGAAATTTCTTTTTCTGAGTCTTATTTACGACTAATAAAGAGGAGAGAGGGTGTAGCACTGAAAGAGAAAGTTTCTACTTTTCACCTGAGAAAATTGAATGGGAAAGTTCTCTTTGGATTTACATAGGAGTGGAAGAATCTGGCTTCATCCTTTACAGGGGAAGGTGAGAGAATGTTCCCACTGGCCTACTCCCTGGGCCAATAAATGTCTACAGGGCACAATGTTTTCTGCATGTTTGTGCAAAAGAAAAAAATCATGTTGAATATATAAAAAAAACACACAAATTTGCAATAGCTCCTTGATTTTTTTTACCAATTTGAGGACATACTGGAATTATTTTATTTGTCATGTGAAAACATAAACTCCAGTAAATGCCTAGCCTATTTGTTATTGTTAATAAATATTTTATTTTTATATTACTTATTATATGGTACATAACTATAGTGTAAAGAACTTAGGATAGGCCCTGATAAATAATAAGTGCCATATAAATAACAATTGTTCTTTTAATAATAATTTTATTAATTATAATAATTATATTGATTATTAACACGTTTTCATCTTTGATAGATTATAAGTCCTTGACAGAAGTAACTTTCTTTTTTCTACTTATGTCTCTAGAGATTAGCATAATACTTGGACTTTAATAGGTATTTAATAAGTTCTTATTGAGAGATGGAGGAATAGAGAGTAAGCCTGATTCTCGACACTTATCCTGGCAGAATAAATGGCTCTAGAAACTTCTTAACAAACTGAAAAGACTTCAAATATTGGACTGGTCACACATTATATAGCTATCATCCAAGATGCAGACTAACTCAAAAGTTTAGGCCTCAAGGGATGATTTTTTTTTGTCCATGACAATTCAATAACGACTAAGTATTTTTATATACTAATATGTAGAATAATTACAACGTGTCAATGTGCAAACTATTGAAAGCATGTATCTCTGGAAGCAAATCAGAAGATAAAAGGGCTATAATTTAAGTTATTCATGAATAGGAAAAACATAATTGTGATAAGCTGACCTATATAGTTTTTTGCCTCTCTAGAAAATACATCTCCTGACTCTGCCAAAACACACCTGAGAATTCAACTCTGCTTTTCATTGAGGGCTTTGCCAATTTGCCAGTTTCTTACACTAACACATTTTATTTAGAATTAGCAAGATTATTACATATTTAATACTAGAGGTAAGTAATGCTGACTGTATTACATTACCTTATATTGAAAAAAAAAGTCATGGTTTTGTTATGAGAACAAAGCTTAAAAAAAGGGATATCTTTAGATGATTGGTCAGCAATTACAGAATATCAGTGTATATGTGGTGTTTGGGAAAGACTAGCACCTCTGGTGTGAGGGTTTGTCCAGATCTTTTAAGAGGTGCTCATCCAACTTTGATGTCTACCTGGCACTCAACTGTCACCTGTGGCTCCAAGAAGCTGTAGCATGTGCAGCAGTCACATCCTGGCAAACTGTCTTGGCAGATGAACTAAACCAGACTGAGGGTAACCACAGGACTCTAACCCTGCGGTGAATTAGGGGCATGTCTACCTGTAAAGCCAAGCACAAGCAGCTTTCCAGAGGACTGCTGCTGTGAACAGCTGTCAAGATTCTGATCACATAGTATAGCAAACTCTCTATTTATTCAATAACAACTCAGAGCAAAACATTCACAGAAAATCAAGGTACAGCATTCCCAATGTTATAACTTATCACAGCAAATCAAAATACAGCATTCACCCTGTCACAACTCAACACCTCATCACTAAAATGGCCACGTAGTTTTCACCAAAGTGATCACATAGTTTTCAACAAAGTATCATTTAATAACTCAATCTTTCAATCATCCTTAATTCAATCAGTTTTAAGGAGGAAACCCTCCTTAATCCTTAACTTAATTATCCTGAAGGAGGCAAGGCCTCCTTACAAAATCCCAGCACCACAGTCATGCTTCCTCAGCCTTCAGCAGCTCCAGCTGGCCCTTGGGAATCCTCAGCAGCCTCAGCAGCTCTGGTTGGCCCTCCAAAATCCTCAGCACCATAAGCTCCATTCTCAAAATCAAAACCACTTTATCCAGCCTCCACATGGCTTGCTCCAAGAAATTCTGTTTCCCTTCTCAATTTTCATTCCTCTTCTCAGTTCTTCTCAATTCTCAGTTCAGTCTTCAGTCTAGCAGCAGCTGCCCTGCCTCCACAATGCTTATCTCAGGAAATTCTGACTCTCTATCTTGTGCTCTTCCTTAAATTAGGTATAGTTCCTCCTTGTTCCTTCCTGTTATGTCAGCAACAGGGGCTCATACTTTCTGTTTCTTTAACAGAGGCTTAATTTGAAACTAGGTGCTAAGTACCTCTTAGCTTACCAATACAAAGGAACCTCCAAATTTCATTACCATTACACTACCCCATGCGGGTTAAGACTTTCCCTGGTGGAATGGTTGGATGAGAACTATTTGTTCCAATGGCCATAAAGGCAGCTGAAGCAGGTAATGTGGAGTCCTTAGAGTTTGGTCAGGCACCAAAGACTCCAAAAGTCATCCACTGTATCCTGGACCTTTGCCAGTCATCTTGACTTTTGTCTTGCCATTGGACTTCAATAACTGAAGTGAGAATGAGACTGACAACTTTGTGTGACCCTCTCTCACTTAAATCTAATTCATGAGGGAATCAAGACATCACTTGTGATGTCACTGGTTCCCTTAGAAAAATGAAAGAGAAACAACAGGAAGAACTAAGGGGTCATCCAATCCAACCCATACATGAAAAGAATGATTTCTTTAACATTACATGAAGCATCTTATAGTTTTTTATTGAAGCCTTTAGAGGGTTGGGGGAAAAGCCATTAGACAGAATTAAGGAAACCCACTACTCCCTGAAGCTGACCATTGTTTTTTTTTTGTTATTGTTGTTGTTGTTTTGTATAGCCTTTCATTTTTTAGAAGTTGTTCTTACAAGGTCATATCTTCCATCCTGAAAAATCAGTGCATTGCTCATAGATCTGTCCTCTGAGGCCAAATAAAACAAATCTAGCCACTCTTGTACTAAACAGCTCTTCAAATACTCAAAGACAAATTTCTTGTTTTTACTTAGTCTTTTCTTCTCTTGACCAATCATATGCAGTTCATTTGACCAATCTTCTTACACCATAATCTCTAGGGTTTTCATCGATGTCTTTCCATTCTTTGGGATGCCCTCTAATTTACCAGTGTCTTTCCTAAGATGGTACCCTAAATGAAATACAATATTTCAGAACTGACATTACCAGTATAACTAGCATCTTTCTAATTCTGGAAAGAAAGGATATCTTTCTCTGTTTTTCCAGTCTAAAAAAAATTTAGCTTTTTTGGCTATCATATTATAATGCTTATTTATATTGAGCTTGCATTTCATTAAAACCCAAAGATTTTATTCTTAATTTGAGTTGCTATCTGACCATAGTTCTCCTCATCCTGCATTTTGAAGATTTTCTGTTTGTTTTGTTTTTTAAATACACACTCAAGTCCACTTATATGTCGTTTTATCCCTTTTAAAGTTTCATCAGACTCAAACCAACATTCCATCCTCTCCAAACTATCCTGATTCATACAACATGTTAGTTAGCTTATTGTCATGTACAAATCTGATAAACATGTCATCTATGACCTCATTCAAGTCATGGACAAAAATGTGCATATATTATCTTTCCCTACTGCCTTTTAAATTATATTAAATAATATTTGAGATTGGGAGGGTAGTTGAAGGGCATTTCTTACAGGCAAACAGAATAAAATAGGAAGACAGGAAATGATGTTTTTAAGCACTTGTGAGCCAAGCACTGCACAAGCACTTGACAAATATTATCTGATTTGAACTTCATAGTAGTTCTAAGAAAGAGAGGTTATAATAATGCACATTTCACAATTGAGGATACTGAGACAGACTAAGTGTAAGTGCCTTCCCCAAAGCCACCCATTTAATGTCTGAAGTTAAATTTGAATGCTGGTCATCCTGAGTCTAGGCCCAGTATTCTATTCATTACACTATTTTAGGAATATTCTGTTATACTAGTTCAGCTTGATCAATTTCAGTACCCTTTATTCCTACAAGTCTCCTGGGAAACATTCACAATCAAGTATTTCATTATTTTCTTTTAAATGACTTCTATGGTGAGGAATCAGAAAAGGTATTTGTTGTATTTTGGAAAATTTGCCTTAAACATAAAAACAAAACAAAACAAAAATATTGTTATTCAGATTCATCCACTGAGATGTAGGAATAGCTTTATTATAGGGAATGATTCATTGTAATGACATTCATTTTCATGAGGTTACTTGTACATTATTTTAAAAGTACAGAGTTTTCCAGAAACTATATATTTTATAAACAAAGGACACAACTATTAAAGTCAGCATTTGAATGAACACAAACCGTTCACAGATAATGCATCCCTTAACTAAAAAAATGCATTAAGTTAAACTATGACATGTGGTACTGAACTGAAAATTAAACTAGAGAAAATGGAAATAAAAGGGATCATTTAGTAGACTACAACATATTGTCAACTAAGTTAAAACCCTAATGGGTGAAATTAATTGGAGAATCATGAATAGATCTAATATATTTCAAAGCTAAAATAAGGCCAAGAAAGACAACCTCCCACTGAGTCCTATACAAAATGTGCTAAGACTGTAGTTAGCTCTGTTAATGGCAAAATGGTACTGGTATAATCACTGAGAACATTAAAGAGCCATGTTTCACTACACAGGGAAAATGCCACAAAATAACAGGAATTATATGGAAAGAAAGAGGGATAATCAAAAGATGCATTTTGAACACAAACATAATACGGTATCATTGAAAAAGAAATATGAATCAAGGAAAGTATACAAAGGAAGACAAGATGAGCACAGATCAAGGATAGCAAATTATAGTTTATATTTAAATAGCAATTTGAGTCTTTCAAAGAACTTCCTCACAACAGCCTTGTAAAATAGTATAAATTATATTATCCTCATTAACAAAAGAATGTTCTGTATAGTAACAGCAATATCATTTTAAGAACAATTTTAGAGGCGGCTAGGTGGAGCAGTGAATAGAGCACCGGCCCTGGATTCAGGAGTACCTGAGTTCAAATCCGGCCTCAGACACTTAACACAAAAACTAGCCGTGTGACCTTGGGCAAGTTACTTAACTCCAACTGCCCTCCAAAAAGCAAAAAAAAAAAATAAAGAACAATTTTAAACAACTAAGTAATTTTGACTATGAACTACAACAGACCTATGAAGGAAGACACTGTCCATAGAAAAGAACTGATACATAGAAGTATGTACAGAATGAGTGTGTGTGTGTGTGTGTGTGTGTGTGTGTGTTATATCTAATGGTAGACAGCTCAGGGGTGAGTGAGAAAAAAGGAGAAAAAAAGAAAGTTAAATGATAACTTTAATATAGATTTAAAAGGAATGGCAAGATATACATAACAGATTTGAAATTTCATGTGCAATCATCATTTATTTTCGATTCTATTATGTTAGAGAAATCCTTGTTTTATTTCTTGCACCATAGAAGAGTCTTAACATCAATGAAATAAAATTAAAAAGATGAGAAAACTAAAGAAATTAAGTCATTTGTCTAGTGTCATAGAGCTAGTAAATGCTTGGAGATGAGACTTAAACCGACTACGCTCAAGAACTTCTACTACAAACCTCTCGTTGTGCAGATGAAGTGACTAAGGTAAAAAAAAAAAAAACAAAGTCAAGTGACTTGACCAAAGTGGCAGAACTACCAAGTTAAGTCAGGGCTTTTGAGTCTAAATTTTCAGTCTCTAGGCTTGGCATGCTTATAATAATAAATGTTTGATTAATGTTAATGGTATTAAAGTTCAATATTTGCTCATGGAACCTTAAACAAAAGGGTGCTTCCATAAATAGTCTAACATTTTATTAATTTGAATTTCATTTATTTGTAACACGCATGCTTTCTATGCAAAACTGAGTGTGTACAAAAAAAATTTTTTTAATGCGTGCATACAATTGATAAATAAGTTAGCAAGGGAAATGTTTCCAAATCAATAAATTGATAGGTACTTCATCTACTATATACAATTGTTGTTGGGGGGGGGGAGAGGATGTATAGGACAAAAGAATACAATGTAACATAATTTAATAGACATTTGTTAATATAGCATAAGACATGCTCTCTGCCCACAAGAAATCAATAATCTAATTGTTTTGACATGACATATACTTAGATATTAGCTAGCAAAATGATGTAAAATAAAGCATTTTGCAGTGCAAATAATCAATGCAAAAGGAATTAGAACTAAGAGGAGATCGGTATGTGCTAGAATAGTCATGAAGGAGATAGCAGTTGAGTTCGGCCTTACAGGACAAAGAGGTTTTTGTTGTTGTTCAATCATTTTGGTCATATTCAACTTTTCACGATCCCATTTGGAGTTTTCTTAGCAAAGATACTGGAGTGGTTTGCCATTTCCTTCTCTAGCTCATTTTACAGATGAAGAAAAAGGGTTAAGTGACTTGCCCAGGATCACATAGTAAGAATCTGAGGCAGGATTTGAACTAAGGTTTTCCCGATTCCAGGCCCAGCACTCTATCTACTATATCACCTAGTTACCCATAAAGGTGCCCTCAAAGAGTTACAGTATTTAAATCAGGGTGGGGAAATATAAAAGACAGACAATGAGGCAGAAATTATCAAATGGCATAAGGGAGGTTATTATCTGCCAGGAAGACATACCTAACTGGAGTGGAGGTTGTTTTGTTTATAGAACAGTGCCAGATATGATTTGTTCATATTTATTCAATTTATTCATTAATATACTGTGGGGAGCCAAAGAGGCCTGATCCAGGACTCCGATAGAAACCTTAGTAAGTGTACCTCAACACTCCTCAAGATGATGGGGCTGGCTTGTAAAGCCTAGCTCCCCCAAAAGTACCCCAGGGGTACACTTAAAAGAACTTTTCTTTGATATCCTGACATCAAACCTTTGCCCCCAAACTTCAGGCACCAAAAAGGACATGGTCCTTATCACATAATGCTACTTCCAAGATATAACAGACTAAAGACTATTGTAAGTCAAAGTACTTAAGTCTTTGAGATTGATTTCTATATTGTTTGCACTGTAGGGGAAAATTATTTTCAGCCCTTTTAAATTTAGAAAACAAGATATATAGAGCCAATGCCTGAATAAAGCCTTTTACTATTAGATAAATTAGGTCATGTTGTCGACCAAAGGATAGCTTCTATGTACTCAGTAATGTATAGTGCATAATAGTGTTATTCTTGACATTCAACAAAAGCAATAACATGCCTTTTTTTTTTGTAGGGAGAGAGAGAGAGAGAGAGAGAGAGAGAGAGAGAGAGAGAGAGAGAGAGAGAGAGAGAGTATTTGACTGGATTAGAAGGAGTCTTTGCTCTTCTGCAAATTAAAACTATGGAAATTGCATGCTTTCAATCTTAGTATTGTGTTCAGCCTGAATTGAAGAAGCAAATGGCATGCATCCTCCAAATCTAGCCTTGGGAGAGTTTTCCAATTAAAATATAATCCTAGAAGATCTGTATTATGGCTAAGTGTGCCAATGTTTTTCATTTCAATATTGTCTCGTCTGCCACATGAGTGACCAAGTATCTCAACTGTTGGTTCATACCACTCTCCGACTTGAATAAAATATAAACATAGCACATTTTCAGCCATCTGTCAGCCATGTAGCTATTTTAAAAATATATATTTTGTGCTATCAGATAGCTTAAAGCCTTTTCCCAAAATTTTTGGGGGTAGATTATTCTTTTACGCAAAATGTTTCAGTTGCCATCTAAAAGCTTTTTAAGTAGGCAATATTTTCAAGATTAATGTAGTAATGACAGTTCTTCCTCTTGGGTTTGGAAAGACATGAGAAATGCTTCACCTAAAACAGCAACTGGCAGTCTATGGTGTACATGATGAAACTGTATTGCAAGATGGTTGTCACACTGCTGGTCCAATTAACAGCACAAAGCAGTGTAGAAACTCACATTTAAGATTCTTGAGAAAAGCAGCCCATAGATCTTGTAACCAATAATTAAAAGTAAGAGAACAGTGATCTTAATTTCAGGTTTGAGATGGGGACTCATGCCATTTCATTGAGATCATAAGAAAAAAGAAAAGGAAGACTTTCTTTTACCTTCTTTCCATAACTTAAGAATCATTTTTGGAAAAAAGGAGGTAGTTTTATACCACATAATTAAATAAGATCTCAAATTAATAGTAAATGGCAATGCTAAAGAACTTAAAAGTGTATTCTGCATGTAATATTTAATCAGGATTATATCTGTGGTCATTACTAGTGGACTTATTATATCAGTGTATGATAGATATCATAGGCATTTTCATTATCATTATAATAAAAATTACAGAGGACAGTGACTTGTCCATGGTCACAGAATCTGAGTCAGAATTTGAGACTCAAACTCAAGTGTTCCTGAATTTCTTCTCACTTCTATATCCTCTTTATTTTGCTGACTTCATCAATTCCCCTGCTTTAGTTTTCATTTGTATGCAGATGACTCACAAATCTAAATATCCAGCCCTACAATATCTCCTCAGTTCTATTCCTGCCTGCATTACTAATGTGCTACAGTATATTTCCTACTGGATGTCATTTACCTCAAATTCAGCATGTCAAAAAATGCATTTTGATATCTGCATTATATTTCTTTTTAAATCTAATTTTGACTTAGCTCTCAGTGATACAATTTTTTATTCTTTGATTTATTACCATACACCTTACAACAACTGATCTAAATTTCTTCTATACCTAAGTTTTTATGTCCCTACTTGGCTATTATTATTCATCAGGGCACTTGTCCTCATCCTCCTTCTTTACTGAAAAAATATAGGCTATGCTACCATCTCTGCCCTCTTGTCCCATACTCTATGCCTCAAGCCACTCTACACTGTTAAGCATTCTATCATTCTTTGTTCTCGTCTCTGAAGAAGAGATAGTCCTTCTCCTTGCCAAAGCCTACCACTCAACTTATTCCTTTGATCCCCATGACTTCTGATCTCTAGTAGTTTGGTCCTTTAATCGTCCTCTCTCTCTCCTCCTCTCATCGTTATTTTTGGGAAAAGGGATTTTTTTTTTACACTTTATGATCTAGTGGAGTCAGGGATTATTAGATCAACAGATGAAGGGTAAGTGTGGTTTTGTTTTAGTTAAGTCTCACAATTGTCTACTGTAGGGACAATGGAATTGGATTGTAGACTCTCCTCTTTCCAACCTTTTTATCATACAGACATCAGTTGGCATTCTTTAAAAAAAACAGTCCCAATAAATGGCAGAGTAAAGGCAAGGAACTCACCTGAGCCCTCCCAAATTCCACTCCAAATTATACTAAACAATTCCCTCAAAATGAATTCTGGAGCAGCAGAATCAACAAAAGAATGGAGTGAAATAATTTTCCAGCTGGAGAAAACTTAGAAGGTTGGCAGGATAGGTCTGTCTCATTGGACTGAAAGTGGATCAAAGTCCAAGGCAGGCTACTCCCTGCAAACCATCAGTAAGACTTGGGGACAACTAAATCAATACATCATCGACTTGTGGAACTCAGCCCAGAGAGTAAGAGGATTGAACAACCAGTCAGAAGGAAATTACAGGGGACGTTTAGATGGGATTGGGAGCAGGACTTTTATTACATTCTCCATATATAGTTCTGGGTTGCAATCCTAGGGCAAGGAGGAATACCAGCAGGACTGAAGACTCTAGGCACAGTTCCAGGGTGGAAAAGAATGTTTGTGTTCACTCACAGACCACAAAAGAACAAAAGAACAGTGACCATTCCCTCTCCTTAGAGCATATCACTTTGGAAGAACTAAAAACTTTCAGAAACCCAGAATTGGCTCTGGAAATAGCTACACAAAAAATATGAAGCTTGGGACAGTGCTCCCTGTACCCCATCAAGTTAACATCAAGTTAAACATCAAGTTAAAAGTTTAACATCAAGTTAAAGTTAAGAGATAGGTTGGAAAATGAGCAAAAAAACCCACCCAAACTTGACCATAGAAAGTCACTAGGATAACAGGGAAGATTAAAACAAAAACTAAAAGAAAAAAAAGACAGTGAAATCAAAGCAGCTACATGCAAAGCCTAAAAGAAACATATGAATTACTCTTAACCTCTGAAAAAACTAAAAATGAATTCTAAAAACCAAATAAAAGAATTAGAGGAAAATTTGGAAAAAAATCACTTTGATGCAAGAAAATCATTAAAAGGGAATAAACAACTTGGTAAAATAAGCACAAAAAAATACAGGAGAAACAAAACAACTTTAAAAGTAGAACTGGCAAAACAAAAAAAGGAAGTATAAAAGCTCCATGAAGAAAATGATTGCTTAAAAATAAGAACTGGGCAAGTGGAAGCTAATGATACCATAAGACATCAAGAAACAAGCAAACAAAATCAAAAGAATGAAGATGGAAAAAATGTGATATGTATAAACAAATGACTTGGAAAATAGGTTGAGGAAAAATAATTTAAGAATTATTAGAGCGCCTAAAAGCCATGATGTAAAAAAGACTCTAGACATCATATTTCAAGTAATTATCATGGAAAAACTGTTGTAATATACTAAAAACCAGAGGGTAAAATAGACATTGAAAGAGTCTAGTAATCACCGCCTAAAATACATAGCATAATGAAAACTCCCAGGAATATTATAGCCAAATTCCAGAGCTTCCATGTCAAGGAGAAAATATTGGAAACAAATACAAGGAGATAATTCAAACATCCTGGAGTCACAGGCAAGATTAATCAATATTTAGCAGCTTCTACATTAAAGGATTAGAGGGATTGGAATATAATATTCTGGAGAGCAAAGGTTTTAGGATTACAAGAATCACCTTCCCAGCACACTGAGTTTAATCCTTCAATAGAAAAAAAAAGGTGGATATTCAAAGAAATAGAGGATTTTCAAGCATTCCTGATGAAAAGACCAGAGATGAATAGAAAATGAGTCTCAAATACAAGATTTAAAAGAAGCAAAAATGCAAACAGGAGAGAACTGTCCTGACCATGTCACACACATATTCAAAAAGTTGAGTGTCTATTGCTTCAGAGACAAAAATATGAATTCCTCTATTTGGCACTTAGAGCTCTTAACAATCTGTTTGCAATATATATTTCTAGAATGATTTTACACTGATCCCCAACATATGGTCCAGCCAAAGTGATTACTTACCATTACCCAAAATCTCTATTCCATTCTATGTCTACCTTTTAGTGATAGTATGTAAACTCCATGAGAATAGGGATGTTTTTGTTTTTAATCTTTTTTATCCCCAGTAAGACAACATTTATCACAAAAAATCAATTATTTATATTTAATTATCTGTGTGTATGACATACATACATAAATTATATACATATATACATGCACACATATACACTAGAATAAAAGCTCCTGGGGACCAGACACTGATTCATTTCTGTATATGAATCTCTAGCATCCTAGCCCAGTTCTTTGAATGTAATAGATGATTTCATAAATCCTTAGTGAAGTTAGTAGCATTTGTCAAATTTTGAAAAAGAACTTCCTAACAATGGTCCCTGGTCCAGATTGGATTTAGTATTCAAAAGTACACAAACATTCTACCTCAACAATAACATATGAAATAATAAAAATATCTGCCTCTTAAATACATAAAATTTAGAGATACATAAAAAACATATCTTATAAAAGTCTTTCTTTAATCTCAGCTAAATTTTAAAATGCTACTCTCAATACAAACATACATATTTATATACATATATGTGTATATATACATATATATAGTATACATTAGCTAGCTAGCTAGCTATATCTAGCAAGAGAGAGAGAATAAATGAATCTTATGGGGCTTAATGATTAATATTCAGATACAGTATATAATTTCAATTTGACAGTTTAATCATCCACATTTTAAAAATTAGGAATTACATATATTTAAATTGTATATGAATTCCAAAATTCATCTACTAAGACACAGAATGGTTACAATCATCACAGGTGGTTTCAGGGTGGGGGTGAAGTATAATCAACTGAGTGAAATCACAGATTGCTTAAAAATAAATTACATAAAATCAGAAAGGTCTAACCACATGGTGACTTGAAAGAAAAACATTTCATGTACCACAACAAATTTAATAGAAATATGAATCCCATAATATAGGGAACTGGTATTAAATGATAACTGCATCTTGGTCAATATAAAAAGAAATCATCAGGCATGACATGTTTGAACCTATTGTACCCATCTACTTTTCACTTACTATGCACCTAACTAGAGTACCCTATGAGTTTGGAGGTAAAATACTTCAAAATCCATAATGCTATTTTAGAAAGGGTACAGGGAAGAGAACAAGAATGATCAGAATTCTAAAAATCAGGACAGATGAACATAAAACCTCTCTTTACTGTGCAGTCAAACTGGCCTTCTCTCTGTTCCTCTTGCATTGAAATCAAATACTTCTCTCCCTGACTTTGGACTGGCTATTCACTGTGGCTGGAATTATATCCTTCGTTTCTTCACATATATCTTTTTTCCCCTTAAGACACAATTTCAGCAACACTTTGTAGACAAATTCTTTTCTTTTCTTTTTCTTTTTGCTTTTTGAAGGGCAGTTGGGGTTAAGTGACTTGCCCAAGGTCACATGGCTAGCTTTTTGTGTTAATGTCAGAGGCCAGATTTGAACTCAGGTACTCCTGACTCCAGGGCCGGTGCTCTATTCACTATGCCACCTAGCTGCCCCTTGACAAATTCTTTTCTAATTCTCCCAACTGCTTGTACCCTTTCACCTTAATTCCTTTACCTTACTTTACCTTTTATTTGAATTTATTTTCTTTACATTTATTAGGTACATATATGTATGTATGTATGTATTTATGTATATTTGTCTCCCTTGTTAGAATATAATCTCAGCTACAGTAGGAAGTGTTTTATTCATAGCTATTTTGGCTCCAGTGCCTCTCACAATGTTTGGCATGTGTCAGGCTCTTAATATTTTGGCACTATGCCCCAAAAGCTATTAAGCTGTGCCTGCCCTTTGACCCTGCAATACTGTTACTTGATCTATAAACTAAAGGAATTAAAGAAAAAAATTTTTTTAAAAGACCCATGTGTACACAAATATTTATAACTCCTCTTTTTCGCAGTGGCAAATCCTTGGAAAATGAGAAAATGTCATCAACTGGGGAATGCCTGAACAAGCATATTATATTAATAATATGAAATACTATTTTGCTATAAGAAATGATGGAGATGGTTTGAGAAAAACCTGGGAAGATTTGATGAAGTTATTCAAAGTGAAATAAGCAAAACCAGGAAACCAATTATACAATAGCAGACATGTTATAAAGAAAATCAACTTTCAAAGACATTAACTCTGCCCAACACAAAGATCAACTCAATTCTAATGGACTCATGATGAAACATGTTAAGCACCTTCAAACAGAAAACTGATAGTCACAGAATAGAAACTGAAAGATGTTACTTTTCTTCTTTCTTTATCTTGTTTTTTTTTGGGAGGGACTTGGGGGGAAGGATTAATGCCAAAATTTGTTTGCT
Organism: Pseudocheirus occidentalis; assembly: GCA_028646575.1. Lineage (NCBI taxonomy): Eukaryota > Metazoa > Chordata > Mammalia > Diprotodontia > Pseudocheiridae > Pseudocheirus > Pseudocheirus occidentalis. Next base: position 71,486,923 of record CM053593.1, read on the forward strand.
TGATCATATATATGTATATGTATATATGTCAATAACACACACACTTCATTTTGTTTCAATTGTTCTCAACAACTGAGCAAAGAAAGAGGGGGGAAGAAGGGAGGATGTGTGTGTGTGTGTGTTTGTGTAATAGTAAGGAAATTTGAAGTTACTTTTGTATTGCTAAGCTAAGAGGTACTTAGCATCTTGTTTCAAATTCAGCCTCCATTAAAGAAACAGATGGTACAAACTCCTGTTGCTGATGTAACAGGAAAGGGCTGAACAAGGAAGCCCTGTTGCTGACATAACAGGATGGGGTTGAAAAGGGAGGAGCAATATTGTATATAAGGAAAAGCCCTAGAGAGAGAGAAGCAGAATTTTTGGGGATAAGCTTCATGAAGGCAGAAGCAGCTGCAGGACCTACGCTAGAGAGAATGATTTTGATTCTGGGAACCTGGGTGTAGTGATTTTGATTCTGAAAACCAGCTGAAGCTTCTGCTGAGGAGTTACCAGCTTCTCAGAGCTGCCAAAGACTTCCAAGGACCAACTGGAGCTGCAGAAAACTGAGGAAACATGACTGTGATGCTGGTACTTTTGTATGAACCTGTTTGTGGCTTTGTTAAGCCTTGGCTTCCCTGGAACAGAAACTGTGAAGGATTTAAGGTGTACTGGACACTGTGAGCTCTAGCATGATACAGGAACTGCATGGAGAGCTGGACAAGGAACTGAAAGCTGTCTGCCACTGAACCCAGGTGACAGTTTGGTGAATCCAGGTAAGAGCTGGGACCATGGAAGTGGATCCATGGAATCTGAGAGCCTACTCTGAGTCAAGATGAAAAGACTTCTCCATGGGTACTGAGGAGTGACTGACCTGTGAGGTTTTGCTTTGGGGCTCACTTTGGGGAGAGTTGTGTGATTTGGTCAGATGAGACTCTGGCCAGCCATTAACCCCCTTCCCGTCTTTGAAAACCCAGATGTTGGTGCTTCCCTCTTTGATAACTAACTAGATATGGATATAACAGTCATACATCTGGAAGCCCTGTCTGCTGATTTGTGCAATTTATTTGTAATTGTACTTTGTTATTGAATTAAGGACTCTGTGATTGACTAAATGAATGTATTACTCAGGGGTGGAGTACTTTAACTTCTATATTTTGTGTTTCTTAGGGAGGCAAGCCTTGAATGATTGAATGGCTGAGTTGATTAAATGACAGTTACTAAGTGATTGACTGACTAAATGATTGTACTCTGTTTAAAACCATGTGACCACGGTGGTGAAAACTATGTGGCCATTTCTGTAATAAGCTGTTGTGAATGCTGTATTTTGATTTTCTGTGGTAAGTTGTAACATTCCGAATGCTGTACCTTGATTTACTGTGAATGTTTTGCTCTGATTTGTTACTGAAGAGAATTTTCACTATATTATGTAATCAGAACCTTAAAAGTTGTTCACAGCAGCATTCTTCTGGAAAGCTGCTCATGCATGGCTTTACAACGTGTTTGGGAATGAAAATAAAACAGAATTGAATTTAAAATATATTTGTTGTCTGATTGGTTTTTGGTGTTCCACCTAGCCAAGAGATACAACTATTTAAAGCTACAATGCCTTTTTTTCTTTATTCCAAATACATAAGAGATTTGCTGTGAATTGTAATTTCTGAGCATAGATGGAAGGAAAGGCAATTCAAACATATTTTTCTTATTTATTCAATAAACATTTATTAAGAACCTATCATGTTCATGGTACTGGGGATTAAAAAAAATTAAAATAGTAGAGACCTTGACCTCAAGGAACTATTGTTGTACTAGAGCATGGGAGGCTTAGAGGGAGAAATGGGACAGTACACAGGTAAGTAAATACAAGACAGGGAGTAACAGAGACAAAGATGAACTTGTAAATACCCCTAAGAACATTTCCTCTGCTGTTACTGAATGTGTGTTAAGTAAACTCTGCACTGAATTAATTTGGAAGATTTTTGGCATATACGGGTATTAGAAATATCTACATGCAGACACCAAATCTATAATTAAAAGAGTATAAAATGCCAAATAATGTTTCTTTTAGACATGGATGATTATTAATCTTCTACTAGGGCAGGATATGAGGGTGGTACATAAAAGTTCTAATGTGAACTGTCAAACCATCCTATCTTTTATATGCAAAATGGTGCCACAGGAAATTGGAATTTTTAGCAGCCTACATATTGCACCAATCACAAATTCTTGCTCAAAACAGAAATAAATTACTCTTGGTTACAATGCAGTCTGATGACTCTGTATAGTCAAATCCATGAGTAGTGGTTTCCCATGGGATAAGTTCAAAGTACAATAAGAAAAAGGTGGAAAAGCTAATAATGGCTGAAATATTATTCTCCTCTCTTGCTAGTTAAGGTCCCTCTAAGTATAACTAACTTGAATTTATCCATGTCAGCCAATGATTAAAAATAAATGTATCTTTTCAATGGTAAATGAGAGTAATTTTATTGTCTACTAGATGAAGATGTAGAGAGAGCCATATTTTTGGTCATCTATATGCAAATCAGCATTGAACTATAATTTTGTTTGCGATGCTATATTATTTACCAGTTCTGCAGATACTCGTAATTCATGCAGTAGATAATTACAGCATTATGTGCTTTTAAAATCCATTAAAAGAGAACAGGTGCAGTTTTTGAACACTGAGGACAATGAACCAATCTGTGTTTAGAGTGGCATGCCTTGTGTGAAGAATGAGGATGCCTTTGACAAGCCGAAGACTTTTAAACTGTCGTGGATGTTAGCAAACAAAAGGTTGTTTTTAGCTTCCTCATTAATAGCCTTTCTTTTTTTTCTCTAGCATTTATTCCCACAACCAACAATAAAGGCACAGAATATTTATAGAAAAGATTGTTACATTAAGATCACATATGTTAATGAATAACATGGGTCTTGCTATTTACGTTTCCTATCTCAAAAAAAAAGACGTAATAAGATCTAAATAAGGTCAAAAAGCACACGAATGAGATAATGTTGTCTTCATTTTAAAAACAGTATGGTTAAAATGCCTGTGCTTTAGGGAACAATAAAAAGAATGATTTTAAGTCTGCTTTCCAAGATTTTAACTTTTGTCTATCTTTCTACACAGATATATATATATATAGATAGATAGATAGATAGATAGATAGATAGATAGATATAGATATAGATATGTGCATAGAGAGAATATAACTAGGATCAGAGGCAAAATTGTGATGTTAACAAAATGTACGTAATTAGTACCTTCTGTTTCCTCCATTCAATATCAGTCTGCCCCATCTCCATTTTCAGAGACCTCGTGCCTTCCTATGACCTCTGTCTTCTCTGGGGCTTCATAGCCATAGCGTATATGCTTTTTTCCCCAAGTGTCCTGATACTACAGAGTTTTTGTTTCTACTACCAGCTCTCTCATCAAAATCTTCCTTTTGTGGAGAGGAGTGGCAAGGAGTTTCGGGGTCAGAGGACAGATTAATATTTTCTGCCAGCTAACAACAGGAGAAAATGGAGTAACTTATTCAAAGGTGAGAATTCTAATATTTTGGGGAGATGTTGTTTTCTATTTCTCCTATGTCCTGAGGTTGGTTACATGGTGTGGTGTTAGAACACAGGGTTGACTGAATAAAAGGGTCTACTGAAAAGAATGGAAGCTATGTTATAGGAGGGACCTATTCATTTTTTTTTATTCCCAACATTTGGCACAATGCTTGGGACATAGTAAGCCCTTAATAAATTTTTGTTAACTGAAAGAAATAACAGGTTCTGACAATTATGTGAAGAAAACAAGGAGCAGGATAAAATGACAACAGTCTTATCCCTTTCACAGGAAAAAGTAATAATAATAGTTTACATTTAGAGAGATTTGCAAAGTACTTTATAAATTTGGTTTTGTTTTACCCAATGTTGAGTGACATATAATATTATTATACCCATTTTACAGATGAAGAAATTGAGATGGGCAGAGAGGTTAAGAAAATCATCCAAGATTATATACATAGTAAAGGATGAGACCTGGTTCTGACCCAGACCTTTCCAGCTCTAGGTCTAGTGTCCTATGCACTACATCAACCAGCTGCCTCAGCAAAGTGTCAACAGAAGTGATCATCACAGCTAACTTACTTTTTCCTAGCATATAAAATTTTGAGATGCACTCACAAAGCTAGAGATTAAACAGTAAATGAGGAACTACAAATTAGCAAACTAAGAAACCAAAGAAAACAAATAAATGAAAAAGGCATTTATTAAGTGATTTGTGTTGTTCAGCTGTTTCCAATTCTTCATGATCCCAATTAGGGTTTTCTTGATAAAGATAATGGAGCAGTTTGGCATTTTCTTCTCCAGTTCATTTTACAGATGAGGAACAGAGCCCCAGGGTTACAGAACTATTAAGTGTCTGAGGCCACATTTAAACTCAGGTCCTCCTGACTCCAGGGCAGGGAACACTATCCACTACACCACCTATCTGTCCCCTATTACATGCTTGCTGAATGCAAAAGCAGTGTTTTAAGTGTTGGAAATACAAAGAGAAAAGAAGACAGATTCTGCTGTTAAGAAGATCACGTTCTTTTTTTAATGAAATTAAATTATTTTCAATTAATAAAAATGTATTTTTCTATCTGTTTCTATCTATCACTCCTGCCTACCTCATGTCAAGGGAAAAGAGTGGGGGACCTTGTAACAAATATGCATAGTCAAGCAAAACAAGTTACCCCACTGGGCAGGTAGAATATGTACATGTCCCATTCTACAGTGAGTCCATCCTTTCTCTGTCAGAAGGTAGGTACTATGTTCTATTACTGACCTTCTGGAATCATGATTGGTCACTGTGTTGTTTAGAATTCTTAAGTCTTTCAAAGTATTATTGTCTTTATAATGTTGTTGTTATCATAAAGTGTTCTCCTAATTTTGCTTATTCCCCATTCCACAGAAGCCTCCCCAGCTTTCTTTGAAATCATCTGCTTTGTCATTTCTTACACTACAACAGTATGACATTACATTCTTATGCAATAATTTTCCCAGCCAGTCTTCAATTGTTGTTCACCCCCTTAGTTCTTTTCCATCACAAAAAAGCTACTACAATTTTGTATATGGGAAGGAACTGACATTTTAAAAGAGATGAGAACATACACCGGCAGATTCATAGCAGGATTGTGTTAGCTAACTAATGTGATAATGTTTCCACAGCACATAATCCTACCAAATTCTATAATGCCTCAATTAAAGTCTCCATAAAAAGGAATCTTTAATTATACCAATAAAACATCAGATTATACTAGTGATAGGTTCATAGAAAAGATGTATACTGGATATAAATGCTTTGTCAATACAAGGAGATAGTTTTATATTTATGATGAAATGTTTTGTTTTGTTTTGTTTCCTAGTGCCCTTAATTCATATTCAGTAGGTGGCTCAGCTGTAATGTGTTATGTTAACTTTGCTTACATTTCTTTGTTGACTTTCAGTATTATTTTTCTATTTTTGGTCAGAATTTTATTTTAACATTTTACGGCTGCCTTTCATTCTTATACCAGTCATTTCATCTTAACCCACCCCATCACCCCAATGAACCCTTTCTTGTCAGAAAGAAAAATATTTTTTAAGTCAATGTCAACTGACACAGCAACCATATCAGTCAATGCATACCAATTTCCACATCCACAGTGTCCATCTCTTTATTGAGAAGAGAAAGGTATATTTCCTTATCTTCTGTAAGAAATTAATAAATTAAATTTTTCATTATTATCAGAGTTTAACTTTTGATAAAATTTTGAACTGGTCTTTCATTGTTAAATGATGTGTATATGTGCTAGACAATGGCAAAATAAAAATTAAGTCAATTAAGGGGTTTCCTTACTTGTCATCTACGTGTTTTTTTATCACCGACCTCTGTCTGGAAATTTTTTCATTGCTTCTTGTCACCTATTAGGCCAGATAAAAAATAGGAGCCACAATTTTCAATGATAGTGTAGTACAATGTATAGAAAACTGGCTTCTGGGACAAGACGAGCTTAATTCTGGGTAAGCTTCTGTCACACACTGGTTTGGTGACCCTGGTCACATCAAGCCCTGGTCTCTTATTACCCCCAGGCAAGTCTCTAAGACAATAGGTTGATGAACAGGTGCTTAACTACATGGGTAAAAGAATCATTCCCCCCTCTGGGAATTCCCTATACTAATGAACCCCTTAAATAAATAAGGTACACAGTATGAGAACAGAAAAGGTCCTGAAAGACTATCTGGTAGTGTAACTCATCCTGTTCAAAAGTCCATTATAACATTCTAGGGAAAAGGTATCCATTATACAACATTGGAATCTGTAGTCTTCCCTGTGGAACCCCTACTTTCAAAGACAGTACATTGCACTTAGAGTTATCTTTAATTTCTAAGAAATTACCTAATTTTCCCCCAAATCCTACTAATAATGACAGCAACAGCAAGCATATTTTAAGCTTTGCAAAACACCTTATAAATATTATCTAAGTTTATCCTCACAATACCCAGGGAGGCAGGAATTATTATTGTCCTCTTCTCACAGATAAAGAAACTAAGGCAGAAAAATGTTAAGTGACTTGCTGAGGATCAAATAGACAGTAAGTATCTCAGGCAGGATCTGAACTCAGATCTTTTCCAGTTTCCAAGACCTGTGACTTTATCTATTCTAGCACCTAGCTGCCTCTTAAAACATACCTCTCAATTCTTTCCCTTTTCATTCATTTTTCCTAGTTCTAACTTCTGGGTAACACTGCCCAAATATCTTTCCTGTTCCACATTATAAATTTTTTAATATTTGAAATTAGCAATCACAGATAATTCCCATTTTTTTTCTTTTTCAAGCTAAACATTTCCATTTCTTTCAACCATTCTTTATAGAACAAGTTCTCAGGGCTCTTAACCATCCTGTTAGCCCTTTTTTGGATGAATTTACAGTTTACTAATTTCTTGACTAAAATGTACTGTTAAGAACTGAATCCCATTTTTGAGATGTCACATGACTTGAGAAGAGTGGAGGAGAACTATAAATAAGAACTTTCTTGCTCTAAGCTATGCCTCTCAATGATACCTAAGCCTGAATCTGTTTTTTGTTTTGTTTGGTTTTGGTTTTGAAATCACATTATTGTCTCATATGGAGCTTGAAGTCTTTTAAATGTCCCAGGTATCTTTAGTTGAAATGCTGTTTAATTACAGTTCTCACCTTGAACTTGTGTAAGACATTATATTTGATTTTATCATAACATATTAAGCACAATATTTTAAGCTTTCAACATTCTTATAATAATCCTTAATTCCAAAATCTAATGTGTTAGTCATCCCTCCCAAATTTGAATTTTCTGTAAAGCAGATGAGCATCATGTCAATACTTCATCCATGTCACTAACAAAAATGTTTTTTGTGGTTGTGGTTGGTGGCGGTGGTAGTTGTTGGTTGTTGTGATTGTTTGCTTTTTGGAAGGGGGAAGGTAGGGCAATTGGGGTTAAGTGACTTGCCCAAGGTCACACAGCTACTTTATGTGTGGTGTGTATGTGTGAGTGTATGTGTATGTTAGTAGTGTTCTAGCTTTCCTTCTAGTACTACATTGGAGAACTTTTCTAGAAACTGACATAGAATTCACTGGACAACAACTTGTAGATTCCATTTTCTTCCCTTTTTTTGGAAAATATGGACAAAGTTTGCTCTGTTCTTAGTCCTGGGGTACCTCTCATGGACTTCATGTTCTTTCAAATATACCTAAAAAATATTCAGGAATTACACATTTATAAAAATAGTTGATACTTTGTAGCATCATGTGGTTCACAAAATATTTTATACGTGTTATCTCATTTGATGCTTATAATAACTTTGGAAGTAAGTATTATAATCATTTTGCATATTTGCATATTAGGGAAATGAGGCTTAGATGTTAAGTGATTTGGGCAGAGTGATACAATTAGAATATATATATATATATATAATGCATATAATACATTTTATACACACACATATATGTGTGTAGGTATATGTACATATATTTGTAAATACACTCATATTTTTAGATAATAATACATATAAACACATATATTTAAGCATACTTAACCATATATATATATATATATATACACACACATATACTGTACAAAGTATACCTAAATCTCTAGATTGGGTTCCCACATGGCCATTAGAAAATACATAAAGGAAATGAAAGCATTCATTAAAGCTCCTATGAAATGCTTTATAATACAACAAGAATTGCTAATGCTATTATTATGGGATTATAAAAAGTTTTTTTATGTGGGATATTTTGCATGAGAACTTCATATAAGACACTTTTTATGTAAATGTTTCTGGCAACATTCACTACTCTAGAGCTGATTTGACTTGTGTTAGAACTACTTGTTTAATTTGGAATTCATTAGTTTTTAGCATTGCTGACAAAATACTTTTTTCTCAAAACACATTTGGAAATCCTCCAGTAATTTCTATCATGTTGGCTGCACTTTATGATGTTATTCATGCCCAGGAATGAACAACAAAAATGCCTTTTGGAAATTAAAGGAATATTGAGACTGAAGATTTGTCATGGTGAAAGGGAGAGGGTGAAATCTAGACAGATTCATGATTCTGCATATTTCAATTATCACAAAGATGCCATGGCAACCAGGCACATTTTCTGGGAGATTTATAAGTTACCAATGGCAGCTGCCCTCTACTTTTTGAATTTAGATTGATGTCTGCAGTTTTAGGTGTTCATTTTTTGTGGGAATGCATCTCATGCCCAGTAAGCTAGGTATTTCTGTCATTAAATTTTGTGATAATATTAGAATATTATTAAAATTACTTTACTGTTATGACTGTTATATAAATGTACAAGCCCAGAAATAATGATAGTTTTGCAATTAAAATAATACTAGAATATTACATGCAACTTCTATTCTCTATCATTATTATGTAGCCTCTGCCATACATATGACACTCACTGAATAAGAAGGTTTTCTGATTAAAGAAATCTTATTTATCAGCAATCCAGTTCTTACATATTGAATTTGCTCAAAATACTAATACAAATTTGAGATCCTGTGATATCTCCTCAAGCTGATGTACTAAAATCCTTCAGATTGCACATACTTTCCCACTCTTTTTAAAGTAAATTTAATTTGATACCAATTAATTTTATCTTCTCCACCCAACCTCCAATTAAATCTCCATGAACAAAAAGTGACACTGTAGATAGAATGTTGATCCCTGAATTCCAAGAAAACCTGAATTCCAACAGAATCTTAGACATTGACTACGTGTGTGATGCTAGGCAACTCACAACCTCTGCCTTATTAAGTTTCTTCAATTAAGTTTTCTGTAAAGTGAGGATAATAATAGTACCTACTTCACAGGGTTGATCAAATGAGATTAATATTTGTAAAGCACTAAGCAACAGGAGAACTTAGTAGCACTTTGAAGAGTAAGTAGGTGCTTAACAAATGATTGTTCTTTTCCTCCCCTTCCCTAATCATTGTTATCAATATGCATAGTGTAAAGTAAAACTTCAGTCTTCTATTAATGTGAACTCTTCTTACTCATGGTGATATGGAACATGTTTTCACATGGTTATTAATAATTCATAATTTTTTGGGAGAAACCATTCATATTTATCATCAAGGCTTGGTTTATGTTCATATATTTGTTTTAGTTCCCTAGATATCTTGGATATTAAATGCTCATTAGTGATGTTAACTGCAAATATTTTCCCTATTAAAATATTATTATTATTTCTTTACTGATATTTTGACAGTGATTTTAGATTGCTTTTTATTGAGATTTTCTTTTTGAATTTTTACTGTTGTTGGGCAAAAAAAAATCCCTTTAGCTCTTTCCAAAAATTCTTCCAATCGATTCCAAACTTCTAATATTCCAGAAAGCTTTCCTACCACAACCTGTACCTCTTTGATTATAATTTCAGTATCTCTCATAAGACACTATTCTTTTCTGATATCACTGTTGTCATCCTTATATGTTATTAAGATTTTTGTAAGAAAATGTCCTAGTCAGTAAGAATAAACATGGAATAGAGATATGGTTAAGAGAGGACAGTATAATGTTAAGAGATGACAGAGATGACAGAGCCACGATGATGACTCATCTGAGTTCTCTCCCAAACCCCTCCAAATGTCTTTAAAAAGGACTCTAGGGTGGCTAGGTGGCACAGTGAATAGAGCACTGGCCATGGAGTCAGGAGTATCTGGGTTCAAATCCAGTCTCGGACACTTCACACACACACACACACACACACACACACACACACAAACTAGCTGTGTGACCTTGGGCAAGTCACTTAACTGCAACTGCCCTCCAAAAACAAAAAACAAAAAACAAAACAAAACAAAACAAAAAAAATTACTCTAAACAAATTCTAGAGCAGGAGAACCCACAAAGAGATGGAAGAGAGCAATTTCTAGCTAAAGATAACTAGTACGCTCAACAGGAAAGGTCTGTAGCACCACAGTGAGTAAATAATGGCACAGGCTGTGGCAGAACAAACCTGGCCCCAGAAAACCAGGAGCGGGTCTTGGGAGTGACTGAATAAGCAACATCAGTGGCTTCTTCTGGAACACTCAGCCAACAAATGGTAAAGGAGTCAAACAACTGCTCAGAAAAAGATTACAAGGATATTTTTTCTAGCAGTAGGACAGGGCACTATTGTTTTGGTCATACTCAGACATGGGTCACAAACTTGGATGGCAATCCAAGGGCAAGGAGGAGCATTAGAATAGCAGAGCTTGCACCAGTGGAGCAGGGACTCTCCTCACAGTTCCAGGACAGAAAAGAGTGTCTATAGTCACTTAAAGACAAGAGCACAGGCCAGGAGAGTAGTGAACACCTCTCCTTAGATCACACCACCCATGAAGAATTGAAAACTTACAGGTCCTTAAAAGTATCTATGATAACAGCTGAACAAAACACCTGAAGCTTAGGACACTGCATCCTCTACCAGTGATACAGAACCCTACCTTAAAAGCTAAAAGTCAAGTAATAAGCTGGGAAAATGAGCAAACAATAGGAAAACACCCTTTGACTATAGAATTTATTCTATACATAGAATATAGAAGTCATTATGGTAACAAAGAAGGTCAAAACACACACATAGAAGACATTAGAGTCAAAGATCCTACATCCAAAGCCTCCAAGAAAAATATAAATTGGTTTAAGGCAAAAAAGGCCTCAAAAAGGAACATCAAGTTACAGAGAGAAATAGAGAAAAAATTGGGAAGAGAAATGAGAGTAATGTAAGAATATCATAAAAAACAAGTGAACAGCTTGGCAAAGAAAACACAAAAAAATTCTGAAGAAAATAACACCTTAAAAAACAGACTAACCCAAATGGGAAGAGGTCCAAAAAATCAATGAAGAGAAGAATGCCTTTAAAAAGGGCGAATTGACCAAAAAGAAGAAGAGATACAAAAGTTCACTGAAGTAAATGATTCCTTAAAAATTAGAATGGAGGGGGGGCAGAACCAAGATGGTAGCATAGAAGCAGGAAAACTCCATGAGCTCCCCCCATAACCACCTCAAATACCTGTAAAATATGACTTTAAACACACTTTGGAGCTACAAAACCCACAAAGTAACAGAGACAAACAAATCTGCTGAAAGCAGTCTGGTAGGTTAGCAGGAAGGGTCCACCACAGCATGCTGGTAGCCCAGCCCAGCTCCAAATGAGCCTGCGGTTTTAGCCTCAGTGCAGCCCCAACCAGTACTGGGTGGAGCGGGCTTTGGGAGTAGTTTCCAGAATTTTTAACCCATAAATGTCAAAGGCAAAATAAAAGGTCAGTATGGACTTTGAGGGAACAGAGGGACCAAGAGCATGTGAGACCTTTGCCCCCAGGGCAAGAAGGAGAGAAGCAGCAGAGGCACTGAAGCCATGCAGCCACCTCTGCGTGGCTGCTTCAGAACTCTTGGCCGGCAGATCATAGTGGGACAAGCAACTTGGGACAAAGCTCTCCTCTCTGGAAGTAGAGTTCTATTGTGACAAAAAGATCAAAAGTCAATTAATTGAGTAGCAATATGAGCAAGAGTAGGAAGCAAAGCAAGCACAGCAATGAAACCTTAGATTCCTTTTATGGGGACAAAAGAGATCAAAGTATGGAATGAGAGGGAGATAATATAGTCAGAACTCCCACACCAAAAGCTTCCAAGAAAAATGTAAAGTGGTTACAGGCCATCGAGGAGCTTAAGAAGGATTTTGAACATGAAATAAGAGAAGTGGAGGAAAAATTGGGAAGGGAAATGAGAATGATGCAAGAAAATCACGAAAAAAGTGTCAACATCCTGAATGAAGAAAATAACATCTTAAAAAATAGATTAATTCAAATGGCAAAAAGGTCCAAAAAGTCAATGAGGAAAAGAATGCCTTAAAAAGCAGAATTTGCCAGATGGAAAAAGAATGTCAAAAACTAACTGAAGAGAATAATTCCTTCAGAATTAGATTAGAGCAAATGGAAGCTAATGACTTTATGAGAAATCAAGAGACTACTAAACAGATCCAAACAAATGAAAAAATAGGATGGAATGTGAAATAGCTCATTGGAAAAATCACTGACCTCAAAAACAGATCCAGGAGAGAGAATTAAATATTATTGGATTACCTGAAATCCATGATAAAAAAAGAGCCTAGAAATCATCCTTCAAGGAGTTCTCAAGGAAAATTGCCATGATATGTTATAACCAGAGGGCAAAATAGAATGTGAAAGAATTCACTGCTCACCTCTTGAAAAAGATCCCTAAAACTCCTAGGATGTTATAGCCAGTTTATGGAATCCCCAGATCAAGAAGAAAAATATTACAACTGCCAAGAAGAAACAATTTGAATACTGTAGAAACACAATCAAGATAATCCAGGATCAAGCAGCTTCTACATTAAGGGATTGAAGGGCCTGGAATATGATATTCTGGAGATCAAGGGAGCTAGGATTAAAACCAAGGACCACCTACCCAACAAAATTGAGTATAATGTTTCAGGGGAAAATATGGTCACTCATTGAGGTGGAGGACTTTCAAGCATTCTTGAGGAAAAATTCAGAATTGAATAGAAAATTTGACATTCAAATACAAGAAGCATAAGAAAGTAAACATGGAAAAGAAATTATAAGGAATTTATCAAAATTGAACTATTTGTATGCCAATGTGGAAAAACGATAATTGTAACTTATGACACTTTTCTCAGTGTCAGGATAGTTGAAGGGAATATAATTGTATATAGATGTATACATACACACATGTCTATATAGGAGGGTATATATGTATATGAATATATATGTGAGTATGCATATATATATGTGTACATATAGACAGCGGCACAGGCTCAGTTGAATAGGAAGGGATGATATTTTAAAAGGTGAAATTGGGAGGTGGGAAAGGAATAGAATAAGAGGAGACAGGGAGAGACAGAATGGGTTTAATCATCTCATATTGAAGTGGCAAAGGATAACTGTTACAATGGAGGGGAAGAACAGGAAGGCAAAAGGGAATGGGTCAACCTTACTCTCATTGAATTTGGATTAGGGAAGGAATGACATACACACTAAACTGCGTATCTTGGCCTACAGGAGAGTAGGGGAAAAGGGGATGAGAGGGGGGATGTTGGAGGAGAGGGAAGGTTGGGGGGGTGTTGTTAGAAGCACACACTTCTATAAAGGGACAGGATCAAAGTAGAGACTAGAATATGTGGGGGGCAGGATACGAAGGAGGGAAATATAATCAGTCTTTCACAATATGTCCACTGTGGAGATGTTCTGCATAACTACACTTGCATGGCCTGTATTGAATTGCTTGCCTTTCCAGTGGAGGTGGGTGACAAGGGAGGAAGGGAAAGAATCTAGAATTTAAGCTCTAAAATCAAACGTTAATATATAATATATATTATTGTGTGTATTATTATTATTATTTTCATTATTATTTATATACAACTGGGAAATAAGATATACTGGCACTGGGGTAGGGTGATCCATCTTGCCCTACCAGAAAGTCAGTGGGTTGATGGGGGAGGATATAGGAGAGAGCAGATTGGGGGGGGTATACAGTGGAATCACTGTTTTGGGGTGGTGGGTTGAGGGAATACAGGAAGAAAATTTGTAACTCACAATCTCATGGAAATGAATGAATGATGTAAACTAAAATAAACAAAAGTTAACAACAAAAAAATTAGAATGGAGCAAATGCAAACTAATGACTTTATCAGAAATCAAGAAAACAATAAAACAAAAGCAGAAGATTAAAAAAAAACAGGAGGCAATGTGGAAAATGTCATTGGAAAAAAACAAGTTTCCTGAACAATAGTTCCAGGAGAGAAAATTTAAAAATTATTCAATTACCTGGAAGCCACAATAAAAAAAAGAGCCTAGATATAATTTCTCAAGAAAACTGTACCAATATTCTAGAAACAGAGAGTAAAATAGAAATTGAAAGAACACAATGGTGACCTCCTGAAAGACATCCCAAAATATAAACTCCCAGGAATATTACAACCCAATTCCAGAGTTCCCAGGTAAAGGAGAAAATATTGCAAGCAGCTTATAAAGAAATAATTCAACTATGGTTGAGCTACAGTCAGGATAAACATGAGATTTAGCAGGTTCCATATTAAATATTCCATCCATGGATGGCTTGGCATATGATATCCTGGAGGCAAAGGACCTAGGATACAACCAAGAATCATCTACTCTGGAAAACAGTATATTCCTTTAGGAGAAAAATGGATATTCAGTGAGACAGAGAACTTTCAAACATTCTTGATGAAAAGACCAGAGTATTAGGGTAGTTAGAAGGAATGTATAAAGACAGAGGGCACAGGTGTGTACTGAATATGAAGGGATATCTAAAAAATAAAATTAAGGATATAAAGAGGAATGGATTAGGAGAGAGAATAAGGGATAGGTACAATAGGGTAAATTATCCCACGTAAAAGAGGCAAGGAAAAGCTTGTACAGTGGAGGGGAAGAGGGCGAGGTGAAGGCGAGTGGGTGAACCATGCTTTTATCATAATTAGCTCAAAGAGGGAATAACATACACACACAATAGGGCATAGACATTTATCTTTCCGTATAAGAAAGTAGAAGGGGAAGAGTGTAAGAGAAAGAAGGAATGGAAGGGAGGGCAGACTGAGGGAAGGGTAGTCAGAAGCAAAACATTTTTGAGGAGGAACAGGGTGAAAAGAGAGAGAGAACAGAATAAATGGAGGGAGGAACAGAATGGAGAGAAATAGTTCTAGTGCTTTTTCCCTTTCATTTTGCGTCATCCTTCACAACATGACTAATGTGGAATGTATAGCCTATGTCACATTGCATTCCATCTTGAGGAGGGAGGTGGGGACGGAGACAGAAGAAAATTTTAAACTCAAAAACTTATAAAAGTGAATGTTGAAAAATATCTCATATTCCCAGAGATATGTAATTGGGAAAAATAAAATACTATTAAAAAACATGACAGAGGAGAAAAAGAGTTGCTCAGTCAGGATTTTGGCTTCCACATTCTCTGTTAGAAATTACCTTCAGAATGGAAGAGCTAGAATGTATATGCTTAAGGAGAATACAAAACACAAGATAAGTATGATAGGAAAAGAATACTAATTTCATCTCATTTAAATCAGTTCAAGTTTTCAAATCCAGGCAAATTACATATGATCATATTGGCAGAAAGTGAATAAAATAGTTGGAATCAGACTTTGGTTTGAATCACTGCTTTCGTGTATGTAATGGTAATTAATTTGTTTGATCAGATGTTAAATAGATCCTAGTAACCTAGTGTTAAGTATAGAACTCTGTCCATTGGTGATAAGGGGTGAATTCCCAGAACTCTGCCCATTGGTGAGAAGGTGTGAATTTCCCCGTTGATGTGGAAGAATGCTATTGGCTGAGACACTCCCCTGAACCATGTTGACTTGGGAG
>CM053593.1:71503321-71524168 GCA_028646575.1 Pseudocheirus occidentalis
GTGGGATCAATGTTCTGGGCTGGGGGGTAGGGACAAAAAGGGGAGAAAATTTGTAACTCAAAACCTTGTGGAAATGAATGATTTAACCAAGAAAATAAATTAAAATTAAAAATAAATAAAAAATTAAAAATAAAAGAAAGAAAAAAGTAACTTTGAAGTAAAAATGTTAATTGCTAAGATTCTGGATTATATTAAAGTAGCACTTTGAGATGTATCAAGAACTTTCCTTATAATGATCTTGTGATATACATATCAACTTACAAACGAGGAAACTGAGACTCTGAAAGGTTAGATCATTTACCCATATTGGCACAACTGATAAGGGTCAAGATCTGGGATTTGAACCTAGATCTCTGTTTTCCATGTGGTGCTTTGCACCAAAGTGGTTTAGATGCAATCTTTTTTTTTTTTTGGAGGGGGAAGGAAGGGCAGTTGGGGTTAAGTGGCTTGCCCAAGGTCACACAGCTAGTGTTGAGTGTCTGAGGCTGGACTTGGACTCAGGTCCTCCTGTGTCCAGAGATGGTGCTCTATTCACTGTACCACGTAGCTGCCCCTAGATACAGTATTTTGGAAGCATAGCTTATGCGTTAAGTTAGTGCCTTCATTTGTTAACAAGTATATAGGGGAAAGGGCATTGACCTCAGGTTTAGAGAACTTGGGTTCAGATTTTATCCCTAACCTCTACCATCTGTCTGAATTTAGGCAAGTCCCTGAGGCCCTGACTTGCTCATTTGTAAGATGAAGGAGTTGGGTTAAATAGACTCTGAAAGGCCTTCTAGTTCTAAAAAATTCTATGATCCTATTAAGTACTTACTATGTACCACACACATGCTAAGTTCACAAAGAGAAATAAAACAGTCCCTGTCCTCAAAAAAAAAAGAATCCACTGATCACCTCTTTAAAAAGATCCCCAAAAGAAAACTCCTTGGAATATTATAGCCAAATTCCAGAGTTCCCAGGTCAAGGAGAAAATACTACAAGCAGTCAGAAAGAAACAATTTGAGTATTGTGGAAACACAATCCAGATAACACAAAACCTAGCAGCTTCTACATTAAGGGATCAAAGGGCTTGGAATATTATATTCTGAAGGTCAAACGAGCTAGGATTAAAACCAAGAATCAACTGCTCAGAAAAACTGAGTATAATGCTTCAGGGGAAAATATGGCCATTCAATAAAATAGAGGATTTTCAAGTATTTTTTTTAAATTTTATTTTATATTTTTCCACATATTCTTGATGAAAAAACCAGAGCTGAACAGAAAATTTGACTTTCAAATACAAGAAGCAAGAGAAGCATGAGAAGGTAAACAGGAAAAATAAATCATAAGGAACTTATTAAACTTTTTTCATTCCTTCATGGAAAAATAATAATTGTAACCCATGAGACTTTTCCCAGTATGAGGATAGTTGAAGGGAATATATGTATGTATAGGAGGGTATATGTGTGTATAGAAATATATGTGAGTGTGTCCATATGTGTGTACATGTATGCATAGACAGAGGACACAGGTTGAATTGAATGTGAAGGGATGATATTTAAAAAATGAAATGAAGAGGTGAGAGAAGAATATATTGGGAGAAGGTGAAAGGGATTGATAGATTAGGGTAAATTATCTCATACAAAAGAGGCAAGAGAACACTGTTACAATGGAGGGGAAGAGCAGGAAGGTGAAGGGGAATGGGTCAACCTGATTCTCATTGAATTTGGCTTAAGGAGAGAATAACATACACATTCAATTGGGTATCTTCCCTGTGGGAAAGCAGCAGGAGAGGGTATAAGAGGAGGGATGATAGAAGGGAGGGTATATTGGGGGAGAGGGTAGTTAGAAGCAAACACTTTTGAAAAGGGACATGGTCAAAGTAGAAAATTGAATAAATGTGGGGGGATAGAATGGAGGGAAATATAGTTAGTCTTTCACAATGTAACTACTATGGAAATGTCTTGCATAACTACACATGTACAACCTATGTTGAATTGCTTGTCTTCCCAGTGGGGGTGGGTGAGGAGAGAAGAAGGGAAAGACTCTGGAACTCAAATTTTTAAAAACAAATGTTAAAAAAAGAATGAAATGGCAAACCACTCCAGCATCTTTCCCAAGAAAACCCCAAATGGGATCCAAAAGATTCAGATACAACTAAAATGACTGAATAGCAACAAAAATGTGATTATAAGCTTACGTTATCTTTGGTACCAGGACTTTCCTGAGTATAAAAAGAATTATACCTAGAATGCAGACCCTGATTTTGAAACTCTTTTCAAATCAGATTTGCTGCAGTGGTTCTCAACCTGTGGGTTATGTTCAATTTGTAACAATGAAAATGCATCCTGCATATCAGATATTTACATTACAATTCATAACAGTGGCAAAATTACAGTTATGAAGTAGCAATGAAAATAATGTTATGGTTGGGGGTCACCAGAACGTGAGAAACTGTATTAAAGGGTTGCGGCATTAGGAAGGTTGAGAACCATTGTGCTAGAGATTAGAGCTGAGCAATTTCATTCAGATTGTCAAGAACATGTCCTAAGAAACTTGGCTAAACTACACTTGATCAGATTCATTCATTTCCTGTGACAATAACTATACTTTATAGAATATGTACTATTAGGTACTGGTACTTAAGAGAATGATTGAAATAATATTATAAGCAAGTATTACAGTTTATAGAGCTGTAGAGTTAGAAGGTGAGTACTGTATGGAGTTGTGTTGTATGGTGGAATGTCTTGAAGGGGAGAAATTATTGGGAATATATAAACTGTAATGTAGCCACAGTATATTATGTCCAGTTATGTTAGTGTGGCCCTTTTGAGTCACATTTTTATGTTGATCCATTTGGAGATTAAAATTTTCTTATAAATTCAGAGGCAACTTTAACCTTGATGTATGATGAGACTATAATCCTCTAAGAAATGGATACTTAAACTTTTCTGTGTCTTGGATCCCTTCAATAAGCTAGTGTAGACTTTTATAAATGCTTCACAGAAAGATGCTTTTGGCCCATCTAGCCCAGACTGGCTAGGCCATGGAGGTCTACATTCCTTCTTTTCCTTATGAAGAGAGCTAGCTGGAGAGAGGCTATGTGGCCTTTGAAAGTAAAAGTGGTAACGAGTGGATGGAAACATTTTGTAGAAAAAACAGTGAATTTTCTGCTCTGCATAAAAAGCTCGAGAAATGTATAACAACTCCAGAAATTCCTTCCAAACAAGTTAGAAACTGGGTTCCAAAAGTCTTGGAGCAGAAATGACAAGGTTTGGAAACCCATTTACAGGTGGTCATTTTGGAAAATGAGGAGCTTCAAAAATTATTTCTTGATTTTCTAAATGTATGGCATTTACCCTGTCTACCAAAGACAGAAAGTTGTGACTCTTTGGAGGAAACAGAATCTGAAGACTCTAGCAAATTGTCCCATGAGCCAGTGTTGCTCTTCTAAGGGATCCATATGTTTTGCCTACAGCCAATAATGATTTTCCAAATGTAGTTATTGAAGGAGATCTCCGTGGAATATTTTACCCTCATCTACAGCCCAGGTAGAAATCCTGTGTGGCTAAAGAAGCTGGGGCAAGTTTCAAAGTCTTAGTCAAGATAATCAATATCTCCCAAATTACCTAAACTCTGTGACATAATGGCTATAGTTATTGCTAAAATTCATAGTCCCAGCCACATTCAGGGAAGTGTATGTTTCCTTTAAAATTGTGCTTTTTAAAAAATAGAAACTGAACTTTGAGTTTGGTCAAGCAAAGGCAAAAGTTTTAAGAAATAGGATACAGAAGCCAGCCTAGGAGCACATAAAAAGGAGGCCTATAGAGAACATTCTTCTGACTGTTACCTCCTTGTGCAGTAGGAATGAATTCTTGTCTAAATCAGCAACATTTTCAGTTAAATGAGGGCCACATACTGAAGGCTAAGACCAACTGAGACTGACAGAATAACTCTGCAAACTTTTGTTTTACTTTGAGTTTTGTAAGGCACTAATCTCACTACCTTGGGATTTTCTCAGCTAGCTAAAGGTGTATACTGAAGAGCTGGCACCAAGAAAGTTTGTCACAGAAACATTGAGACAAATAAAAGTGACAAATTGGTTAAACTGGAAATTGAGAGTAACTTGAAAATATTAGCATATTTGTATTGGCTCTTCCCATCCCCCTTCTGGGCTCCCCACTCCTCAATATATTCAATTCATATTTGATTGGTGAAAAGTAAAGGCATATATGCTTGCTACCTGCACTTGGACATTTTAGTTGAAAACTAAATAGCGACTCCATTTCAAAGTGATTGGTTTCAGTAAGCTCATGGGTGGCAATATATGCAGAAACAAATGTAGAATTCTAACTAATGAACTCCACTACTGCTAATAATAGTCTAATTTTGTAAACTCAAGGCTTTCCTGCATTTTTAAGATACATTATACATAGGACATTTTACACTGCTTCATGGTGAAGACAGGTAGTATTGTCAAATAATAAAACAGCATCCACTTAGAATAACAGGCTGTTCCAATGTTAAAGATATACTAGAAGTTTATATATTACTCAATAACAGGCTGTAAAATAAACTTAAGATAGAAGAAAAAAAGAAAGATGCTTTTAACTATAAAAAATATAGAAGATTATAAGGAAAACCAATTATATTGAAAACAAGTTATCTAGCTATTCATTATCTTTTTTTTTCTTATTTCAAGGATCCCAAATTAAGAGAGAACATGAAAGTTAGGGATTGTAGCTGGATTAGCTGGAACATGAATTATAGGTTCGTCACCTACAAACCTTCAAGCTCTTTCTTTTTAAAATCCCAAGCCATGTTTTCCTACCTTTGATTTGACTTCCCACTCCCTACCCTAATATCCACTTTATCATTGACATTACCAAGTATCGGGATAAGTATCAGAGTACAGGCTAACTTAGAACATATGTATTATCTTGTCAAGTTCTTTAAAGAATTTCTCACCATCTTCATTACTGGCAACAGATGCTGGTGCATAAATTATAATTTTCTTCATGGCAGTCTTATTATCATCATTAGCGGTATAAAAACTGCAATGACCAAGTGTCCCATGGTAGAGTATGTCTTGTTGCCTTAGGGCATGTGATATTTTCAATTCTGCCAAGTTCTTTATCATCTCTTTGATCAGAACTTTAGTTTTAACTTCTTTATCTTTTATGATATTATTTATAGTGAGAATGTCAATATTGATATTATTCAGTTCCTTCATAATATGCCAACTTAATGGTTGTTTGACAAATTGTTCACGTTTATGGCACTAACATTACTGTCCATAGATGGTGTATGATCTGGGGGATTTTAAGCATTCTTTGGCAACTTTTCTACCATTTCATCATCATTACTCTGAAAGCACAAAATGATCACATAGGCCTAGACTTAGATTTATCTTTATCTAATGGATTGTCATATCCAAAAGATTTCATAACCTACAGGTGATAAACCTATCCATATTTAGCCTTAGACCAAAGGCATAGTATGTCCCAGGAAATTTTCAATTGGGTAAAAAACCTTTTAGAACTTTAACTGGGAAACTGAAAATGGGAAATAGATTGTGATATTTTTGTAGAGTCTGAGTACATTGTTTATTTGTAGTAGTAGAGTTGTGTTATATGCTGAATGCCTTGAGTCAGGTCAATGGGACACAAATATCTCATGAAAGAGAAGTGGTTAACCTCTTTTTTTTAATGAGAGCAGAGAATATAAATCTGGGGCTATGGAATCTTTACTACCTCTAGTAGGTATTAGAAAAGTTAACACAAAGAAAAATGATTTGTGCCTCCCAAACATTCATAACAGTGTAATGTTTTCTGAATGTTTGATGCCATAATGTCCTGGTATAAGAAACCAAAATTCACCAAGGTTTTCAATATAGTTACTTACAAATGATTGGTGAATGAATGAATAAATGAATGAATGAATGAATGAACAAAGGAATGAGTGAATTATTACTCTTTGCTCAGGCCCAGACACAGTGGAAACATTTCAGCTGATGCTGTTATGTGTTCAACAGTTTGGTCTGCCTAATCCATTTGGAATTTAAAAAAAATCCATTTATTCTGTCCAAGTTCTCTTTCAAATATCCACAGCACCATATATACACAAATTAGAACTTCCAGTAGCCTACCTACAACTTAACAGGTGACTTCCAATCCAACACATTCACATGATTGTATTCCTTCCTATGTATCAGAGAGACATCATGGAATAGCAGTAAATCACATTTATGTAGTACTTAGAGTTTTCAAAACCCTCCATATACAATCTCATTTGATCCTCTCAGTAGCCCTATGAGGTAGATGCCATTGGTATCTTCATTTTATAAAAGGGAAAAGTAAGGCTAAGAGAGGTTCACACAACAAGTAAGAGCCTGGTGTCAGATTTTCCTGACTCCAAATGCAGTACTTTATCCAGTAGATCACTGAGTTTCTTGTTGTGAATAGATAACCAGCCTCAGAGGCAGGAATATTTTGGTTCAGGTGAACTACTGGAAATATTTTGTGTGACCTTGGACAAGTCACTTAACCTATAAATTGTCTGGGAAGCTATCTGTAGTAATAAGTTCTAGAACAGTTACTGATCTGCATTACTGGAGGGAATCTCTTATGACAAAAAAATCACAGACTTTGACCGGGAAAAAAAAAGAGTAAACTGGCTCAATTCTGATTAATATCACTAGTTCTTTGTATATCCAACTTGAAAGTTACTTTACTTGAAAGTACTGGTCAGTAAAGAAGTATTTTCATGTCAATCTTACCTCTATGCTATTTCAAAGAGAGACTTCCTCATGGAAAAGTATTTCTTTTCATGTAGGTATTCAAAGTTTCCCTACGGGATTTCTCTCTATACACAAGCCTCTCTCTTCAGGGAATATTATTTACTCAATATATATCACTGTAACTAAAAACTAGAAGCTCTTGCAAGCACCCACCTAACAAGGTCTAAACATAACATTGATCATTTCTGGTTTTATACATGTTTTTCCTAGCTTTTCTTTGAAATATTTTCTCCTTAAACTTCTAATCTACCAAAAGAGAGGGGAAAAACCTTCATAGCCTTTTTTAAACTTCACAACAAAAGAAAAGAAACCTGAAATGGGAAAATTGCTCAACATTCTGGGTATTATTCTTTTCAGCACTGCGGGTCTCTCAATTTCTTCCAAGAAATCTGAGTCAAAAGAGGAAGCTGCAATCTTGGCTGTTTCTTCTCTGGACTATGTCCCTGAAGCAGAGTCCATTAAAAAGGAAAGAAAAGAAAGAAAGGAAACTCCCTATGGTATGGCAAAGTCTAAATTGTCTACCACAGAGAATTACCTTTTGTTATCCTGTTTGTAGCAGTTGCACAAATAGTCCCATTTTGCATGTTAAATAGCCAACATATGACACAGACATTACATATAAGATTTAGGGGAGGTAGAAGAATATACATTTTTGAGCAATGAAAGAACATTGGGGAAAAAAACCAGCATAGAACTGTTTGTAAAACCAAAAAACCCAAAATGTTACTTATCCTTGATTAGTATAAAAATGTGCAACTAATCTATGGAACTCTCTTACAACAAAGAAATGTTATCAACATGCTTGAGACTTTTTCATATCTTTTTGTATGTATATATAACACATACACACATGCATACATGTATAT
Source organism: Pseudocheirus occidentalis (assembly GCA_028646575.1). Classification (NCBI taxonomy): domain Eukaryota; kingdom Metazoa; phylum Chordata; class Mammalia; order Diprotodontia; family Pseudocheiridae; genus Pseudocheirus; species Pseudocheirus occidentalis. Next base: position 71,510,966 of record CM053593.1, read on the forward strand.
TATGTATATCACATGTGATCACACCTATCAACATGCGATATAAATTTGTATATGTGCTATGAGCATTTATGAATTTCATGTGTATGTGAATGTGTTGTGTATGTAAATGTATACATGTAAAATACATGCATGTGTATGTGACTATATTAATATATGTGTATGTACAAATCCATTCATGTATGCTTACACATACACATATATATGCTTACATCTTCACCATTCACAAAAATTGGGGGTAAATGCTCTACGTGTGATTTGCTTTCTTTATTCTGAATTACTTCACACATCTTTTCCCTATAATTGTTGAAGCAGGTTTTCATATCTCTTCACATGCATGTGTATTAATCTATGTGTATATAGATCTCTCTATAATAAGCACAGATGTGTGTATATATACATACACACATATATTTGTATATATACATACACATATACAAGTCAGAGGAAATCCATACCATTCTTTCCTACCCATATGTGACTGAGTGAATGGCAATATGCCATAGTACTCAAGAAATGGGTAGAAATTTTAAGTTATTATTATAAAATTGTACTTCCCCTCTTAATAATCTTTACTTACCTCTATGCAAATAGAAAAGGCAAACACATAAAATCTGTTTTTCAATGATAGTAGCCTATTCTTCTTCTTATTTATTGAGTTAATAAAGGATTTATGGAATTTAAATGGATCAACTTTTGCTGTTACAAATAGTGATACTATCACTATTTTTGAAAAAAAAATAAGATGTTTCTCTCTGTCTTCAATCTCTTTGATTTTTAAACACTGGGATTATTTGATCAAAACGTATGAATACTGATTTCCCAACTGGCCAGAAAAATTCATAACTCCATCAACATTTAATTAGCATACGTTTTTCCAAACCATCAAAAAGATTTTTTTTCATTTTTTTACCATCTTTTACAATTTGATAGATATAAGATGATACCTCAAAGTAGTTTTAATGTGCATTTACATAATTCAGGAATTCAGTCTCTTTTTAAAATGACTGTCCATAGCTGTTGTTCCTTCTTTTGAAATAAAAAATCCTGTTTGTTCAATTAAATGAAACTGATATTTATTAATTGCCCACAAGATACTAGGACTATGCCATGTGCTAGAGATATAAAGGACAAAACAAAACAGCCACTTGCCTCACAGAAGTTACTTTTTCCTGGAGATACAATATGCCCATAAGATAGTATATTCAGGATATTTGAAAAGTGAGAGAACTTAATATTATACCATTATATTAATAACTAATTATTAATGTGTGACTTACCTTTCCCCTTCTATTTCTGTTGAGATCACCCTCTTGAAAAGATAAGTTAGTCTCTGAAAGGCATGACTGAGTCACAAGATTACTCCTAGTCCCCAAGGAACATGTTACTTGACTAGATTGGGCAGGAACCTACCCAATTGGGCAACCTAATTTCTGTTTAGAGTATAACCAGGATCTGATCTGAGGGAGACTTTGCTTGGTAAAGGAACCCTCTGTCCTTGATGCTGTCCATTAGAGTTTAGGGCAACCCAGCTCATGAAGGACAAAACTAGCCAGAGAGGTTCAGATGGAAATAGCTTCCCCTGCCCAGGAGCCCTGAGACTGCTGTCTCTCACTTATTAGCTATGTTTTCAGCAGGAGTAGATGAAGACTTTTAGCCCACCTCCTCATTAAATGTCTACTAATCAGGGCTGAGTTTCACTTACTAGGGAAGTTCCCCTTCAGAAGGGATTTAAGGCATTTCTGAGGCTCCCTTGCATTTTTGGTTCCTGAGAAAAATCATCAGTGATATATTTGTTGATTACAGGCCAGTCTAATTAATAAATTAAGTATTAATTGGTTGAACACTGTCTTTCAAGGGTTTTATTCTTCACAAAAGTAATAAAAAGTCATTTCTAGAGGAAGAACATGGTAATATCTGGAGAAATCAGTAAAGACCTCATTTCATAAATTACATTTGAATTCTTTAAAAGGAAAAAGGAAAACAAGAGAAATAAGTAAGAAAGCAATAAATCAATAAAGAGTTAGTAAAATTGTATTAAATGACTACTATGTGCCAGATTATAAATTTATATTTCAATATTTTTGAAAAATTATTTTTTCCTGATGAACATGCTTGCTTTTCTAGTCTTTGCTACTTCTCTGTCTATTGTGCCATTATTTTCCCAGTATCTGACTGTTTTATTTTTTTCTCCATATCCTGCACATTTTCTCTCATCAATGTCTCCCAAATCCATCCTCTGCTTTCCATTCCCAATATCATTGTCATAATCTCCTCATCTTCCCTCTGGGTTTCTGCAATAGTCTCCTAACTTTTTTCAATTCAACAAACATTCATAAACAACAAACATTCATAAAGTCTCTTCCTTTTTCAAAGCAATGAATTATAAATAATAACATATCAATGTCATTGGAAATACTTAATAATTGGTGCTAAGCACCAAGACTACTATATACAAGTAGTATATTATAGACATGGAGGTAGGAGGAAGAACACCATTTATAGGGTGCGACTTGAAGACAATATTCTCAGAGAATTCCTGAAAGGGAGTAAGTTAGCATAAGACTGGAAAGAAAAATGGGAGCCAGATAATCAATAATATTAAATGCCAGGATGAGGAACTTGTATCATGTCCTTTGTCCATTTTCTATTCATGGATATCTATAATCTTAATAAATTTGTATACAGACATGTAAGGTACAAAAGTCATAACATAAATGAATAGTGCATTGATATTTTCTCCAACTTTGCATCTGATATTTTTATTCTAAATACATTGATTTTATTCATCTAAAAGCCTTCAATACACAGATTCAAAAATTATTTCTTTTGTGGTACTGTCTCACTACTAGTTAGGAATATTTTTCCCTGTCCAGCATTATGAAAGCATAACCTTTGATCCTTGTCTTTCTGGTGTGATTTTTTAAATATTTATTTTACCATTTTGAAATTTCTCGACTCGTATAGTATAAGTTATTGATCTAAATCCATCTCCTCATCTTTCTCCAAACTTCCATCGCAACAGTTTCCTTGGAATAAAGATTGCTTTCCCAAGTAATTTGTATTATTCAGTTTATCAGATGATAAAAAGACTGATATACATATTCACAACTACACATATTTTTCCATTCTTTATTCAGAACAAAGTAATTTTCATAAATATATACATGGAAGCTGGTTGGTTATTCAGAATCAGAATGTTTTCATAGGTACTGCTTTGTAATGGTAATATGAGACTTGCTTCAAACTCAGTGTTACTAAAAACCAAATTCATTATTTTTTTTCCTGATGAACATGCTTGCTTTTCCAGTCTTTGCTACTTCTCTGTCTATTGTGCCATTATTTTCCCAGTATCTGACTGTTTTATTTTTTTTCTGCATATCTTGCACATTTTCTCTCATCAATGTCTCTCAAATCCATCCTCTGCTTTCCATTCCCAATATCATTGTCATAATCTCCTCATCTTCCCTCTGGGTTTCTGCAATAGTCTCCTAACTTCTTTCAATTCAACAAACATTCATAAACAACAAACATTCATAAAGTCTCTTCCTTTTTCAAAGCAATGAATTATAAATAATAACATATCAATGTCATTGGAAATACTTAACAAAATCAGAGAAAATCTCATTCCCAGTAGGCCTTTTTCTGAGATCCTAGCTGTCTTTCAAAGATTACATTAGTTTGCAATCTTTTCTTCAATTTAATTACTACTGCTTGATTACTAATTCTGAAAAAAATATACATAGAAGTCAGTCCTATGAAAACAATCATTGGCTACTTATTGTTTGAGGCAGCTACTTAGTGTGGTAGATAGAGTACCAGGCCTGACCATCAGGAAGGATCTTATTCTTGAGTTCAAATCTAGCCTCAGACACTTATTTGTATGAGCCTGGGCAAGTCACTTAATGCTGTTTATTTCAGTTCTTCATTTGTAAAAGGTGCTGGAAGAGGAAATAGCCAAGCACTCCAATAACCTTGCCAAGAATGTTCCAAAAGGAGTCACAAAGAATAAGAAATGGCTGAAATGACTCAGCAAAAAACAAACTACAATCACCCATCATCTACTAAGTACATTTCAAAGTCCTTGTAAATATTTTAGACTGCGTCTGACTCTAGCCAATCTTCAGGCAGTTTAGTTTTGATATTGAATTTAATAGTAACCATCTCCAGGGTGAAGGGCAAGGGGAAGAAAAAGAAGGGGAAAAATAAATTAGCATGATAACTTTATTATACATTTAAAAAGGATAGAGTAGAGCCAAGGTGGAGGAGTAAGAGGAGGAACTTGCTTGAGCTTGCCCCCAAACCCCTCCAAATACCTGTTAAAAATGACACTAAACAAATTCTAGAGCAACAAATCCACAACATGATAGAGTGACACACATCTCTAGCCCAAGAGAGCGTGGAAGGCCAATGGGAAGGGTCTATTGCTATGGGCTAAAAGCAGAGAACAGTCCAACATGCACTGTGCTGGCACAGACAGCACCAGAGCATGCCTCATGGCATTTTGTCACCAGAAGCTGCTCCAGTTTCCTGGCTTCTCAACCCATAGATGCCAAAGACAGCATAGAAAATCAGTTCAAAAACTCTGTGAGACCTGGGTGGAAGAGGAGCACAGTCCAGCCCCAGCCTTGGGGTGGTAGAGGTGACAGCAGCTGTGGTGACTGCTTTTGGAACTCTGGGTCCACAAATGGTGGGGGATGGAATGGCTGAACCCCTGAAACCTACAACATTACACCCACCCTCACTGTCATGCACACGGGAAGCAAAGTCCCTGACTTAACAAAGAGTTAGAAAGTCAAGTATTTGACTAGGAAGATGAGCAAACAGCAAAAATTAAAAAAAGTCAGACTATAGAGTATTACTTTGGTGACAATGCAGATCAAATCATACAAACAGAAGAAGATAACAGAGTCAAACTCCTGCAGCAAAATCCTCCAGAAGAATATGAATTGACCACAGGTCATGGAAGAACTCAAAAAGGATTTTGAAAATCAAGTAAGAGAAATAGGGGAAATGTTGAGAAGAGAAATGAGAATGATACAAGAAAATCATTAAAAACAAGTGAACAGATTGCTAAAGGAGACCCCCCAAAACACTAAAGAAAATAACTCTTTAAAAAAGAGACCAATAAAAATGGCAAAAGAGGTCCAAGAAGCCAATGAGAAGAATGTCTTAAAAAGCAGAATTGACCAAATGTAAAAAGTGGTCCAAAAGCTCACTGAAGACAATAATTCCTTAAAAATTAGAATGGAGCAAATGGAATCTAATGACTTTATGAGAAATCAAGAAATTATAAAACAGAATCAAAAGAATGGAAAGGTAGAGAAGCAATGAAATATCTGATTGAAAAAACCACTGACTTGAAAAATAGATCTAGGAGAGATAATTTAAAAATTATTGGACCACCTGAAAGCCAGTATTAAAAAAAGATTCTAGACATTATCTTTCAAGAAAGTGTCAAGGAAAACTTCCCTGATATTCTAGAACCACAGGGTAAAATAGAAATTGAAAGAATCTACCAATTACCTCATGAAAGAGATCCCCAAAGGAAAACTCCTAGGAATATTGTAGCCAAATTCAAGAGTTCCAAGCACAAGGAAAAAATATTGCAGTCAGAAGGAAACAATTCAAGTATTTGATACTGGGATAACACAAGATCTAACAGCTTCTACCTTAAGGGATTGAAGGGCTTGGAATATGATATTCTAGAGGTCAGAGAAGCTGGAGTAAAATGAAAAATCACCTATCCAGCAAGACTGAGTATAATAATTCAGAGGTAAAGTGGAAATTCAATGAAATAGATCATTTTTCAAGCATTTTTGCTGAAAAGACCAGAGATTGATAGAAAATTAGACTTTCAAAGACAAGAATTAAGAGAAGCATTAAAAGGTAAACAGGAAAGACAATCATAAGGGACTTATCCATGTTGAACTATTTACATTCCTACATGGAAAGATGATATTTGTAACTCATGAGACCTTTCTCAGTATTCGGGTAGTTGGAGGAAATAGATAGATAGATAGATAGATAGATAGATAGATAGATAGATAGATAGACAGACAGACAGATGGCACAGGGTGAGTTGAATATGAGGAGATGATATCTAAAAATAAAATTAAGGGATGAGAGAAGAATATATTGGGAGAAGGAGGAAGAGAGAGATAGAATGGGATAAACTATTTCACATAAAATAGGCAAAAAAAGGTTTCACAATGGAGGGGAAGAGAAGGGAGGTAGAAGAAATGAGTGAACCTTACTCTCATTGGATTTGGCTTAAGGAGGGAATAACATATGCACTCAATTCTGTATCTTACCCTACAAGAAAGTAAAGAGAAAGAGGATGGGGGAAGAGAGTATTAATAGAAGTGAGTGCAATTTGAGGGAGGAACCAAACACTTTTGAAAAGGGACAAGGTAAAAGGAGAAAAGTGAATAAGGGGGGAAAGATAATGTGGAGGGAAATATAGTTAATCTTCCACAACATGACTCTTACGGAAGTGTTTTGCATAACTACTTGTATATAATCTATATTGAATTGCTTGCCTTCTCAATGAGGGTGGGTGGGGAGGGAAGAAGAGAGAGAATTTGGAACTCAAAGTTTTCAAAACAAATATTAAAAATCATTTTTATATGCAACTGGGAAATAAGATATACAGGCAATGGGGTTTAGAAATCTATCTCACCCTACAAGAAAATTGGAAGGGTATAAGAGGGGAGGGTGTGATAGAAGGAAGGATAGACTGGGATAAGGTGAAATCAGTATGCATGCCATCTTGGGGTGGAGGGGATGGTATATATGGGAAGAAAATTTCAAATTCAAAATCTAGTGGAGATGAATGTTGAAAACTATAAATAATTAATTAAGTAAAAAAAAGAATTGCAAGTTGTACATAATAGATTTCTAGTTTCATATACAATCAACTTTTAAAAATTATTTTCCGTGCTATAGAAATCCTTGTTTTATTCCATAAATTAAAAATAAAATAAATGAACTTAAAAAAATAAATACAACACACACACACACACACAGAAATGGAATGAGACATTCCTTGGCCATTCAACAGTTGAGAAAAGGAGTTTTACTAACTGAGGTTATTCCACAAAGATGTTAATTGAATGCTTCTTAAGATGATTCATCTGAGTGAAACTTCCTTGATTAAGTTATTCCTTGTTAGATGGCATAGTACTGGACTCAAGAAGACCTGAGTTCACTATACAGCCTCAAAAACTTACTATGAGACCCTGGGCAAGTCATTTAACCATCCTTTGTTTGCCTCCCTTTTTTCACCTATTAAATTGGGAAATAGCACCTATCTTGCAGGGTTGTTGCAAGGGTCTAGTGAGGTAATACCTGTAAAGCACTTAGTACAATATCTATCAAATAGTAAATGATTCATAAATTTTAGCAATTGTTATGATTATTTTCCAATAGCCAATTATTAGAAAAGAGACTAGATCTCCTCCTGCCTGCTTAGGACACTGAGAGTGATGTAAAAAATCCAAGATTTGGGGGCAGCGAGGCAGTGCAGTGAATAGAGCATTGGCTCTGGAGTCAGGAGGACCTGAATTCAAATCCAGCCTCAGACATTTAACACGTAATAGCCAAATGACCTTGGGCAAGTCACTTAACCCCAATTGTTACACCTTTCCCCCTCCAAAAATCAAAAAGGAAAAAAAGTCCAAGTTTTTAGTCTTTTGAGTCAATTGAGTCTGAAGGATGATTTTAATAACTTTTAATGAAAATCTAAACTAATTTGCCTGGTCCAGGGGTTTAGAGTATTGCATTTTACCACCACAAAGATCTTAAAAATCTGCCTAAGTTGATTTCTTAATCAAACATTCTACCAGTATCCTACATGAACCCTCTCCTCCCTCAAAATAATTTAGTCAGTGTTACTAACAAAGGTAAAGATATCAGTAAGAACATAAGAAAATTATACTTTTGCAAGTGATTAGATAAGCTAGGTACAGGACAGTAATGAAACAAAAATCATTCCAAAGTTGTAGCCTTTGGGAATAAAGACAAAGGTGATTTTTCTAATGAGATGATGAAGCTGGGCAGGGAGGGAATTCCTTGGGACAGTGAGCATTGTCTTTATTTGTCTTGTTTGTTCTGTACTTATCTTGTGTGTATCTGGCTAGGCTTGGATTTTTGTTGTTTTGATACTATAACTTTCAGCTATTTCAAGCAACCTTTCTGAAAAAAAAAGTGGTAAAAAAAATTTTCCTCCTGAGATTATGTCCTTAAAGCCAAATAAAAAGAGAAATAAGCAAATAATCCTTATGTGGCAAGGGTAGGAAGTTATAATTAGTCATGGTCCCTCAGAAAGCAATCAGATATGTGCAACCAGGGCCATACCTTGCCAAGGAAAAAGATTGGCAGTAACTTCCCTTCCTTGGAACCTCTGCCTCATAGCCTAGCTTCAGTGGGAATTTTCCCAATCTGCTTGGTGGAGGTAGTCCAATCCTGAGCAAAAGTGAGGAGGTAGGGTTTGCCATTCCTGGGTAATTGCCTCAATTCTCTACATCATTTTGGCTATGGAGATCTGGAGAAGGGATGGCAATAGGGAAAGGGAGACCATTTCTCTTTCCAAATAAAATCATTTTCTAAATGGCTATTGACATTATGAGGCTATTCAAACTAACCTATTAAAAACATAAAGAGGCAATCAGGTTAGCTTACTAACATTTAATGTAATATCCTATTCAGGGCAGGGAGTAGCTGACTCCTCAGTATGCAAATGCATTCTGTAGAGCTTGACTCTGACGAGGAATACATGAATACAGAAATTCATATATTCAGCAAGAGTAAATCTGCTGCATTTCTGAGAGCCAGAGATGGGAGTTCCTTCCCAAGCAAGAGCTCAACAGACTTCATGTAATAATAACCTTACTAAAAAATTATAGATGAATAAAAGACTAGTTCCTTTCTACCATGTAGCCATTTGGTGGATATTTTAGTTGAATTATATATGTGAACCAAAGTTGATCTGTCTCTTATCATTGTTCCAAGTTATTTCTCTCTTCTAGGTATAGTAAGTTTATAAATCATTATTGATTACTCTATCAATGAAATAATACAATGCTGTTTGGAGGTCTGTTATGTGTGCCAAACAATACTAGCAAGATTCATTATCCCAATTGCATCTCTGCATAGAGGCTGTTTGCTTGACTTAAGGGAGAAACATTTCAAAAATAATTGTCTGTACTTTTTGTCATTTATTCTAATTCTTTCCCGCGAAGAGACAAGATACAATTTCTTATTTTTTTCACAATTTGAGATGCTTCTATCGTTTTCATGAAGATTATTACAAAGGTCTCTAATGAAGTGCCTGAGGCACAACAATATGATTTTTTTCTATTAAGATAATTTCAAGCACTAACACCATAAATGTAATGATGTTACTGAAATCAGTTGCTTTCTTTCCCCTCCCTTCACTACCATGAAACACAATATTTTTTTTTAGCTTTTGAACATTTTTTGGAGGAGCTTTTTGAGGAGTGAATGTGGTAGTATATGCATATTAAGATGGATAAAGAAGGTCACTGTGGAACTTGAGCCCTGTAAAGGTGACAACCTCTGGATATTTTGACATTTAAGACACCCAGAAGGATGACTTTCTATTATTTCTATTATTCTAGGTTTCTATTATTATTTGTGGCAGTATTCTGGACTTAGAAGAAAACGTATCCGCATAAAAAGTAAATAATTGGACCAAAATGATCTTTTATAAGACAAAAAAGTAAATGGGTAAAACTGACACGGGACTCAGAAATCTTGTTTTTGCCCAGTGGATTATTCAAAGTAGTAATAATAACAATAATAATAAAAGTTCAGAAACAGCAAGAATCAGGGCCATTTCCCCTATGTGGTGCTGCTTCTGAGTATGGTTTTTTTTCTGGGAAAATATTTCCCTATGAAGGAAATGAAATGACACTGAGAAATCATATTACTTTCTATTTGAAGCTCTATTTTCCTGATTTCTTTTTGTGTGGAGCCCATAATGAATATAATTATTCATATGTTTTTATGTATTTTTGGAAATGCCTTAGAATCCTGGCCATTTCTATGAGTGAGATTTGAAAAGCTCAGGAGGTTGCTTCTTTAGCCTTGTCATGATTTTTAAAGCTTAGCTGATAGCACACTTCTTAAACAGGGCATTATTTCCATGAGTAATGAGATAAGATTTGCTTAGAAAATCCTATTTATATCTCCTTAGTAAGCAATTTGATCTTCTTCTCCATCCCTGAGGTTGTACTAAGGTCTTAGAGATGGATGTATGAGAACACACAGAAATACTGCCTGTTGAATGGGTTAAGTAGAAGAAATAAAATTCCTTTCTGAAGAGAACCAAGAGCTTACTGTCCCATGTGAAGAAAAAGCACACACAGTGTTCATCATATTTTCAAGCATCTAATGTTTCTTCATGGCAAGGGTATATAACATCTGTGGCTATAGATGTATCACAAAATTTCAGAGTAGGAAGAGGTTGTATATATGGCAAGCAGTGGATAAGTTTTGTTTTGGGGATCTTCCAAAGAGGGAAAACTCACTACTTCTCAAATCCATTGTGCTTTGTTCCAATGGGTAGAAATTCTTCCTGAGTTCAAGTCTTCATTTGCCTCTGCTCTTTCCACCATTGCTCCTAGTCCTGTACTCTACAGCCAAACAGAACAGTAATAATGTCTTTTCTATGAACACTTAAACACACACACATCATCCCCCATAATTCCAAGCTAAACATCTCCAGTTCCTTCTACAGATTGTAATCTGACAGAAATCTGAGGCACTTCAATGTTCTGGTTGCTTTCCTCTGGAAACTCTCCAGTTTACTAATATTCTTCCTAAACTATGGCACTCAGTACGAAGCCCAACATGTCAGATATCATCTGACCTGGATGTGAGCAGTGTAATTTTTACCTTTTTACTTACATTAAACTTTTCTGACTGCTCTATCACATTGTTGACTTGTAATGACCTTGTAACCCATTAGATATTTACATTTCTACATGCAAATAGGGACTTAATATTTAGATAATTGTGATTACTGTCCTATGAATGATAAAATACACAAAGGACTATTTACATTCTCTTCTTCAGTCCTATATTGGAATCATTGATCTAGAGCTGTAAGGTTCCTCAGAAACCAACAAATCCAACTCTCTCTTTTTACAAAGTAGTAAACTGAGGTCTATGAAGGCTAAGGGATTTGCAGGTAACACAAATAGAAAATATCAAAGGCCTTTCTAAATCATTGTCCTCTGACTCTTTCCATTGTATGATGAGTAATCCTGAGCTTTTCTATAACCGTGTAAGTATATAAAAGTTTACAGTCACCTGCAGGTAGATTCTGTAAAGAGAACATGATAGTCACTTTAAGAGCAAATTTCAAAACTAGTCAATACTAAACTACAGGGAGATACTAATTTCTGTGGTCTACACTTCAGAGTGCTTTTGTATGTCTCAAACAAAATAATATATTATGAGTTGCTTTGTTGTGTTTCACTCTCATGAAGGGTCAAAATGACATAGCTATGTTGGAATCAAGGTAGAATGTGTTCGACCATGGCTGATCAGATCCATATGGGCTCAGATAGCTTCACCACAGGTCAGACACAAGTAGTCCTCATGGATATTTGAAGTGGAGATTTCTCTAGATTTGTACATCTCACATTTCTTTTAAGCTACTTCAATTCTGCTTTGTTCATAGAGCACAGCACCTTCTTTCATGAAGGCACGCCACATGCTGGGTGGTCCTTTGCCAGTGTCTCCCATGTCTTGCAAAATATTTCAAAGATCTTCAGAAAGACCTTCAGAGTGTCTTTGTATCAGTTCTTCTGTTCTCCAAATGAGTGCTTGCTTTGTGTGAGTTCTCTGAAAAATAGTTTTTTTGAGCAAACATCCTTTTTGCATTTGAATGATGTGACCAGCTGACTGGAGTTGCACTCGTTGCAGTAGAGTTTGGATGCTTGGCAGTTTAGCTTGAGAGAGGACCTCAATGTTTGGGATTTTATATTGCCATTTGACTATCAGAATCTCCCTAAGACAATTTAAATGGAAGCAATTCAGTTTCCTGGCATGGCCCTGGCATACTATACACGTTTCACAATCATACAATAATGAGATCAGTTCAATAGCTCTAGAGTAGACTTTCAGTTTGATAGGCAGGCAAATACCTCTTCTCTTCTACACTTTCATTTGAAGCCTCCTAGATACTGAGGTAGTTCTGGCAATGTGTGTATCCACATCATTATCTGGATAATGAGGTACATCCCTGAAAAGTATTCTGCCAGAGTATGTCAAATTATCCACAGTATTAAAGGTTTCTCCATTTACTGTAACTAATGGCTCCACATATTAGATGTTACAATGCTGGCTGCTGGGGAAACTTTCTTCTCTTGGGGTTATTTGTTAGGCCAAAATTAGTACAAGCCACAGAGAATCAAACCATAGTTTGTTGCATCTCAGCTTCAGGGGCTATGTTGAGTTCACAGTCAACTATGAACAAAAAATCATGAACCAACTCCCTCTCTACTTTAGTCTTGGCTTGTAGCCTTCTCAAATTAAATACTTGACCATCTGTGTAAAAGCTGACCTTGATGCTGTATATGTTTTCACTGAAGGTGTTTGATAGCATTACTGAAAACATCATGCTGAAAACATGGGAGCAAACACAGCCTTGCTTCCCTCTGTTGGTGACTGGGAAAGCATGAGAGAATCATCCATTATCCACAATGCAGGCAAACATCATTAAACTATCATGCAATAGTGAAGAACTTCTCTAGCTTACCAAATGTTGACATTATTTCCTACAAGCCCCCACAATTAACAGTATCAAAGACTTTGGTCTGATAAATAAACATTATATATAGGCTTCTTTTCTGCTCCTGGCATTTCTCCTGGAGGTGTCAGGCAGCAAACACCATATCAACCATTCTTCAGTCCTTTCTGAAGCCACACTGGCTCTTAGGTAGTTTATCATCTTGCAGGTGAATAATCAGTCTTTTGATGAGGACTCTAGCAAAAATATTGCCATAAATGATTTAAAGAGCTGCCATCCGTAAAGCCAATCAACAGTAGATTCCTGAAAGAATGCTACTGTGAACAGCTTTTAAGATTCGGATTATACAGTATTAGTGAACACTCTGTTCATTCCATTACAAAATCAAGATTCAGTACAATATTCACAGTATCAACAATTCACAA
>CM053593.1:71524668-71545302 GCA_028646575.1 Pseudocheirus occidentalis
GACAGAGTTCTATACTTAGCCCTAAATATCTGATCTACTTAGCCCTAAGTATCTGATCTACTTAGCCCTAAGTATCCAATCTACTCAGCCCCAAGTATCCTATCCACTTAGCCCTAAATATCAAACAAATTGATTACCATTACACCATCCCAGGCACATATATACAAATGATTATCACATGATGATCTATTTTTTTTACCTTTGTAGATATAGACAGTGGAGGCATTGTTGAACTTCTGAGGGATAGCCTCCTCTTGTTATATAACTTTGAAAACATTCAGTCAGCTTTTGTATGAGCAGTGGACCATCTGCCTTGTAAATCTCAGTTGGAATAGAATAGTAGTAGGTGCTTTGCCTACAGGAGTGTACTGGCATTCATAACCTCTTCTTCAGTTGGAAATTTGGCTAGAGAGGGATTGACTTTAACCTAAGGTATAAGGTCAATGGCTCAGCATTGACTGATGATGGCATGTTTTAAACATTATGGAAGTGTTCAGTCCATCTCTCTAGGATTATGCCTTTATCATTAATCAACGTAGTTCTACCAACACTGAATAATTGAGATGCACCATAAGTCTTTAGCTCATAAATAATATTCTGGACTTTGAATTGTTAATATCAGGGTAAAGCTGAATTCTATCTTACTGAGCCAAGAATCTTGCATCTTTTTAAACTTCACTTGCCCTTTACTTTTGATGGATATAAATGGTGCCTTCTTAGAGATGGATGAACTATCCTGTTGGTAAACCCTTTTGTGTTCTCTTTTTTCATTTAGCAGCTTCTGGATTTTCCTGTCATTTTCATCAAACCAATCTTGAGATTTTGAATGTTTTGGCTCAGATGAGTAAATACAGTGCTGTACACCAAATCTTTGAAAACTGTTGACTTCTTTTCTGTTTCACTGTTGATAACTGTGTGATGGCTCAGTTTTCCCTCCGAATTAGTAATGCACTATTCCCATATGAAGAAGCACACTAATCTGTTGACATTATATCTTCTGAGAGTTGGTTAGTTGTCTTGCCTTGAGGCTGATGTTTTTTGTTGAATGCAAATATTTATCTTGAAAAGGTGAAGTCTATGATCAGTCCAGCACTCTGTGACACACATTACCTTCCTCATTTTTGCATCCTTTTTATTTGCTGCAAGAGCTTATACATGAATTTTTATTGTTATTTTATTATCTAATTCTTTTCATTGTTTTCAATGGCATTCAAATAGAAATGGTCCTGCCTAGCATTAGGTATTATTTGGGTGTTATTTCTTTGTCTCTCATGTTCTGTGAACTCTTGAAGAGGTGAATAAAAGAAATGATTTTTGTAATTGAATATTAAGATTTAAACTCATCATCTGTGGGCACACTGAAAGCATTTTTTATTACAAATTTAGACACAGACATAACAGCAGGGATGATATGCACCTAATGCTTTTTCCATCTGATTTTTTATTTCTTTAAGGCCATTTCATCTTAAACATCATTCTTCTCTTACCCCCCTCTTCCTCCTCCTCCTTTTTCCTTATACATTTGTTTTCAATTAAGAAACTTTATATTCATATAGAAATGATTGTGGTAAAGAAAAGGAGAGATGCATTTAGGGAAACAATATAATAAAGCCAAAAAAAAAGCAAACCAATGAATTGGGAGTCAGGAGAACTGTTCTAATCCTGATTTTATTACTAAGTAGCTATGTGATCTTGGGTAAGCATTTTATCTCTGTGTTCAAGGTTCTTCATCTATAAAATGGGATCACAGTATTAAATTATTTCTGTGGTCTTATCTAGGGACTCTGATGAACACTGGAAAAGATCTATGGACATCAGTCAAGGTAGTTAGAGAATTTGTACATGTTGATATTAATTGTTAGTAGAATAAGCTTCCGCTGAAGGAGTTTTTTTTTCTTCTCATAGGTATTGTTTTCCTTCTGAAAATCTGTTGATCTTTTTGATAACAAAAAGAATGGGAAAGGGATTACAGGTATGACCTTAAGATATGTAAATTAAACTTGAGTTGTCTGAGGTCATTCTAATGTCATGATATGATTAGGACATTTAAAGGTCACTGTGTGCTGCCTTGATCACTGTAGCCAGAAAGAGAAGCTAGCAAGCAATAGTATCTCTTTGGATATTCATGCTTTCTGATTGGGATTTCCAAGGAGATGGTTAAGATTATCTTGTAAAGTGCCAAGGGCAATAAGATGACTTGTCTTTTTTTTTATGAATTTGATGATGAGAAATGCTTCAAAAAATGTTTTCCAAAGTCTTTTATCTGGAGGAAGGTATGGAATCTGTTTATCTGTCTGTCTATTTAGTTACCTATTCTGTGTACATATGTCTCTGTATAGTCTTCTATAAATCCTATATGGCCAGAGAGAGAGAGAGACAGAGAGACAGAGAGAGAGAAAGAGAGACAGAGAGACAGAGAGACAGAGAGGCAGAGAGAGAGACAGAGACAAAGAGACAGAGACAAAGACACAGAGAGACAGAGACAGAGAGGTAGAGAGAGACAGAGAGGCAGAGAGAGACAGAGAGAGACTGACTACAGCTGTGGATAGAGGACTGAAGTCAAGAAGTCAAGAAGACCTGGGTTGAATTGTCACCTCTGAAACATTCTCGCTTTGTTTCTCTTGAATAATTTAACCTCTTAGTTATCAGTTTGATTTTCTATTAATTTCAGAAAAACTAGTGACCAGCACTAATAAAGCAATTTTGTTCACTAATTTCCTTATGCCAGTGAAATGATGGCTTGTTCCAAACAAATGAACATATATTCACATACGATATTTGTGTAAAAGTAATTTTAATTTGACTGAACTTGGTCTTATTTGGTATTTTATCCACCATATTCTGAGAAGTCAAAGTAAATGCTGCTGAAGAACCCTGTGAAATCACCTCCTTCTCTCTCCCCTCTATCCTGTCCCAATCTTTCTGTTCACTTGGTCTATTCTTAAAGAGTGTATTCTTTTTCTGATGTTCCAGCCTAACTCAAATCATGAAGAGTAAGTCTAAAAATGCTTACTACTTTGAGATACATGATACTATGAATCACTAAAAACAGAATCATTGCTAAGTATAACGTTGAAACTTATTTCATATTCTTTATATACATATGTTTTATTATTTATTAGCTATTAACTGGCAGAAACCCATTTTATTAGGTGAAGAAAATACACACACAAACACATACATATCTTTTTACTCTTGTTTTCTAAAAAAGACCAGTCTTGTTCATCATTGATCTTGATTTCTTATGACTGATAGGACTCTCTGTCCACCCTCATTTTTAACAAAAATTCCAAGCCCACAGTTAAAATATCTAAGAAAACTTCCCTTCTCACCTTGGTCTATTGCCCACAAAAATGTCTTTTTCACAGTCCTAGGTCCAAGGATGAAAACAACAAAAACATTAATTATAATTCTTTAAACAGAGGCAGGATGAGTATTGGTCAAATATGTTTGTTGTAGTGGGAAATTCCTTTGAGTATGAAATTGAATGTATATGGAATTCCTTTCTGACAATTCTATGATCCTGTTAATATACCTGAATTTTGAATGTTGATCTTAGCTTCTTGCCAGTTTTTTGTTTGTTTCTTCAATTTTTTTCCCTTTGTGGTAAAGATCTTGGAATTAAGAATAAGAAGATCATAACTCTTTTGAAGGAGCAAGATGTCTTTCTTTACATAGGAAAAGAATGGAAGTCCTATTTTAGGTTTCTGCTATCTTGCTCATCTTAATCTTAGCTGATAGCACTTAAAAAAGTTCAATCTTCCCTGGACCCGAAGTCAGAGACTCCCTGAACCTTAAAGGATATTTCCACCCCTCCTCCTTCCCTGCAAAGTAGAGATGTTTAAGGGAATGGTCAATCAACTTGAGCTATATATTTTCTGAATGAATTGTCTTTCATTTTTCTCTTGTGGGACAGTTTACTTACCCTCAAAGTCATATATATATATATATATATATATATATATATATATATATATATATATATATATATGGTTGTATAGATGTTATAGTCAGTGGAGTGCACAATGAGAAAAGAGAAACAAAAGCCAAACACACATGTGGCCCCCTTGACTGAATCCAGACTTCATAGAACAAATCCCCTTCATTTGTTTGGTGAAGTTTGGATTCAGTCAGGCTTCTGTAATTATAATGGGAGAATTGTGTGTACAGCTCACAATAATGCTAAATTAAGTGTGGAGTCACAAATGACATCCCAGGAAATGGTAGCTCTGCTGGAGTATGTAATATGTACCACATTAAATGTCCCAGACAGAACAGTTTATAAATTCCAAATCTAAATGGTGAGAACAATATAATGAAGTTTTGGAAAGGGGAAAGAGTGATCAATTTTAATAGCAAAAAAAACCCCAGAAATAAAACTGACAACATTAAGAGTATAAATAGGATACAAAGAGATATGGATATGTTATCTTTTTTTGCTTTTAAATTTTACCTATTTTTTTAAAAAAAATTAAATAAATCAAATAAGCATTTCTGTAATGTAGTAGAATTTAGAAAAGAAGACTGCAAATGAAAAATTAAAAAAATCTACCTCTTTATTAAAATCCTATTTATAGCATTAATTCATACAATACTCAGTCTGATTCTGCAGATTTAGAGAATTGAAAAACTCCAAACAAGGAAAAACCAAAAACATACAGACCTTCTCTCTAGTTAGTAGCCACTAAAAAAACTGACTGCTAAGTCCAACTTAGAAGGAAAAGATTGAATGTGCCAGAGACAAAATAGCTGGCTGTTCATTGAAGTGGCTCATTCAGGTGACAATAGAATCATGTGCTGACTGTTTGTGTTGGGCATATTCTGTAAATAAATGAAATATTTCATTCTCCAAAGATATCTATCAGAAGTTATTCAAACAACATTCACTAGTTTATAGCTTGGCAGAAATAACAAAAGATAAAAAAGAAGATAATTGTGACATTTAAAAAAAAGCATTTGTGTTCCCTCCTACCAATTTTTTTCTATGTAATATGGCCATTTGAAATATTTGTTATTGTTCAATTAATGCATTAACAAGGCAATTATAAATGTTGTATATGGGTTTCAGGAAAAATTAAAAAAGTATTGACCAGGAAATATCTATTGGAGGGAATAACAATTGGAAAATTCACAAATTATCTTTCTGGTTTTCTGTTTAAAAAAAATTATCCTTGAAGCAATGGCCTATTATTTGGCCAAAATTTCATGTATATGAAATTTGGAAGGGCACTTCTTTGTACACAATACCAAGGTTTTGAAATTTGGAAATTTTACTGCAACCCAATTATTGTTGTGCTTACTGATGGTTATGTAGGAACTGACAATTAAGCAAAAATAATCTATGTTGTGAATCTTCTATTTGAAAAACAAACCATTGAAAAGTTAGAGACTTAAAATGATGCAGAATAAGGCATACTATTTTACACATGTCAAATATTTGTATCTGTTTTGTTTGACTATGCTTATTTGTTAAAAGGACTATACATTTTTATTATTTTGGAATTTGGGAGAAGGATATAGAAATTTAAAAAATGTTTCTAATGTGGATTCTAAAAGGACAGTTATGTGGGAAGTTTTTTTTTTTACAACCATTATGCACAAGTAAACTTTTCTTTTTATTCTTTGGGAAATAGAAAAACAAACCTCACATATTGCTCTGTAAGAAAAAAAGTTTTATTTGTGCAAAAATGGAGACAGAAATATATTTTTCTTTAGAAAACATATGAGATAGAGTTTAAGAGATTTTGCCTTTTGCTCTGTGCGGAGTCACCCACTTTACCTCAAATTCTTTGAATATTTTAGAATATTAATACATCAAGAGGATGATCATGGATCAGTTCAGTCACCCACCATAAATAGATCTTTCCATAATATAACACCATCTGCCCAGCTCTGATAAAACCAAGCTAGTTATTTGAAGCCACTGAGGATAATGGGGATGATTTTCTCTATTTGTTACTTTTATATTCCATATTTTTCCTTCCTTATGACTGGTAGACTCCTTCTGCTCACCCCCAAAGTTCTCATTCCCCTCTCCTGAACCATGATTGCTGTAGATGCAAGTCTTTTCCCCCTCTTATCCCTCCCAATACACATTATAAACTATCTGAGTCCCAATCCTTATCTACTCAGTCTTTCAGCTGCACATTTTGGAATACAACTTTTGCTGTTAATAAACTACGAACAAGCCCTTCATCATCCTCAAGATTTTCTTTTCATATTTACTTCTCCTCTTCACATTCTACTGTGGAGAACACACCTCTCATCTTCCACTACAATGTTAGTGTCTTTTTTCTCATGTTCCCCATTACTGGAGGTCTTCAAGCAAAGCTTGGATGAATGTTCATCTGGGATTTTGTCAGCAAAGTCAACAAGCATGTATTCAGCATATGCCAGGTACTATGCTAAATTCTGGGGATATAGAGAAAGACAAAAACAGTCCCTGCTTTCAAGATGACAACATGCAAACAGCTTTGTACAAACAGTACAGACATGATAAATTGGAAATATTTTCAGAAGGAAGGTACTAGCAGATGGGTATTGGGGAAGATTGGCCAGGATTTTACAGAAGTTGGGATTTTTATGGGGATTGAAAGGAAACTAGTGAAATCAAGAGGCAGAGATGTGAGGGTAGAGAGAATTCCACATCTCAAATCCTGTAGGCTTCTTGAGGTCTTTTCTAACTCTGAGATTCAACAAAGCTAAGAGAGTGTATTGGACTTCAATAATTGGTAAAAATGTAGTACATATAATTAGGTGGCTACAACTTACTAGGAACACAAAATGTTAAATGATGGTGTGTAGAAAAAAAGGATATGGCAATGACATTATGGAGCAAAGAGAGTTTTAGCTTCATCTTATGTGTATTGTGGTTAAGGCAGAGTAAGTTTTAGTGTCAGGATCTGAATGCAGATCTCCTAATTCCAAAAATACAACAGTCTTTCCAGCAGATCACAAAGGTCTTCTGAGCTAGGAGATCTAGGAGTGCTTGTCTGTTAGTATGCTAATCTTGATTAGTCGTGGTAAATTGGAGCACTGAATCTTTCCATCACATCTGATTCTACATAGTTGTTTAGATCTAGCCAATGTCTTTGTCCTGTGTGAATGGGCTAAAGGAAATGGAGCAAGGAAAATGAGGTGAGAGAGATTAGATGAGAGGGCAGACTCCACAATATTTTCAGACTGTTTATAAGTAACAATGAGGGAATTAAAAGTATCTAAAGAATTCCCTTTTCTCCTCCCCAGAGAAACAGAAATGTCATATTCTTTTATCTGAATTTAAAAAACAACAGAAATAACAATAGCAACAAACCCCTTTATGACAACTGTAGAACGTTATATACTGTTAATGTTACTACAAATTTGATTTGTTTTAATTCTTCCAGAAGTTCACGCTAGGGACCTGAAAAGATAAATTTCTGCATGGTTTTAAGGATGTAACTAAACAATGTAAAGGATTCAGATGGTGACTGCATTCTAAAGGACAAAATGTCCAAATAAAATACACATATAATGACTTATTACATATCCCATCTAGCTATCTAACTATACAACTGTCTAGCTGTGACACCTTGTCATCTGCTCTTCCAGCATTTGTATTTATCTCCAATGGCTCACAACATACATACATATGTACATACACACACACTCCACTTCTTGCTCTGGGCAAGTAACCAAATAATTATTACAAATTATTCTGGAAAGGATACATTCATGAATGACCCTGTAAATCATCTCAACATCTTTGTGACTCCCCCAGCCAAAACACTCTGTTAACTTCTCCATGTGAAAAAACTCTTCCATTAGAATGTAATCCCTGGGGGTGGCTAGGTGGCGCAGTGAATAGAGCACCGGCCCTGGAGTCAGGAGTACCTGAGTTCAAATCCAGCCTCAAACACTTAACACACACACACACACACACACACACACACACAAACTAGCCATGTGACCTTGGGCAAGTCACTTAACCCCAACTGCCCTCCAAAAAGCAAAAAAAAAAAATATATAATCCCCTTGAGGGCAGAAAGTCTTTTTTTTAATTTACTTTATTTATAGCCACAGATTTAGTACAGTTCCTAGCAAAAAGTGAACACTTAGTAAATGCTTCTTCATGCATCTTTTTATTCATTTATCTCATTTCTAAGAAGAATGGTTTGTTAAAAGGACTAGCACATCTCATTTGTTAATGAGATACCCATAACCATATTTATGCAATTTGCTGCTCCACAAACTAGCCAGTATTGTCTTTTCATTATTTACCTGTCTTGATTCCTTTACTCTTTGTGCATTTGCCTAAAGCTGCACTTGAGAATCATTCTAATCTATGAGATCATAGACTTGGTAGTAAAAGTACCACCAAGTAAAATCCTTCATATTTACGGATGAGAAAACTAAAGGGAGACACATTTTAAAGTGGATCTTCATAGTCTTTCCAAAATCACTTTGTGCAAAATGGAGCTTATCTCACACCACCTCTCCAGCACCAAACCAGTTTTCCAAACTTCTCCATCTCTGTCAAAAGGCAGAACCATTCTTCCAATCTTCAATGTTTTTAACCTCAGTGTTATTCTTGATGCTTCACTCATACCACATGCTAAATCTTGCCATTTCTCATTTCATAATGTGCCCATCCAATAATTTTCTCTACTCACAAAGTCACAACTTTAGCTCAGGTCTTCCCTAGATTATTGCAATGACCTTCTCATTTCATGCCCACCCTGCCCCTCCCCACCCTGGCATCCCTTCCAGTCTATGTTCTTCACAGCTGCCAAAGTGATTTCCTTAGATCTGACCATATTCTTCCTCTACTTATTAAATTTCAGTTGCTGTAGATTGCCTCTAGGATAAAAAATAAATTGCTCTGTTTGTCATTTATAACTGTCACAACCTCACCCTAATTTATCTCTCCAGATTCAATGACATTACCCCTTTTCTTACACTCTGTGATCCAACCAAATTGGCCTTCTATCCATTTCTTACATGTGGCACTCTCTCATTCCTGGAATGCTATCTCTGATCACCTCCAACTCAGAGAATCCCTCATGTCTTTCTAAATGCATCTCAAGAATCATTTTCATTTTTTCCCCAATTCCAATGACATTTATTAACAGGGTACAGGAAACTATTTCTATTTATCTTTTTCATGTGGTATATACAACAGGGCATAAAAGAAGCACTCTTGTCATAGGATGCACATTGTTTGGGCTTCTCAAAAAATATAGATTTCTCCTCTAAGCTAAGTGTTATGGCCAAAAGAGCCAAAAGTAACCCTTTCTGGAGCATCAAGAATCATTTTCTACACAAATCTTTGCCAACTCCTCCAAACATTATGGACTTTTCTCCATAACTGCCTTGGATTTAACTACTATGTATTCATTTCATATTTATTCTCTCCATCTTTGTTCTGAATATACTTAAGGAAACACTAAATTTGAATTTACTAAAAGGAAAACTTAATAACAAGTATGCCCTAGTCCTGGAAGGTATAAAGTTCTCCATCACTGAAGCTCTTCAAGAAGAGACTCTGTAACTATTTGTCTGAAATATTGTAAAGGACATTTCTATTAAAGTGTAAGTTGCATTAGATCACCTCTGACATTCCTTCCAACTCTGAATTTCAGTGAATCTGTGTTTGAACTTGAAATGTTCATGGAACTTTTTATAACTCTTAGTAATGGGAAGGTTATAGTTTGACAAGGTAGCCTACTCCATTTGCAAAAACTAATTAAGAGAGATAGCATTGTGTACTGCAGAGTTGCCTAGGATATAGTTCATAGGCCTCATTGTACCCACAACATGCCTAAGAATGACTCAAACCAGATTAAAATGTAATTGAAAGAGATTTTTAAAATACTTAGAAAGATAATAAAACATAGATAATGTTAATATGTGGTCTTCTAAGTTAATATTTGATCCACAGGGATGCTTATATACAGTTTATTAGCCATCATTTCTACTTCAGTTTGGCACAACTGGTATAGGAGATAGTCATTCTCTGAAATATATGTTAAGTATGAACCTAGGTAACTTATTTAACTTCTCGGTGTTCTAGGCAACTCAAAGAGTGTAAGTTGCTGAAAAGAGTCCCTTCTCCCACCTCTACCCTCTACTGGTGGTTGGAGTTTCTTCATCTGGGAGTTCCCTATACCAATGAAATTACATTTGTAGTCCCTCTCATTACATAATCATTAGACACTATTTGCTTGTATTAAGCTAAAATTGGTCTTCTATATTTTCATAGAATTTCCGAGTTAGGAGAGGTCTCGGAAGCAATCCATTCTAACTGAACAAGAATATCCTCCACCGTAGACTTCAAAAGTTGCCATCTAGCTTTTGCTGTGTAGAAAGAAGTTACTCCTTCTTGGGGTACCCCATTCCATTTTTGGATAACTATTAGGATGTTTTTTGCCTTATGCCAAATCTAAATTTGCATCCCCAAATTTTTTACCCATTGTACTGAATTTTACCCTCTGGGGTCAAGCAGAAGTCTAATCTTTCTATATGATAACCCTTCAAGTTATTGAAGATAACAATCATAACCAACCTAAATCTTTACTTGTTCAATGCTCCAGTTCCTTTTGAGCTGGCATGAACTTCTCTTCCCTTTTCTTATTTTTACTTCTTCTGTATGCTCTTTAGCTTATTAATATACTTTGTTGATCCTTGATACCTTGAATTAGATTCCAAAATGTTCTGATCAGCAAAGAGAGACTATCACTTCATTGGTTCTCAACACCTAACCATTAGTCTTAGTTCTATCCTTTTTCAAGAGTGTAACTATTACCATTTTTACCTTATATTTATTGAGGCTGAATATCTAAAAAGAGTTGTGGGTTTCTAACTGATGGATTTTGGTTTGGCATGGCTACTAGGTCTTTAAATCATTTCTGTTTCCTTGATGTATGTAAGTATACCACTATGTCATGTATTCAGATGTGCCAGATTGGGCACAGCAGAAGATGGTTCACTCCTAGTTGCTTTCAACTTCATGAGTTTGATTCCTGGGTATGCCTGCAATTTCTCTGTTGTCTACTCTAGTCTTACATAGACACATGAGCTCATACTTTGCTATTAGTGAATTAAGATAATTGCTGTATAAGTGAACTTTTAGATCATTACTATACAGAAATATATTACAAAATAACTGTGCTTTTGTTGGTGTGTGGCACTCTCTTTACCAGTAAAGATCAAAGTGAATGACATTGTTTATGGCTAAATAGGTAAACCCTAGGGAGTTGTCTGGTGTTGTGTGAAGAACATAGAAGTTAATGACTTATCCAGGGTCTCACAACTCATTAGGATCTTGGCTGCATTTGACTCCAAGCCCAACATATTATCCTGTAGGAAATGCTACCTCTTTACTCTCCAGATCACTTTTTACACAAGACCTGTGAATTTATTGATATATTTTAATTGATATAGTCTCAGCTCCTACTGAAAAAACTCCCTTTGTCAATGAAGATGGATATTTGTTCTTCAGCTAAGGTTACATGCAGTCCTGAAAGCTTAAGAGACTTTCCAGAAACACAAAATCATAGTTCCTTTGGAACTTGAAACAAATAAACAAACAACAAAAAAGAAGTAGCTTTGTGGTATAGTTAATGGAGCTCTGAACCTTGAGTTGGAAAGACCTGAGTTCAAATTTTGCCTCAGATACTTATTAGCATTGTGAACTTGGCCAAATCAGTTAATCTTTATCTGCCTCAGCTTTTTAAAAAATTTATAAATTGGAGATAGTAATAGCTCCAATCTCACAGGATTGGTGTAAGGACAAAATTAAATTATATTTGCAGAGCACTTTGCAAATCTTAAATTATCATATAAATATTAGTAATTATTTTTATTTATTCATTTTAAAATACACAACAAAAAATCAAGTGACATTTAAATATGAAAAACCAATAGGTCTACAGTAGGACTTGAACCTTTCTAGGCCCTCCTGATTCTGAAGTCAGCTCTCCATAAACTCTACAAACCACCTTCCTACTAATTCACTACCTTAGGAAGAATAATTCTGATAATAAAAGCATTACTACAGTGAATCAGGCAAAAACTCACATTGGGAAGATCTGCTTTGTCAAGAGTGACATTTCAATCAATTAGAGCAAAACCTTGATGTGTTTGTTCTCATGCTAGATTCAATTTGACAAAAAAAAACCCTGAAGCTGATTTTTTTACTCTATACATTATATTTTACTTCAAAATATCACAAGATTGAATTAGAACCATTTAATATAATTAAGTAACTGTCAATATTGCCACTCTCATTTTATATCATTTACAGCTGAGATCACACTTCAAGCGTGACTCTTCATGTATCTTAATAATGTCTGTAGAGTTGGGCTTGGTCCACATGGTACTCTACTATACACAAATAATTATAGAATTCATCAGGCTACATCAAATTCTCTGTGGAATCAAGCGAATGTTAGATTTGGTGTATTATAGGTAGTCATAAGAAATCTACCTCATTTACTCTATGATTTCAGCCTCTCTGCAGAATCCTAACTGAAATGTGCATCTTATTTGCCAATAAGTTAATCTATACTTACTGAAGACTTATAATGTTAAGCACCATGGAAGGAGGTAGAATACTATACAGCCTCTGTCCTAGTTTACCTTATGGTCTATTAGCATGTTTGAAACTAAGAAAAAAATATACAACATATGATTAAGTGCCAAGTTACATGGTGTAGTTTCTAAGTGGTACAAGAGGTCACAGAAGAGAATTCTATATTGGTTGCTTTAGTCTGCAAAGTCTTTATTGAAGAAATGGAACTTGAGATTTGGAGAGTTGTATAGGAGGAAAAATAGCAATCGTTCTGGTTTGTCAAGACTGACAAATCAGTTGAGGCCACTTTGCTTCTTATGTTGCTCTGGTGCCTATCATGGGATCTGCCTCTGGCTATGTTCAGGAGGGCTTCAACTGTAATCCAATCCAGGCCAAGCCAGTAAGCATTTATTGTAGGCCCCTCACTCAGGTGATATGTTTAGAGTTCAAGAATACATAGACAAAACTTTCAAAGAGAGGTTACATTTTACCAGGGAGTAGGGATGAGTATACATATTGTATTTGGATTTTACTGCCATATAGAAGGGGACAAAAATATTTTTGAACACTTATGTTTGAGTCCATGACTCCCTGGAGATGCATTCATTTGCTAAACAGTCCAATTAATCTGAGCTTTTGACTTTGTATAAGTGTATATATATTACATGTGTATGTGAAATGTATGTGTATATAAGTATATGTGCAGTATATATGGTCTTTGTAAGAAAATATAATTTAAAATAAAGAATCATGGGAATAAATATGATGTACAGCTTGAACCTTATTTTCTGTAAGAAACCCATCGTTTCCCCTCAAATAAACTATCTGAATAGTTTATCAAGTAGATGAAACCTTCAGGACCATGTTAAATTAGTTAGTCTCTAAGCAAAATCACATTGGGAGCTGGTAGGAAGGATTATATGGTTGTAACATACAGTGATAAATGGAAAACATTATAGTAACAAAAAAAAATTATAAACCTTTAGTACCTCTAGGGCTTCAAAGGAACAAAACCATCTGTTATCAAGTTAACCCTTGGACTCTCCATAACTCAAGGTCTTTCTTCAGGACTTTCCTTAAAAAAAGAAAAATGGAAGTCAGGTTGCCAGGAATGTGTGTGTCATGTATGAAAATGTAGATATTTTGAAAGAATTAGCTCAATGATTAGAAATTTAACATGAGAGCTATACTAAAACATCTGGTCATTGTAGAGGTCTATTTTAAAATTAACATTCAATGACACTTATTAAGCACCTACTACATGAAAGGCACAGTATTCCTGTTCTGAAGAAGCTTATTTTTTACACTGGATATGGACTATGTATAAAACTAAATATAATACAGAATAGGAATTAATGGGGTGGGAGGGGAAGAGATACAGAGGAAGTATACTAGGGATATTTAGATAAGAGAATAAGTTCAGTTGTTGAGGAGGAGATTCAATTGTTGTGATTAAAATTAAATTTGACTTTAAATATATGTGTATATAGGGTATATACACTTATATATGTGCATACACGGATACATATTTTACTTTTCAGACTAATTTTTAGTTCAATTTTTTATTTGACTTACCTTTGAATACAGGAATATCTGATGTTTATGAAATTTAAAATTCAAGACACACTGTGGATTTATATTAGAATGAGTTCAGGGTTTGTACAGCTTTACCATCATTTTACCTTGCTAAATAATTCCCTTTATCTGATTCCTTTCTGGGCACAGATAATATTAACCTCCAGTACTATGGACAATTCTGTATTAGGGGCAAAAAGAGAATGAGAAAACGAATGAGTTTTATATTGTACATCTTTCTAGCTATCTATAGGGGAAGTCATAAGGGTCAGGTAAGATGACAGTGATGATGATGATGATGATGATGATGATGATGATGATGATGATGTTGATGTTTATCATGATGAAGACACATTCCAGATGCAAGAAATAGCCTATTCAAAAGCATGAAGACATGTGTGAGAAAAAGAAAGCAGGCAAGTTTGCCTGGACCGCTGCGTATCATTGTTATCATAACAACAAATAGCAATTCCATTGACCTTTAAAATTTGCTTTACATATATGATTCTCATAACAACCCAATGAGGTAAGAACTATTATTATTCTTATTTTATAGATTAGGAAACTGAAACACATAGAAAATATGGGACTTGTCTAGGGTCATACAACCAGCAAGTGTCTGAGTCTGAATTTGAACTCAGATCTTCCTGATCTCAAGTCCAATGTTCTATTTATTGTGTCACATAGTTCCAATTTGAAGGGGGAAGAATATACTATAAGCCAGGAAAAGTAGGTTAAAACCAGCTTTTGAAGAGCATTAGAGAAAGCAGAATTTACATTATTTGATCCTGGAGGCAAAATGTAGTCAGTCAAACTTTTTGAAAAGAGAAGCAATGCAGTTAGATGTACACTTTAGTAAAATCTATGGTTTTTTTTTGGGTGGGAGAAACATGCTTTGGTTGTTTTATGGATGACCAATTACATTAGTTTTGTTGTATCATTGTGCTAACTTATGTTCAGCTTGAAGTCCACTAGAAACCTTTGGTCTTCTCCCAATGAACCACTTTCTTATACCTTTTCCAGTAAACATTTATTAAGGATCTATGATGTGCCAGATATTGTGGTAAGCACTGGGGTACACTTCATTAAAAAAACAAAAAGAGTTACTCTCTTCAATGAATTTACAATATAAAAGGGGAAAAAACGCAGAAAAGGAGGCAGGAAAGGGGATAGGGTGGGAAGTTAGGTTACAGGACACTAGAATGCCTGGTGTGATGGCATCTTGTTCTGTAGACTTGAAACCAGGAAAGGCAGCAGATGCAAAGTGGATGATTTATTCAATCTCAGGGAATATTTAAAATGGATTCCTATTAAAGTATAGCTGTCATGTCCCTGGTACTGTGCTAAAAGCTTACAAACATGTCATCTGATCTTTTCAACAACCCTGTAAGATAGGAGCTATTGCTATTCCTGATATACAAATGAGGAAACTGAAGAAAATAGAATTTAAGTGACTTGCCCAGGTTCAGAAAGCTAATAAGTGTCTGAACCAGGATTTGAACCAGGAGTCATCACAACTCCAGGTCCAGAAAGCTAGCTGCCCCAAAGTCTAAGCTTTCCTGAATCTGTCATGCAGTGACATGCCTTTTGGCTTCATATATCTACGAAATTGATAAGCATGCTATTTATACTGCTTGTCAAAAATAAAATAATAGCTTACATAGCATTTACTATGTGCCAGACAAAATTATCTCCTTTGATCTCACAGCAACCCTGGCAGTAGGTGCTATTATTATCCCCTTTTTAAAGATGAGGAAACTGAGGTAGACAGAGATTAAGTGACCAGGTTCAAAAAGTTTCCAACTGCCCAAAGTGCCCAAGGTTCCTGATTAGGCCATGTCTATGAGTAGCCACTAACTTAGCAGTAACTTGACTGAATTAATTCTTTTAGCTCTCAATCATGCACATTGTCTAAATTAACTCAGTAATTACCCACATTGATCATTTGTATAGATATAACCTTAGGCTCTTTTTTACTGGAAAGTGTAGAAAAGCTTTTCCAACAACAAGTTTTTATAGGAGATTTCTGGTACCTTCTATTTCCACTTTAATGAATCTATTCTTTTTTCAAGTCTCAACTTGATTTAAATAGTGCAGATAATATGAAATAATAAGCAAACTCACATTTCCTAATATAATACAAATGATCATATTTTGCCGCAAGGCCTGTAAAATGATGCAGGTTTCTTCCCACTTAATCTCAATGAGCTCAATCACTTGGTGTGCCTGATGCATATCTAATCACCATGCAGCACATTGCTGAATGCCGAATTATTTAGAAATAATAATGGATTTGATACTGTGATGCAAGAAAACTGCTGATCATACTCAAAGGGACCCTCCAAGGTAAGACTGAAAGGGCTCTTGGTTTGGGTTCAACTCTCAGATCTGCTCCTTGCTATCTGTGTGATACTATGTGATACCATTTCATACCTGAGTTTCAATTTCTTCATTTGTGATGTTAAGGAATTAGACCAGATGATTGTGGCCTTTTAGGTCCCTTCTAGTCCTGACATGCTTGGGATGTAGTATGGGTCAGGGCATGAAACACTGGATTTGAAGCAAGTACCTTTTTGAAATCATAGCTTTGCTACTTGGTACCTATGTGAGAGTGAAAAAGTTAATCTCACTGGACCTCAGTTATGTTTTTTTTTTGAAAAAATAAAAGGTCAGATCCAACAAAATTAAACAAATACCAAGGATTTGTTTTGTTTTAGGATCTATGATAGACTCCATGGAAGCAAAGATATTAGAACAATCCTTGACCTGAAGAAGCTTTTATTCTATTTTGTGACAGTAGTGGCATAATATAACATATATGCAGAAAAATACAATGTAAGTTTTAAAAAGTAGGGTACCATCAACTAGTGGTAGGATAAGAAAAACTCTCTTTTAGAAGAGAACACTTGAACTGAGACTTAATGGGTGTTAGGCATTCCAAGAGACAGAGGTGAGGAGGGAAAGAATGAGAGAGAGGACCAGTGCAAAGGCATTGGGGTGGAAGTCTGACTGTTATGCACTGGAGACAGCAAGTAGTGCATGTTGGCTGAAAGAACAGCGTGGGAGGGACAGTAAGTTATTTCTAATCAGCCTGGAAGAATAAGCCAGATACAGTTACATAAGACTTTATATGTCAAACAGGGAATTTTCCCTTTTGCTTTAATCCTGGGGGCAATGGTGAACAATGGAAGTTTCTTGGTCAATAGAATAATGTAGTATGATTTGTTCTTTAGAATTGTCAGTTTGTCAGTAGCTTGGAAGATGGATTGAAGGACAGAGAAAATTGAATAAGAAGATATGAGTTTGGGTCAGCTAGGTGGCACAGTGAAGAGAACACTGGCCCTGGAGTCAGGAGTACCTGAGTTCAAATCTGGCTTCAGACACTTAACACAAAAACTAGCCATGTGACCTTGGGCAAGTCACTTAACCCCAACTGCCTTCCAGAAAACAAAAAATAAAAAAATAAGAAAATATGAGTTGAACTTCTAACATTCCTTCTAAATCTAAATCCTATGAGTATATAAAAGAAATCAATCCAAGCAAAATCATTTATTTAATTCAATTATATGAAACAAATTTGAATTACAAGATGAATACCACTTATGAGATGGAGAACCATGAATAATCAGATTTTGGAAGACCGTCTTAGACTTCAGTGGGCTAAGTGCTAGGCAGGCAGGTAGAGTGGATAAAGTGAACAGAGAACTGTGGAGCTGAAATCATGAAAACTTAAATTCTAATCTGGTCTTAGACACTCGGTAGCTGTGTTGCTCTGGGCAACTCACTTAACCACTGTGTACCACTGTGGAATGGGGATAATGATAGCACCAAACTCCCAGGGTTGTTGTATCAAATGAGCAAATATGTGTAAAAGGTTTATCACAGCACCTGGTATGTAGTAGATGCTTAATACAAGTTTGTTTCCTTTCTTTTTACCTGCCCTTTATTGAGAGGTCTTATTCTCTGATGCTTCTTCAGTTCCTTTACTATAAAGGCAGAAGATTTCTACTAGCAACTCAATTGATGTCTACCTTCCAAAATCTGCTTCCTTCAACCCTTTGACCTGGGTGTGGGAGCCTAGAGCAGCGGGAAACTTTAATCTCCAAATCCGCCATATCTGTTTTCTCCTACTGGCCTTTAGGCAATTGCCTATTCTCACCAATCTATGTCCAGTAAAATTTCCCCACCTTGCCTGTCTCTACCTTTGTTATCTCCTTCCCATCCTGCTATATTTCCCTGATCTCCCCCCATCCTGTGCCCTTTATAAGGATGTCTATTACCCTGCTAGTCTGCCCCTAGCACCCTCCTCATGACTGAGCTAAGACCTCCTTTCCTGAAGACCCATAAGCTGTATTTACTTGTCCTAACTCTTACTCTATTAGTTCCAAGCACTTTAATTTTAATGTTGCACATGACTTAATAACCTTTTTCTTTTTTAAGGAATAGCCAGTCTATTTTTATGCAAGCTTACCATGATTTTTTTTTTGGAGGAGGGGGCAGATAAAGGTGAGGTTGTTAGGTAGATATAGCAGAGAATACTTCAGGTGGGGAAGCTTCCTTTGGTTGGTAAAGATCAGTATCTTACAGTATCAGAGAATTTCCTAGGCCCCTAAGAGGAAAAGTGATTTTTCATAGTTTAACTTCTAGTATATGTAAGAGGAAGGAATCTTACCCGGGCCCATTTTCTCTATACACTATAGTACACTGTTTCTCAGTACAAATAAAAAAAAATTAAAAATAGCTTGTATTCATGGAAAATTTACCCCAGCACATGACATAACATGAAAATAGAATTACTATTTCTTATCCTGATGCAATAGAATGGACATGATTCTTTTTTCCCTCTCTTGACCCTAGAAGAACAGTTTTCCTTCTTAGATGTTCACTTTCTTAGAGGGGATTTTTTGAGTATTACCTCACAAGAAATTTGAGGTGTCTATATTTAAGTCTAGTTGAATGAATAAATGTAAATAAATCCCTTGCCATTAACTTCCTGGGCCCTCCAAAAAACCAAATCAAACCAAAACAAAAACAAACAACTCTGGTTTCACAAAGCCCTTGCTCCAGACCTAGGATGAGTTATCCTTATATCCCTATAATATCCCTATTGTCTCTATCATTTCATTCTTTTATTTTTCTTTTTGGAGAGGGGAAGGTAGAGCAATTAGGGTTAAGTGAGTTGTCCAAGGTCACATGGCTAGTAAGTGTTAAATATCTGAAGCTGGATTTGAACTCAGGTCCTCCTGACTCCAGGGTTGGTGCTCTATTCACTCCCTAGCTGCCCCAAGTCATTCCATTTTTAACTAATCCAGGGAAATGTTCAGTTCAAATTTTAAAATAAATTTCTGAATAAGCTTCCCTAAATGTGGGTAACAGGGTTTTCAATTCCATCATAGTTACTCAATATATAACATAGATAATGGATATGGGAGTTTTTATCCCCTACAGAAAAAAATTAATAAATAAAAACATACAATCTTAAGAATTCACAGGAGTCCATTAACAGATATCCAAATAGCATTAAAATAATCTATTATCTCCCCTGGAAGAGAGCTATATTTGTGGCTGTTGTTAGGGCAAGCCTCTGTTGTTCCAATGACTCTCTCCAATAGAGAAACTACACAATTTTTCCCACATAATCTCTACATTAATTGTAGTTCCCTGTAGCTTAGACTCCCTGTAAAAGGGAAATACTCTTTAGGGGTTGTTGAACAAGTAAATGCCTTCCCTCTAGGCCTACCCTAACTTTGCTCTCCAACCAGGATGTTGTGGGAACTATGTAGCCCATCACTTTTCTATTTTTTTTTCTCTAGGAAATTTCTTTCCATTTTAGAAGATCCATTTCCCCCAAATATCAAACTCAGGAATTCTTGAACTTTGTGTTATTTATAAGGTAACTCCCAAGCTGATGCTCTCCAGGAAATTTCCATTCTCAGTTGAGAAACCTGGATTATAGGAACACATTGCCTAGTAACTTCAAAATACATGAAATCTCTATTCTTTTTTATCATTTCTCTTTCCTATACTGTATTCTAGGAATATAAGGAAGAGTAAACTTAGGAAATGGGGGCTAATCACTTTCATAAGGAGATTTTATAGACTATAGGGGAAAGGAAGCTCTCCTGAAAATATTCTTTTTTTTTATCAATACATGAATGCAGTCTATTGTTTTGCACCTGTAATTCCTCCTTTCTGCAGTGAAAGGAGTGCATTTTATTTTATTTTATTTTTATTTTTATTTATATTTTATTTTTATTTATTTATTTACATTTATTTTTATTTTTATTTCTTTTATTTTTAAAAATTAAATATTTTATTTAGTTTCTTGTTTACATCATTCATTTCCCAAGTTACAAATTTTCTCCCCATCTTTCCCCTGCCCCCAACCCCAAAACAGGGATCCCACTGTAAAGCCCCTCCCCCAGTCTGCTCTCTTTTATGTCCTCCTCCAATGCCCCTCTAACTTTCTGGTAGGGCAGGGTAGGTCTCCCTAGCCCAGTGCCTGTATA
>CM053593.1:71545802-71581964 GCA_028646575.1 Pseudocheirus occidentalis
CCGTAGTGCTTTCTGTCTTGTGGAGAGTTTTGGAGCTTGAAAATCTGTTTAGCGTCCCATTTTATGAGTTTTTTAGCGTGTTTGTGTGGGAGCTGCGGTGCTTTGCTGCTTCTAAGCCGCCATCTTGGCTCCGCCCCCCCACATATGAGTCTTAAAGGATCTCAGCGTTAGGAAGGTTGAAAACCACTGTCCTGAAGTATAGATCTGACAACTTCACTAATTTGTTCAATAAATCTCCATGACTCCCTTTTACCTTTAGAATCAAATATAAACTACTCAATATGGGAATTAAAAGTCTGCATGCTTTGGCATTCACTGTCTTGGGAACAGAAATGAGGATTTAGCTTGGCTGTTCCAAAACTAACCGGTAGCTTTAGCTTGGAACAAACCACAGCTTTCACCATTTTTTAATTCTTCACAGTTCTAGGGTAAACTGAAGCCATCATTCCATGCTGAGGAAGAAGAAACTGAGCCCTTCCAACTGGTAACAATGATGCAATAGAAAAAAATCAAGCCCTAACCCTCAGTTGACTACATCTTCCCTATCTCTTTCAGTCTTATTTAACTTTTTCCCTGCATACATTCCATTCATTTTTATCATGAATCTAACCACCTTCTGTAGGACAACTTGATCTAAGATCCACCAAACTCCTTCCCATCCATTTAGCTCTTCTCAAGCATAGTTACTGACACTATCCATTTCCACTTGATACTGTTGATCACTTAGCCTCAGCATAGCACCAGCAACTTGGGGTATGATTCCATATGTTGCGAAGGGAGCCACCCACAGCATCTTCCATCTCCATACCCCACAGGTGTCTTATTCTTCCTACTCTACTGACATCATGACTATTGTTTCCAGATTAAGAATGTTTCTTTTTTATTTTCAGATTTTTGCTTCAAGGGAAACGTTCCCACACTTTCATTTGTGCTCTTCATGCTTCAGTGCTGCCATATAGGACATTCTGTTGTTATTGTTGTTACTATTTAGAGAACTGTCTTTCTTCTTTTTCAAATTTTTCTTTGGTCATACTGAAAACTTTTTCTCTGGCATTGGGAAGAAAGACATTTAGGAATAGAATTATAGGCCTTATATTGCCGAGGATATTATAATAGTTATCTTTAAGTCTGTATATCCTTCCATGGAGGTAGAGAGTTGCTTCAGTAAATAATAATGGTTACATTTCTATAGTGCTTTAAAATTATAATGTGCTTACCATATGTTATCTCATTCTATCCTTATGCCTTGTAAGGTGGTTGGGGAGTTGCTACTATTATCCTGCTTTCCATATATGGAATCTTAGATTCCAAAAAATAGTAATTGCCCAGGG
This sequence comes from Pseudocheirus occidentalis, assembly GCA_028646575.1. Taxonomy (NCBI): domain Eukaryota; kingdom Metazoa; phylum Chordata; class Mammalia; order Diprotodontia; family Pseudocheiridae; genus Pseudocheirus; species Pseudocheirus occidentalis. The sequence continues at coordinate 71,547,134 of CM053593.1, forward strand.
TTATTCAGCAAATATTTTCTGGGATAGGATTCAAACCAAGTCCAGTTCTCTTTCCTCTGTGCTAGATTTTCTCTCAAATGTTCATAAGCACATGGCAAGTATTTATGAGAGAAGTGGACATACTTGAAAAATAACAACTTGTTTTGCCTACTCTCAGGCCTCTTAGTAACTTATTGATTATTGTTGCATTTATTTACTGAGCTGTGGCAAGAACAGTTCAGAATTTTCAGCTGCATGAATGACTGTGCAGCAACCGGATGAGTCGACTGCAAGATGATCAGCCAACCATTAAAATGGTTGAAAATGAAAATTGACCTTTAAGTAGTCCCCCTCTCATTTTTAAAACATGGCATATGTCTATACAGGCAAATGTAAGAAAGAAGTTGAGTAGTTCATTTAAAATGGTGTGGATCAGTCATTTACAGCTTCAATTTTCTGGCATTTGCAATATATAATAATTTCAAATCTCAAGAACAAGTAAATTTTAACATACAGTCACTGAAGAATAAAGCATATTTGATAAGGTCCTGCCCCATACCTTCTCTTTTCTGTCTTCTATGTTAGTAATTTCATCACTTCCTTTGTGTTCAATTATCATCTACATGGATCTAGATATATGTAGGTTTCTATGTGTGTTTACAGCTCATCACTCTCCTGAGTTTCATCAGTTCACATATCTTCAAACTGCTTGGTTCACATTTCCACTTGTATATCTCATAAGTACATTCAGTTTAATAAGCCTAAAACAAAACTCATCTTTCCCAAAAACTACTTTTCTTCTTAATTTCCCTACATATATAAATAGTACACCACTCTTTTCATCATCCAAATTTACAAACTTTGACTCATCCTTGAATCTTTACTCTCAAAATTCAATCTCACTCCCAAATTCAATCTAATGTTGCCTTATTGAAAATACCTTCTCAATAGCTCTCTTATCAAGCCCCTTTTCTCTACAGGCATATGTAATTCCATTGTAATATTCACAGTGCAGATGGTGACTGTAAATATGCCCACATAGGTCTCAACAGCAAAATGTAACAGACTATCCATACATAAGATAAACAAAACATTTATTCAGATACCATAAAAACAAAATCCCAGCACCAGGAAACTGAATCCATCATAGTAGCAAAGAAGTTTATATACCATAACACAGCAGAGAACCACACCATCCTTTAACTTTCCCCAAAACCAGCACTCACAAGCCTACCTGTCTCCCAGAGTGTGCCTCTCCTCCCTCCAACTCTAACTCCCAGATTCCTGTGGGTTCTGCTCCATCCTTCAGCAAACTTCTCCTGCCACAGCCTCCATGTGATTACATTTAGCCTATAGGGAGCAGGGAAAATATTCAAATCAGGGAAGGTCTTCAATTTCTCTTGGGCTTATTAAGGGACAGGAAAGATCTTCAAATTACCATTACCATTACAGCATACCTCAAAGATAATGTGGGTTCAGTTCCAGATCACTATAATAAAGGAAACATCACAATAAAGTGAATCACATGAGGTTTTTGTTTTCTCAATGCATATAAAAGTTATGTTTACATTTTACTGTAGTCTATTAAGTGTACAATACCATCATGTCTAAAAAGATGTCCACTTCTTAATTTAATAAAACAATTATTGCTTAAAAAAAACCTGCTAAGCATCATCTGAGTCGAGTAAATCATAACACTTTTGCTGATGAAGTCTTGCCCCAATGTTGTTGGCTGCTGACTGATCAGGGTGGTGGCTGCTGAAGGCTAGGGTGGCTATGGCAGTTTCTTAAAATAATATGACAGTGAAGATTGCTGCATTGATTGACTCTTCCCTTCATGAAGGATTTCTCTGTAGCATGCGATCCTATTTCTCTGTAGCATTTTACCCACAGTACAATTTCTTTCAAAATTGGAGTCAGTCCTTACAAACCCTGCCAGTACTTTATCAACTAGGTTTACGTAATACTCTTCAATATTGTTGTGTATCAGGGAATAGACCCAAGGAGACAGAGAGAGATAGCAGAACAGCTGGTCAGTGGAGAAGAACACACAACATTTATGAAGTTTGGGTCTTACATTAGGGAGTGGTTCATGATGCCTCAAAACAATTACAACAGTGGCATCAAAGATCAATGATCTGAAGTCACCATAACAAATATGAAAATAATGAAAAAAAATTGAAACGTTGGGGAAATTACCAAAATACAACACAGAGATGGGATGTAAGCACATACTGTTAAAAAAATGACACCGATAAACTTGCTTGATACAGCATTGCCACAAACCTTCAATTTGTAAAAAAAACAAAACAAAACATAAACAACCTCTCCTCCCCACAATGTCTGGGAAGCACAATGAAATGAGGTTTACCTGTTATCAACCATCTTAGACTAAAGATAATTGCAGTTAACTAGTCTTCATACACCTATTTCTCCAATCTGTTTTGCATAGTTTTGGAAACAAGTTTCCAAAGTATAGATTTGACCAGGTCTCTAGAGCAGCTGGGCCTAGAATCAGGAACACCTACATTAAAATCCAGTCTTGGACATTTATTTAGCTGTTTGATCCTGGACAAATCTCTTAATCTTGTTTGCCTCAGTTTCCTCATCTGTAAAATGAGGAGAACCAAATGGCAGGCAACTCAAATATCTTTGGCAAGAAAATCCCAAACAGGAGAGTCAGATATGAGTAGAAGTGCTCAACAAGAAGTCTTCTCTACAAGGTTTGATGTTTCTCCATTGCATCTAGGTTAAAAAACAAACTTCCATCTGTCTTTTTAAATCCTTCACAATCTGTCTCTTTCCATGTTGATTTTACATTAATCTCCCTCTGACATCTTATGTTTTAGGTAAACAGGCATGCTTGCTGCTCCCATTGCATGGCATTCTAACCTTCACCTTTGTGCCTTTCTATAGGCAGTCCTCCCTGCCCCAAGTGTTTCCCTCCTAACCTCTAATTTTTGGAACTCCTAGCTCCCTTCATTGATCAATGCAAGTGCTACTTCTTTCAAGATTCCTTTTTTGATTCTTCCATCCTCAGCAGAAACCCATTCCACTAATTCACCTTTCATACATCCTGTATTTACTTTTCAGTCAACATGCTGTATCCCTCTAGCAGAATGTAAGTTGCTGGAAGTCAGGGACTATTGCAGTTTTGAATTTGTATCATTAGCATATCACAGGCACTCAAAAATGCTTTCTGATTGAAGAATATACCTTTCAAGTCAAAACAGGTGTCATGAGGGAGGCCATGATTGAACATTTCAGGTAATATTATTAATTGGTCAGGAGAGACTTATTGGAATGTCCTTTGGCATTTGCAGTGGCCAGCCTAATAAATGACTGAGAGACTGTGTATTATGCATATATGTGTGTATGTATATATAATATAATATATATAAACACACATATAAAATATACACAAACATATGCATACATACATATACATACACACATATACATGTATATATACATATATAGACACAGACTACATAGACACGTGTGTATTTGTGTGTATATGTATATGTGTGTATGATGTTTATAAATGGGTCAAGATCCAGATAAGGAGTTCTAGGGAGGTATAATCGAACTGTGTTGGGGTTTTTTTAACTATATTCCATAGTTAGTATATTGATTTGGAAATCAGAGAACCTGGGTTTAAGTCTCATCCCTGATACTTAAAAGTTCTGTGACCCTTTTACTAGTAAGATGAAAGAATTAGATTTGATAAACTTTAAGGTGCCTTTCAGGGCTATGTCCTATGAAAATACAGACAATGAAGTGGTCACTGCATAGGCCCCTTGGTGAAAGAAAGGCATCCTCATGTCTGTTATAGCAAGTGAACTGGGGGAAAATAAGCCTGGGCCATATAGGAAGTTACTTTGACTAAGGAAGTACATGAAAAAGCTTCAGAGGGAGTTTGAAAAGGAATAGATTGGTTTGGTGTTTTGTTTTGCTTTTTATTCATAAGTGGGAGAACTGAGGAGAAATATAAAACATCTCTTTCTATAAACTTTTACTGCTATTACCTGGCCAGTGTGAGGGAGTTTATTAGTCACTCATTAGGGCCAGGGTTAGGTTATAAACAATTCTCTGAACTCATTAAAAAGAATAACCTAGCAGGCCTCCTACGACTCAGCATAGTAGTGAATAAACATGTATTAAGCATTTTTTTTCCAGCCACTATGCTCCTGAGGATACAGATAAGAAAAAAGATATGGCCAAATGGCACAACACCGTTTAGTAATTTTTTGGTCTTAGTTCGAAATTGTTTTCCCAAATCATTGGATCACTTCACAATTCTACCAACAGAAATTAAATGTGCCTATTTTCTTATAGACCCTTTAACACTGGCCATTTTCCTTTCTGGTCATCTTCATCAGTCTGATGGATGTGAGGTAGAGTTGTTTTAATTCATATATTTCAAAAAAATATTTGTCATTTAAAGCATTTTCAAAATATGGCTATTTCTGACTATACTTTTGACTCTGAACTTTCTTGACCATGTCACAGAAGTCTTTTCATACTGGAAGTTTACTCTACCACTGAATTTCTAACACTGGGAGTCCCTTCCTCTATTTGGCTGGTTCTTCCCAGAAGCTCCATTGGAAGGAAATCACTAAGGCCACCAGAATCTTTGTTTCTTTCCAGGTTTCACTACTGACTACCTGGCCTTTTTCTACCATGTCCCTGTGTGGATATCTCTCTGTTCTCTTTCAGTTCCCTTTTAAGCATTACCCTCTCCCATTAGAATATAAGCTCCTTGAGGTTAAGGACTGTCTTTCTTTCTGCTTATACTTTTATTCCCAGCATCTAGCACAATGCCTAAAACAAAATAAGTATTTAAAATATGCTTGCTGAATTGACTTATTAGACCAAAGCATGAATACAAATGATATACAAATTCAAGATGTTAACTGACAACTTTCTGTAGTACTTAAGATCCATAGAGAAGTTCCAGGTAGTCAGAGTATTGTGTATTGGGGGGTAGGAGGAATATAGAGAAAGAGTCATCATATGTTCAAGTTGGTTGTTTTGGAACAAGGGATACAGGCCTTGTAAATGAGGAAAGAGTCAAGTGGTAATAAAGTATAAAGTGAAAGCTAGGATCAGGAGCCATGATCGCAAAGCAGGTCCAAGGCTAGAGTAGAGGTCCAAAGTGGAGGTCAGATGAAGGAGAAAAAAATAATAAAATAAAATCAAATAGTCTAGCAAGAATGTATGAATCACCTATATCTTAAAAGGTACTGTGCTAGATGCCAGGAAAATACACAGAGAGAATGGGGTGGAGGGTAGGGGAGAAACAAACTGTCCTTGCTGTCAAAGAGCTTACATTTCATTATAAAGATAAATTATTTACAAAGATGAGTAAGTCCAACATAATAGAACATGAACTCCAGAAAGTATTCTCTAAGAAGTAGCATCTGAGGGGTGGGTAGGTGATGCTGTGAATAGAGCACTGGCCCTGGAGTCAGGAGGACCTGAGTTCAAATCTGACCTCAGACACTTAATACAAAACTAGCTGTGTGGCCTTGGGCAAATCACTTAACCCCAATTGTCCTACCTTCTCTCTTCCAAAAATAAAAAAAAAAGAAGTGGCTTCTGAAATGACATTTCTAGAAGCTAAATATTCTAAAAGGTGGATATAAGGAAGGAATGCATTTTAGGCATAGGCTATCACTTGAGTGAAGACACAAACACAAGAAATGAAATCTCAATTTCAGAGTGTAGTGTCAGGATACTGGGAGACACCATATTTTCCAGAGCTAAACCCCAGCAAGCAGGTTACTCGCTGAGCTTGGCATAACAACAATCCTTAGAGCTCACCTTCTGGTTGATCTCAGTCCCAGCAAAATCCCAGAATTATTTCACACCAGCATCAGGTCTCTGAGCTTGGACAAGCACCTATATGTAGTACCCTTGTTCTTGTCATGAAGGTCTGCTATGAATCAAACTCATCGTAACATTGCTGCTATTATTCCTCATTGTCAAGGCTACAGTTTGCTGAACAGCTATTGGTATAAGTATTGTGATCTCCACACGCTGCCTTGGGGTCCCCCAGCAAAAATGGGGATCTAGCACATATATATTTGCTTGCAAGACATTTTCCTAACTTTGAAATCAAACGTATTTGATTCCTGGCTTTCCTGTCTCTAGACTGCTTTGTTCAACTCCGGCTACCCACAGATTAGAAAGCAGTTCCAGTTCTGTTGACAAAAGCAAGCACATCATTTTAACTGTGACATTGTGAATCAAGGTCATGTGAAATGAATCTGGAAAGGGAGGCTAGGACACAAATGTGAAGGGCTTCAACTGCTAAACTGAGGAGCTTGTATTTTTTTCCCTAGAGGCATTAAGAAGTCAGCAGATTCCTTAACAGGAAATTCACATGGCTGTACCTGTGCTTCAGGAAGATTATTTTGCCAGCTGTGGGGAGGATGGACTGAAGAGAAAAAAGATAAGAAATAGTAAGATCAGTTAATTAAGAGTCTATTGTAATAGTACTGGCATTAGGGCATGAGGGGCCTGAATTGTCATGGATGCCACGTGAGTGGAAAAATCAGACTATCCAATAGATGTTGTAGAGGTAAACGGGGTGACGTGGTTACTGATTACATATTGTATGGGTAAAATGTAAGTTAAGAATGACCCTGCTAACGTAAACCTAAGGGACATAAAAGATGATTGTGCCATCAGAAGAGAAGGGGGAGTTTAGAGGAATAGCAGGTTTAGGGGCACTGTTAATGAGTTCTGTTTTGGATAGGTTGAGTTAAAGAAGCCTCTGGGACATCTCAGTAGAATGATACATCAAGCACTTAGTGATGTGGGACTGGAGACCAAAAGAAAGATTAGGTATGGTTGGAGATAGAAAGTGTCCTAAAAGTGTACCACCCTTTCCTGTTAATAAAAGCTTAAAGCTGCACTAAGAGTTTTGGGACACCAAAGATACCAGCAGACTAGCGTAGTGGAAGGGAATAGGTATGTGTGCACCCTAAAACTGTGTGCAACAGAGATCCTTACCCAAATAATTCTCAGAGGATTCTCAAAGTAGGGAGCAGAAAAGAATGGTTTATTCCGGTCTCAAGAAAGGGCCACTATCCCTCTGACAAATAGTCAGGGAGGAGAAGCAATTTACAAAAGGAAATGGCAAAGTTATGGAATTCTCCCCCACTCCTCCTTCTGATCCTTTTCTTCTATTGGCTGGAAGTCCGATTGCACAATCTAAGTGTGGCCATCTACCTCAAGTACCGGAACAAGGAAACAGCAGACCATCCAATGTACATTTGAGAAAGCACTTCGGTCCTTATTTGGCATATCTTGTGCCTAGGTGTCACTGAGGAGAGGGTGGCTCTCTACTGCTCTGAGTTTTGAGTCCTTGTAAATCACATGATTCCCTGTGAAGGGGAACTTGGGCCTGTTTCCCATGGAAAGCCATACTAGATTTTAGAGGATAGTCTGAGAAGTTTTCACTCCTTTCATTCAGGTATGTATACAGATCAATAGATTCAGTAGTAGGTAAGAAATAGGGTATTCAATTTGATCCCCCCCCCAAAAAAAATTGACAGCTTCTCACATTTATCTTTCTACAAAGATGAATTTTCAATCCTGGCTGGGCAGCACCCTACTGCTTCTCCTGAATTCCTTTCATATTTACACTTGCCATTGCACTTAGATGGCTGGAGGAAAGAAAGTGTTAGGCTGAGGACTTTGTGCAGCTCTGCTTCACTTACAATTCAAGACCACCCTCTTGCTACCATTGGGTCCCTTCCAGAATGAAGGACAAACAACAAAGGGCTCTGCAGGCAGTCTCTACAGAAACAAGGATTTCCAGAGCAGATATTGTGAGTTTCAAACCTTGTCAAACATATTTCTTATGTGTATGCTTCACTACTATTATGGCCTAAGTTTATGCTTACTCCTCCCATGGCTGTTCATGTATTTGTGAGAAGGAACAAACCAGGATTTTAGGAGAACATTTTGTATTAACTGGCTTTACCGTGTGAGCTGAGAGTAATAATAGCTTCCCTCTGGGAACCTACCTGCCAGTTCAAAAAGAAGTTGGGGGTGGGGAGGATGCTGCTGCTGCTGCAGCTGTTCCACCACCACCTCCTCCTCCTCCTCCTCCTCCTCTTCCTCCTTCTTCTCCTCCTCCTGCTCCTCCTCTTCCTCCTTCTTCTCCTCCTCCTCCTTCTCTTCCTCCTCCTCCTCTTCTTTCTCCTCCTCCTCCTCTTCCTCGTCCTCCTCCTCCTCTTCCTCCTCCTCTTCCTCCTCCTTCTTTTCCTTCTCTTCTTCATCTGCCTCCTCTTTCTACTTTGTCCTTCTCTGTCTTTATACTTCTCCTTCCTCTTCTTCATTTTGATAATTTTTTTCCAAAAATATGAAACAATCTATGAATTATATATGAATATAAGAATAAAAATATTCACAGTTTTCATTGATGATTTCTTAGACATAACTCTAAAAAAAACGATTTTTAAAAAGTCCACTGTGCTTTAACTGGAGTTATATGACTACCTTTTAAACCCAAATCACTCTGACTTTCATTGAATGGCCAATAATAGTACTCAACCCAAGCCTCGGTGGCCCACTGTTTAGGTTCTGAAGGCTTAGTGTATATAGCAATGTATATAGAGTGTATATAGCAATTGTTTTCAGTTGTGTTCAGAAGGGTCCTCCCCTTCTGACTGATATCTTTGTGATGGTAAACTGGGCCATCTTTCTTCTCAACTCTTACCTAGTCCCTAGTCTTTGAATAAGCATGACCTCTGACAAACAGAAACCGTGATTTAGAAAGACCAACTTCACCTACTCACCCACTGTACCCTGGGCCATTGTCAGTCCACTTGACTTTTCTTTTGCTACTGAACTTCAAATGTCTCTGGAGGGGACATTGAGAATGAAAACTTTGTGTACCTCTGCCTCACTTAAATACAATTCACACAAGTCCACACATCATCCATTTTGGCAATATTTATTTGTGGACATTATAGTAATCTTGTTATATTATTTCCTAGTCCTTGATGTTGATCTTTGGACAAAAAACAAAAAACAACAACAACAAGCAAATAAACAAACAAAAAACGATGGGGGATAGGAGATGCTTTGCTTAAATGGAGTCAAGCAAATGTGGTCCTGTATTTTTTAAAAATTGATGTAATTTTCCACTATGCCTGCAGGATTCTCTCTCTTAATATGCAACAACAAACTCAAGGTAGGTAGGTTACAATTCTTGAAACTATTAATCAAGGAACTTGACTTCCATTCTTACTCAAATTATATAATACTTCAATAAAGGGATGATTTGTAAGCAATGGTGAATGTTCCAAGTCAGCATAGGTTCAATCAAGAATAAATCATTTCAGGGGTGGCTAGGTGGCACAGTGAATAGAGCACTGGCCCTGGAGTCAGGAGTACCTGAGTTCAAATCTGGCCTCAGACACTTAACGCAAAAAACTAGCCGTGTGACCTTGGGCAAGTCACTTATTCCCAACTGCCCTCCAAAAAGAAAAAAAAAAAGAATTTTTTGGAACAGTGTTATCAGTCTAAACATACATACACACACACACACACATATATACACACATATTTACATATTCATGCATACATACATACACATATAAACTGTATTATGATAAGCATTTCATGGCCAAGATGTGGATAAAATAAGGTATATGATAAAAAATATTGTTCATTGCATTTCGAAAATGGTTAAAAAACCCAATTCAAAGACTTATGATGAATGGTAGCTATTAATATGGAGGATTAACAGTGGTTTGCCACGGGGCTCTGCCTATTCTGTTCCACATTTTGATCAATGACTCAAATGAAGGCATAGGTGATAAGCTGTTGTAGTTGATGTGATAAGAAAAGACCTAGCTGATGTTTCAGATAATAGTGTGATCTAAAAAGATCCTGATAAGCTGGAAAACAGGTCAAAAACTAATGAGATAACATGTAAAAACTGGACTCAGAGACAGTCTATATTATTACAGGACAAGGGAGACATGGCTGGCTAGGCATCAGTTCATACAAAAATAACCATTTTTAATGGAGTTCTAATGTAAGTAAAGCTAGCAGCCAAAAAAAAAAACAAACCTAATATTACATTTTAATTTCCATTAAGAGAAACAGAGTATCAAGAAAAAAAGAGTTTTTAATCCCCCTTTACTCTATATGGGTTGTAACACATCAAGAGTAATGTGTCCATTTCTAAGTATCCTATCTTAGAAAGAATATTGACTAAAATAAAAACAGAGGAGAGTTATCAAAATAATGAAATAATGTGGTGACTAATTTCTATACATAGTTTTTTTTAAGTTTGCAAATTTCTTTACGTATTTCAGCCTAGCTAATCGACAGCCACTCAGATCCGTTCTATGTATGTTATGTCCATTTTATGGAAAAGGAAACTGAAGCCTAATGACTGATTTACAAGAATCATTTGAAGAAACTAGGAATATTTAACCTTGAAAAGAATTAATAAGAATAAGAATATGTCAGCTGCCTTCAAGTATTTGGAAGATTCCTTTGGAAGTAGTTTTAGACGTGTCCCATTTGAACTCAGAGTGAGGAATGAAAAACAAAAAGTTGTAGAAGTTGTATAACTAGAGCTTTAAATTTTATGGAAGAAACGACTTAAAACTTAAGTAGTCCAATAGCAGTAGGTGCTGCCTCGGGGGGTTCTGAGTTCTCCGCTACTAAAAGTTTCAATAATTTGTTACAAATTAAGCAGAAGATATTTTTGGTTCAATTGTTAGAACCAAATAACCTTTGAGATTCTACAATCTCCAAAAAGGTCACATAAGTTACATTAGTAATAATGATGATGATAATAAATAAAAAGTATGACTGAGTTATTATTTTTAAAGTCATTTTAGTAATATTATTATTAATATTAGTACCAATTATCATTAGTAGCACTAGTATCATAAGTATAATACCTGAGCTGTGTTGCTATCACTCTCAACCATAATAATACCGCTTGCAAATTTCTAGTTGATAATTATTCATAGCAGCTAGGCCAGAACCTGAAAAGTTTTTGCACAATTGTGAAAGTAAAATACAGCCTCATTTGTCCTGTTGCCTTTTTGGCCCCGGGTGATAAACATGGATGTTTATTCACCCTTCCACTTTCTTCTGATTTAAATTAATAGCAGCTTCCCTTGCTAACTATTTGTGGGTCACTGAGGCTTAGAGCAGCATTCCTCTTTATCTTACTCCCTGAAGAGTTTCCTGCCATGCTGTACCTCTGTGTCTGCAATGTGGAAAACATCCGTCCTACCTAAATTACCACTCAAGTGTAATACCTTTTTTATTTAACCCGGAGTGCATGACTGCTTCCTTTAATCCTACTCAATCTACCCTGAACAGTGAGGTATCTGAAGAAGAATTTATGGTCCCAAGCATCAAATGTTATTTCTCAGCGTACTTACCTGGGCATCCTTTCCAAATTGCTGCTCACTGAAGTTTCAGACAGGAAATTGAACACGGATAAAGCCAAGGTCATGACTAGTCACCTTACAATTACTGCTTATCTGAAGAGAGAATCAACCAGAGTTTCTGGTCTCAGGTTGTGAATAAACATGAGCAAGAGAATTAGAATGATGAGAGAGCCACAGGGGATTTGAAGTCATTTGTAGTACAGTAATATTATGGGATATGTTTTCTTAATCTGCTCTCCAAAATATTAAAATGTCACTTGTAGGGATAGCAAAGATTTATAATTTCAACCTAGGAAAGATTTAATCTGTGGGAGGAAACCTATGATTAAGCAGATAAATCCTAGGGTGTTACCTGAGCCACAAAGAGACCATGTGACTTGCCAAAAGTTAGATAGCTAATGAGTAGTGGAGGAAGAATGGGAACAAAGTTCATGCCAGACTGTGCCAGATTGCCACAAGGCCATTATGTATGGTTCAGAATCATGAATTATAATAGTAATCACTCAAAAAACATGATTGTGAAAACGTGATGTAAAGTAAAATCTAAGCTGAGATAATAATCCAAATATTCTGCACGATTATCCATTTGCTGGGATATCTGGACAAAAGCAAGTGATTTTGGTCCACCACAATAGTTCAGTGATCCTCAAATATTTTGTGCTCGCAGCACTTTGCTTTGAGAAGTCAGTACGCTGTGGGAGAATCACTATACTCCTATAAACACGTACAGGCATTTGAAAGTAGAAGATCCTTACATTTCGTGGGATACTCGCATATTCACACATATGAATATGATTTAGTATCATACAATTGTGCCACAACTAGGCAAAATTCTCCTTCTTTCTTTCATGAATTCAATGCCTGGCTTACAGTTTTCACCACAACTCTTGCCCTCATATTGGGATTCAACATACATGTTAATATTTCCTTTTATACCCTAACCTCCTAGTCAATCAAGAGATTAAATTCCTATGAACTAGTCCTCCACCCGATCTCATCTCTAATTATTAGAGATGATTATTCCCTTAAATTTGCCATAACCTACAAGTGTTAATTTTCCTTGCTCATTAACTCCAAAATTCCATAGCTTGATCACAACACTTAACATCTCACTTCTCCTTATGCTTTATGGCCTATAACACTGTTCTTCATCTTCACTAGGACCTCCATTCTGAGATAAATAGAGGAAGTGTGATAGATAGATCACTGGACCTGGAGTCAGGAAGGCCTGAGTTAAAACCTTTCCCCAGACAGCTTCCTAGCTGCATGACTCTAGACAAGTCACTTGGCCTCTGTTTGCCTCAATCCTCCTCTGTATAATGGAGACACTATCAGCACCTTACTGGGAATATCACATGAGCTAGTATGTGTAAAGCCCTTAGTACATGTCTAGCACATAGAAAATGCTGAATAAATGCTCATTCCTTTCCCCTCTCAGTTCTTTTACAAGCTATCATCCCTGCCCTGAATATACTATCTTCCTTTTCGTACTACTACCATCTACACTTCAACTCCTTACTCTTCTGTCCTGTCCCTATCACATCTTACCAAATACCAAATTTGACTTATTCATACTGTTCATATATTTTGCTCTGAATCACATGCTGTTAAAAGGAGTTGGAAGAAATCACAGTATTGGATCTACATTAAATTTAAATTATATAATCTTACCTGAGCCCTCACTGAGGCAAGGCACTCATTTATTGGAGGACTGGATGATGGAGTACCGAACTCCTCCCAAAGCTTTCCTTTATAGAGAAACATTTGGACTTTAACTTATTCCATTTTGTCCCTGTAGCTCTGCTTGGTTTCCTCCCAATGGAACTGCATGCCCCTATGCCTTGTATTTCTGATGTCCCTCTTCCCCTTCCCATCTTCCCTTTGCTTATTGTCTTCCCCATTAGATTGTAAACTCCTTGAGGGCAGGGCCTATATTTCTTTTTCCTGGCACATAGTAGACACTTAATGATTGTTTATTAAATTGAATTTTACACCTCTCTAATCAATTCTCAATCCCACTCACTACAGCACCTCTTTCAAAGATTCCTCTCTTCTCAAAACACCTGGCCTTCCCCTCTCCCCTACCAACCTCTCAACCAAGGAACTTACCTCATATTTCACCAAAAATATTGAGACCATTGGTCCAGAGCTACCTCTGATTTATCTCACATCACTCAGACATTTTTCCTCATTATCTCTTCCTTCATCCTTGTCTCACATGAAAAGAGGTCTTTCTCCTTGGCAAACCCCTTTAGATGAATCCTTGATCACATTCCCTCTATCTAATCTGCACTCTCTTTCTAATCTTCCGTCTCCCCCTCTTTCCTGTCTGCTGATTCCTTCACTGCCACCTAAGAAATAAGCCTGTGTCACCCTGAGCATCCTCCTTAAACCCTCATTTGATCCAGATGTCTTTATCAGCAATATCTATTCCCTCCCATTCTAAGCCAAACTCAGGAAAACCCTGTAAATGACTTCTCTACTTCCTCTTCTCTCATGTACTTCTAAACTCTCGTTAATCTGACTTTGAACTATATTATTCAACTAAGACTGCTAGCACCAAAGTTGCCAACAATCTCTCGACTGACAAAACCTATCTGCAGCATTTGATACTGCTGATTGCCCTCTTCTCTTGGTTGGTCATGCCTCCAACATTTTTTTGACATTGCTAACTTCTGATTTTCCTTCTACATCTTTGGCTTTTCTTTCTCATTCTTTCTCAGTCTCTTTTTATGACTCTTCCCCTAGGTCATGCCCCTTAACTATAGGGGTCCTCCAAAGGCAAACAATGGCCCTCTTCTCTTTTCCCTCTGTATTATATCTCTTGGTAATCTCATCATCATCCAATGGTTCAATTACGTCTATGCAAAATGTATTCTAGATCTGTCTAGCTCCGGGCTTTCTGCTGAGCTCCAGTCTATCACTCATTTCCCCTTGGACATATGTAATTGGTTGTTTTGTAGGAATCTCAAACTCAATTTGTCCAACATGGAACTCATCTTTCCACTAAACTCTCTTCTCTTCCTGAATTTTCTGTCAGTGTTGTGAGCACTACTATTCTCCCATTTTTCAGTCTCAGAAGTCTAAATGTCACCCTTGACTATTCGTTCTCAACTCACCCCATATATCCAAACCATTTATCCATATTTTCAAAACATCCTGCTATATGTCCCCTTCTGTTCTCTCACACAATCACTGCCCAAGCCCTCTTCACCTGGATTAATGCAATAGACTGCTTCTTGGTTTCCCTACTTGAATTATCTCTCCACTCCAATTCACACTCCATTTAGCCCCCAAAGTGATTTTCCTAAAGCTCAAGTCTGACCATGGTCCCTATACCTCATCAATTTCAATTAACTTCAGAGGCTCTCATTACCTCTAGGATTAACACAAAATCCTTTGCTATTTCAAGCCTTTTATAACATGGCCTTTTCCTATCTTTCCAGTCTTCTTCCACATTACTATCCTCTCCACATACTGTATGATTCAGTGATTTCGACTTCATAGCTTTTCATTGCACATGACCCTATGTCTCAACTCAAATCCTTTCTCTTTGATTAGCCTCTCTCCCTGTCTCAAATACTCTCTTTCTTCACCTGAACCTCTTAACTTCCTTAATCAAGACTCAGTTCAAATATCACCTTCTGCAATAAGCCTTTCTTAGTCTCACCGTTATCTGTGAGATTGCTTTCAATTTATATTGCACACATTTTCAATATGCAATTATTTGCATATTGTCTCCCTCATTAGAATGTGAGCACCTTGATGGCAAAAGTTGTGTTTTTGTCGTTCTTTGTATCCCTAGTGCTTAAGCACCATGTTAGACACATAATAAATGTTTTTTAAAATGCATGTTTACTGACACTTCCAGCCAAATATGGTACACCCTTTCAGTATCAGTATACTAATATCCCTCTCATTATCCTTTTATAAACCTAATCCTTTTTTTTAAAATCTACAAATTTTAGGAATTTCCTTACAGCTATCACCCCCCATATCTTTGTATTATCTATCCTTGGAAACTAAGTACTACTATCTGCCCTGAATAAGCTGGGAGAAACAGAATATATACATAGAAGTTAAGCTCTCCCTGTAGAAATTTCTGGGCACATTGATTAATTAACCCTAACGTTATTTCCTCTATTATTGTGAACAAATAAGTCTAGTATTAGCAACATTTCTGAATGAGAACATCATGGAAAAATTGCCTTCAGATTTGGATATAATTCTTACCTCTTAATTGCTAGAAATACATTGTATTGAATTGGTGATTGACTCATTCTTTTTTTTATTTCAGTATTAGTTCATACTCTTGAACTACAACTATAGAAAAATTAAAGAATCCCATCCTTCTACCTATGAGCCATATCAGAATGATTTTTATCCTCTTCAATATTTTTTTCTGAGAGTTTGCCCAACAGTCTCTTAGAATGTGTGATTTGATTCATTGTACAAACTGATCCAAGACACATTTTTTAATCCATTGACAATGAAAACACATGTCAGATTTTTTTTACCACCTTGGCTGGGATAAGTATCAAGAGAGAACAAGCTTATGACTATAGCAGTATAGGGTGGGGAGAAGTGAGATATTACTCAAAAAATGAAATCCATGTAAGATCTCATCCATGTGTATATTCCCTTCATCAATGCAAACCAAAACACATTCCTGCTACCCATCCGTTACAACTCTTGTACATAACCTCCCATAATTCCTTTTTCCAAGGACTCTACCCAATGTATTCAGTGACTTACTTCATCAGACTATTTTGCCCCCCCCCATTTTTTCTTGCTAAATTCTCTTTTTTAAATAAGTTGATATATATTTTATCTTATAAAATGTTTCTTCTCCCAACATATAAATGCCTATCAGCACGTTTTCAAATATATAGAGCTTATTAGATAAAAGTATAAAGACAATTAATATCCCTACTGAAAAAATCATAAATTTACTGTATTGAATTTAAAAAATTAAAATCTTCTACTGACCTTGAAAGATAATTTTTTATTCTCTCTCTCATAGATTTACCAAGACTCTCAATAATACTAGCTATCTCCTGGTTTCAAGATTCATATTTTGAAAACAGTATTGATGGGGAAACTATGGTATAAAAAGAAAAGGCAGTGTGGGGTAGAGGAGAGAATTGACATTGTCATTAGGATAACATAAGTTCAAGTTCTGGCCCTGATTCTTCTTGACTAGGCTAAGTGATTTAACCTCTCACAATCCCAGGAAGGCCAAACATGGAAAGAAGGTGCCATATTGTTGTTGTTGTTGTTGTTGTTGTTGTTGTTGTTGTTGTTGTTGTTGTTGTTGTTGTTGTTGATTGAGGGAGTTTCCCCATTGGTAGTTTTATAGTATCAATGGAATTATAATTTGATTCCGTCCCATTCAATTTAGCCATGATAGTGATGCAGAGAGAGAAGTAACAAATGAGATTACATATATGTATGACACTTTGCAAAGCTTAAAGTGCTATGTGACTGAAAGGTATTAAATTCAATTACAAAAACATTTAAGCATAATCCTATTTTTCATATTTAAGGGGTCAAGGAGAGAATTCTGGAGGCTTGGTTTTTAGCCCTGTCTCTATCAATATCCATTAAGCGGAAAAAAGACCAATTATTTTGCCTTTCAGGACCTAATTTTCCTCATTTAAAAAAAATTATGCATTTAGAGTGGTCCCTTCACATTTTATGACTCAATATATAATCTAATCTATGTTTACTGCAGAAAGTGCAACTCCAGTGGGCTGGCTACATTGTTTGAATGCCAAATGTGTGTTTGCCTAAAAGATTATTTGACAGAGAACTCACAGAAAGCAAGCATTCACATGGTGGTCAGAAAGAAAAGGTCACTCTCAAGACCTCTCTGATGAACTTCAAAATCATTTGTGAGACATGGGAGCCACTGACAGAGTGGCATCAGAGAATACACTGTGCTCTATGAGCAAAGCAAAAATGCAGTTGCTCAAAAGAAGCGTGACATGCAAAAATTTACAGACATCTCTGTTCCAAATGTTCATGCGAATTATTTGTGCCCAACCTGTGGTAGAGCCTTCCCAGCTCATATGGGTCTGATCAGTCACAGTCACAGCTATACTGTACCTTGACTCCAATATAGTGATGTCATTTTGGCTCTTTTCCAGAACAAAGGACAACCAACCAATCAATTCATGTGAAATGGCTTGAAATTTGTAAAAGGGCTATACAGATTCAAGGAAATACTATTACTACTTACGTAGTAATGGTCTATATTTGCTTTTAATATAGTTGAGAGAAGAGTAGATATCATTCCAGCTCAGGCATAGCTGGGTCATATCAGGAAATGCTTGGAGGTCAGTAACATCACAAGATCATTATGAATTTTTTAGGCTGATCTACCTGATTCACTGTATTGCACCTTCCTCTTAGAGTTATGATAAAGATCTAATGAGTTAAAATATGGAAAGCATTTTGCATACCTGAAATCCCTATATTATAATAATTATAATAAAATCCCTATGTTATAAAGAAGAAGAAGAAGAAGGAGAAGAAGAAGAATTTATGTTTTGTGTTAAGGTTTGCAAAATGCTTTACAAATATTAGCTCACTTTATTTTTATATCAACCCTAGGAGGTTCTTTGCCATTGTCACTCCCATTTTTCAGATGAAGAACCCAAAGCAGAGTATGAATGATTTGTCTGTAGTTATACAGCAAAGTGAGTGCCCGAGACTGGATTTGAAGTCAGATCTTCCTGACTCTAGGACCAGCACTCTATCCATTGTACCACCTAGCTCCCACTAACAAAGGTCATATCTTATTTTTAATTTCAACTCTAAATATATTTATTATATATAACCCAATTTTTCACAATGTTTCATTTAACTCAGTGTGCCAGAGAACTACCATAGAGATTCTCAGTGATTAAAAGTCTCTCTGTACCTTGCTTATGTCTCTTCAGTCATGTTTAGGATGTTCAGATTGTCTATCAGTGAATCAAGGGTACCATTTGAGGTTAGAAACATAGAGCAGTTGCCTTCTTAAAAATTCAAATGAATCAGATTTCTTCAATTCAGGAACTCTCCGTAGTAATATACATCACAACTCATCCATACATGCCCTTTCTGTGATATCTTGTTTAGAGCATCCTTTGGGAAGTTCACCTAGCTAGCTAGAATGTCCCCAATTTCTCCTGATGCCATTAAAATACCCCCTGGATCCCTCTGGTTACCCACTTGTAATCCTAGACTCTCACCTTGTGAACTTCCCACCTCCTGTTCTTGTCACATATTTACCTAATGGCATTCTTTCCTCCTGTTCTTTTTTTTTTCTTGTAGTCATTACATGGGCAGAAGTGAAAAACAAAACAATGGAAAGTAATCCCAACCCATATCACTAGTAAGTACAATCTGATTCCTCTTTCCGTCATAGTATTTTAAGCCTTAAATCCTTTCAAGGTCTTAACATTTAAATAAGCAAGGCTTGGCTAAACATCTGTGTAGCTGAAGCACAGAAATTTCAGTATCTGAATCCTTATTGTGTTCTTCTGTGGAATTCGCTGAAGAAAGATTGACAAAGTTGCCCTTACTGTTGCTGCTAGATTCCTATACAGGCATCTTCCTGATCAGTGATGCTCATTCCTTGCCCCAACTTGTATTATACTTTCCAGACACCATAACCATATTCTATACATAATTCACATATGTTCCTTTGCCTCCCTCTGTACAAAGGCATGGGTTAGGAAGAGAATTGTGGTTTGCTTGCTTGTTTCCTATTCTGTCTGTTGCATAAATGGCTAGAATGTAAAAGGGACCATGCCACTGAAGGCAGAAAAATGAACTAAGATATACTCATATTCTCTGTCATCCTATACTCCAAATATCTATTTACACATTATTTTGTTTTATATCATCTGTTCTCTATTGAATAGATTATAAATCAATAGATTAAAGAAATTTATCCTTATATAATTTTGTATAAACAATAATAATGGTTGTTCAAAATGTATTTATTAAGTAAATATTTATCGATGACACAACTAATAACTAGAATTATTCATTAAAATGTCATATAATTATATTAGTGTCCCTATTCTCTCCCATTAAGTGTATAATTTATAGAATTTGATCCATAATGCCTGAAAGATTGTTAATAAGATAGTTAAAATTATTAAATTATTTTAAACTATCTATAACTTTTTTAAACTACACAACTCTTTAAGATTTTTCTTTAAACCTCAACAAAAATCAATATGTCCTTTCTGGTAAGAAGAAAAATATGACAAGGAAAATTCATTAATTATGTTTCTATATTTTAGGTAGGCTTTTTCATCGAGTAACTGGTTCATATTAATACAATTAAAGGGTACAAATTCAATTGTTCTGTAAGTTATTTGGTCTATGCAACACAAATTTGGATCTGGATTAATTTTGCTTCTTTTTTCACTGAATCAAGCACTAATTATGACCATGTATGGATACTACTTAAGCAGCTCCCTCTACATAACAATTTACTACCTACTGCATGACTAAAATAAAAGCTTAGGATTATAGGATTTAAAGCTGAAATGGAACTTAGAAATCATCTTTTCTGACCTTTTTTCCCCCAAAACCATAAAATTCTATTATTTTAAAGACTAGGGAACCAAGGTTTCAAAAGGTTAACTTTCCCAAGTTCACATGAGTAATATTACCAGAATCATGAGTTGAACTCAACTTTTGCCTCCAAATCCTAGATTTTAACAAAAAATAAAAATGAGTTCTTGTGACTTTTTTTCTTTTCATACAAATGAAAGAAATTATTCATAGAAAAATAAACATAGAGTACCCTGAGATTGAATTTCTTTGAGTTTTTTTGGGAATATAACACCCAGAAAGAGCTACCTTTATCCTGTTAAAACTAATAAATTGTAGGGCGTAGATGATAAATAGATAGATAGGATGTGGAAAATGCAGTTTGTTCAGAGTTTTATAGCTGGAGGAGACTTCAGTAGTCAGTAAGTCCAATTCTTTAATTTTACAATTAAAGAAGCAAACTAGAGTGGTTAAGTGACTTGTCCAAGTCATATATGTGGTAAATGACAAAGTAAGCAATTGAGATTCAGGTCCTCTTATTTCAAACTGAGTGCTCTTTCCACTCTACAGTGTTGCTTCCCTGCAGTGTTAGATAAGAAACAAGACAGGAAATGAAAATGTTGTTTCAAATTTTATTTTGCTATGGGCTAACAACTGATGCTGAAATTGTGACTTGACAAAGAAGAAATGGTGTTTCTTCTTGGCAGGAGAGGGGGGGAATTGTGGAGAATCAAAGACACCAAATTAGACAGGAGAAATGCTACACTATTATGTTGAGATACTTCTTATAAAACAGCATTGATTCATGACAAAAGTCTGGTTTTTGTTTTTTTTCTCTGGACACTATGAGCGATAAAAGTAAATGGTGATTCACTCAACAGGGACATTAACCATGCAGATTTAAATACTCACTATGCCTGTTTTCTTTAGTGACTTGGCAAAAAGATCCACAGATTAGAGCTACCTTCCAAAAGAGACAAAAATGAATTATAAAATAAAAGAAGTGACCTCTGATGGGCATAGACTCTGGTCTTTTTCCTTGGTGATATGGATGAATGATTTATATAATACTGATAGAGTACAATGCCACTTCTACTGTTCGATATTTTGATTTAACGTATATCCATGAAAGATGTGAGATTCCAGTTGAACATGGTCCTAATTATAATGATAAAATCTGAAACTACATCAGTCAAGTATTTCTAGCCTGTAAGTCTTTGTGCACAAACACAAACCGATTCAACCTTCTTGGCTTACTCAATGAACTGTCAAAATCATATATCTCCTTTATGATCTAACTTTGTACATGATTTCTTCCCAGCTAATCATCTTTCCTTCATCATATATCATATCACATGACACTATATCAATTGTGCGTTATTTTATATTATAGTTTTTATGTATGCCATTATCTCCCTAACAGATTGCAAATCCTATGAGGGCAGGAACCAAGTATGTCAGGATTTTTAGGATTTTACTACCTTTCACTTCATCAGTATTTTGAGGGAAATCTACATTTTGGATCATGGGGGCAGAGGTAAAAACAGTAACTGCTCAAGAAAAAAAATAAATATATATAAAAACTAATGCCAAGAATGGTCCAAAAGCCAGCCATAAGTATAAAGATTTGAAGTAAAACAATCACGTCAGAGTCATTAAGCTTGGTCAGCTACATGGGAAAGTAAGTGGAGTTCTGGGTGGAAATAACCGTCTTTATCCCCTGGTTTTGGTATATTTTGCTCATTTATGTGCTTTCAGTTTTGGGGCAGCTTTTATCAGCAATCACACACACATACACAAACACACATTACACAGACACACACACACACACACACATGCACACACACACACCTTTAACCATGTGTATTTCTGTACTTTTACCAGTGTGGGGCCAGAATCTCACTCTTTCCTCAGGCCTTTCCCTTCCCATGCGCATGTAAGATTTGTGGTGCTGTGATACATGGAAAAATTCAACTAGGTTGTATGCATGGAAGTGCGAGCAGGTTTCCAAGTTGCTTTTTTTAACTTGTATCCATTTTAGCGATCTGATACTAGAGATTCTCATGTCATTATCAAGAATCTAAGATCTTGGGGCAGCTAGGTGGCGCAGTGAATAGAGCACCAGCCCTGGAGTCAAGAGTACCTGAGTTCAAATCTAGCCTCAGACACTTAACACAAAAAACTAGCCGTGTGACCTTGGGTAAGTCACTTAACCCAAACTGCCCTCCAAAAACAAACAAAACAAAACAAAAGAATCTAAGATCTTATAGACTGCTGGGCTCAGAGTTATAGACCTTGAAGTAACCTTTATCCACTTCAACCTCCTCCTCATTTTACAAATGAGGAAGAAGTTGAGGCCTATAGAAGTTAACTACCTTAAGGTCACATAGACCAATGTGGCAGAGTTGGTATTCAAACTCAGGTTCTTGAACTCCAAATTCCATGCTCTTTCCCATGAACTACGCTGATTCATTTATTTGGACATGAACTCTTTTTAGTAATCTAACGTCACTGGTGAAGAATGAAAGACAATTTCAGGGGAACACTGATGAGCGGAATTCCGATAAAAGAACACCAGATTCATAAGACCTCTTCAGGCATTCGGTGGTGATGGGTTACTCATTGTTAAGTAGTTTTTTTGTTGTTTGTTTTTTTTTTCATTTTTTGACTATATTTTTCCTAAAGTTGTCAGTTAATTTATTAAGTATACACAATGTATATTTAATATATGTGTGTATACTTAATGTATATACTTTAATACTTACATACTTTATATACTTATATACTTTAATGTATATATTTCAGTGTATACTTAATGTATGTGTGTATACACACATACATACATATATACATATACACATAGTATATGTAAATACATGTGTCTATATATTATGCTTATATAAAAAGTAGGTACATATATAATGGGAGTATATATCAATTTTTGTTTATGTGAGTATACATACATATGTATATAAGTGCATATACATACATATATTTGCTAGGAACAATGGTGGTTACAAAAAATACGATTTAGCCCTTGCCTTCATGGAGATTTTTTATTTGGTGGGAAAACAAAAGTCAAGCTAGCTTTTAAAAAATTAACTAATTTTTAGTTTTCAACATTCAGTTCCATAAGTTTTTGAGTTTTAAATTTTCTTTGTCTCCCTCCCCTAACCCCTTCCCAAGACAACATGCAATCTGATATAGGCTTTACATATACATTAGTATTAAACATTATATATGCGCATGTAAGCATATATGTGCATATAATGTATGTGTGTATGTATGTATGTAAAACACACGTTAGTCATGTTGTAAAGAAGAATTAGAACCAATGGAATGAACCATGAGAAAGAAGAAACAAAACAAAACCAAAAAGAGAGAGAGAGAGAGTGAGGGCAAATAGTTTTCTTTTAACTGCATTCAGACTCTGCAATTCTTTCTCGATATGTGGATAGCATTTTTCATCACAAGTCTTTTGGAGTTGTCTTAGAACCTTGCATTGCTGAGAAGAGCCAAGTCTGTCAAAGTCAGTCATCACACAATGTGGCATCATTAAGTAAATCTGAGCTGTGTTCAGGAAGTACTACAAGATGGCCTGTACAGACTTGCATCAGAGTGCTGGCAAGCCGTAAGAACAAAGTTGAGATGGGATATATTTGGGGGAATTTTAAACATATAAAATAATTTACAAAAAGTGTTATATTCTAATTGGATACATCTATGCAGCAAGTTGGTAAAGCAAAACTGTCATCAGGCAGTGGGAATACGCAGTTACCCTGCTGGTTTGGAAATACTATTTTGGTGAGATATTTTTTTTTAGCAAGTCTATTCTATTTTACTGTCAAAAAGGAATGGTGTATACAGAACAAATATAAATATTTGAGACAACGTTGGCAATGTTGATGGAAATCCTCCTATAGCCATAATCGCAATACAGTGGGATTTATCTGAATTAGTCCCAAGTAAATTACTTTTTTTTCTTAGTAACTTTATATTTAAAATTTTTTGTTTTTGTTTCTGAACTTAAGAAATAAAACAAGCATTTCTATAACAAAGGAGAATAGGGTGAAAAAAGGCAATTGCACATGAAACCTCAAATCTATTATGTACAGCTTGCTATTCCTTTTAAATATAAAATGAAATTATAATGTAATTTTATCTTTCTCCCCTTTTTTTTGTTCCCTCCCCAACCCTAGAGATGGCTGCCATTAGATACAAATATGTATCACTGTAAAACCATTCTATACATACATTTACTTATCAGTTCATTCTCCAAGATGTTTTCTAATATGACTCAAGATTGGGTAACTGAATTTCCAAAGATGGTAGAAGGACTTCTTTTGTTTACCTCCCTCCTCCACAATCCTGGAACAGCACAAAGGTAAATTATAAAAAGAGATGAATGTGGGAGCAAACTTGTTCTAGTATTAAAACAAAATGAAGAGAATTTGGGCCCAGAAGGTGAGGGAAAAGGGTGGAAACTATGCAAATATAATGTATAATTCTCAGATAAAAATTTAGTGAAACACATTCTACAAAGGTATCTACTCTCCTTTTCACAGTAAGATCTTTTGATCCTTAAATAAGATGCTGAATTGCTTAATAATTATCTTTTGTGCAACTACTTAATTTGCTCATGCAGAAAAACACATAATTGCAATGTCGAGTTGAAGAAGAAAAGGATAGAAAAAAGAATAATTCTGATACATCTTAACCAAGGGAAAGTAGCTTGCCAATGATGTCTAAGTATTTTGAAGTCTGGAAAATAGAGAGAATTCGCATATTTTTTTTTAAGAATTCACATGACACTTGTGCATACTTCTACTTTTCTTCCTTTCCCCCTCCCCAAAACCATGTGGGCTTTAACAAGCTCACTCACTACCTTCCCATAATTACCCAAGATGGGGCATTTTTTCTATGTTTAAATTTTCATTATTTTTGAGAATTGACAAGCTCAGAACTTTTTTTTTCCATAACCAGGAGATTTAATGCACCCTAGGAAGAATTGTCAATGGGATATTGACAATTGTGCAAATTATATTTCCTTCTCTAACCCTATTTTTCCAGAGTACCATTACTATGATTGTCAGCCTCTACATTTATCTACATTGCTTTATCCCTTTTGTATGGGCACGTTCTCTTCCTTAGGAGATTTAGTGCCACTTATCTTCTTTCTATTAGCAAGTTATTCTTTTTCTTAATGTGATATATTTTACTCTTTGAGAAGCCACTAGAGCTGAGATCCTAATGCCAAATAATAATGATAATAATAGTTTACATTTATAGACTGAACAAGGGGGAAATGCTGTCACCTTTGTGATGGTACTTAGCATAGACATAAAATTTTCATTTATATAGCATTTTACATTTTGTGCATGTTTCCTCCACTTTATCTCATTTGAATATCCTAATAACTCTCCTAGTTTGGAACAAAAGGTACTTTTGTCCAAATTTTACAAATGAAGATATTAAACCTCAATGAAATTAATAAATTCTTCCATTGTTACACAATGAATTAAGTGCTGAAAATAGAAGTTAAACTGAGAGATCTCCTGAATCCAAGTACTAAGCTCTTTCTAGATCTTATTATTCAAAGAAATAAAAATT
Source organism: Pseudocheirus occidentalis (assembly GCA_028646575.1). Taxonomy (NCBI): domain Eukaryota; kingdom Metazoa; phylum Chordata; class Mammalia; order Diprotodontia; family Pseudocheiridae; genus Pseudocheirus; species Pseudocheirus occidentalis. The sequence goes on from CM053593.1 coordinate 71,572,720, forward strand.
TTATGACAGACCAGGTCAAGGACAAAACCCAAGCCAATCTTTATTCAACATTGTTGAGATGTTGAAAATGTCTGGAGGAGTCCTGGGGATTTCTCAACCAACTCTTTGGCACAAATATGAGTTTTGCAGGTACAGACATATTAGCGGACATCATACCAGACACATAATCAGTTTTGTAGGCATTGAAGGTATGGAAGATGAATATCTACTATCTCTAAAATTCATGCACATTGCCTCAGTGAAGAGCCTACTTGTTAAAATAAGTTTTAAGATCTATATGGATCCCTTGGAAAAGTGGTTTGTAAGGAGTATGTTGCTTGGATTTCCAGAAACTGAATTTTTTCACAACACAAATGGGTATGAGAGACATTCAGAATGGAGCCACAAATCTGGAGAACTATATGGATCCCTGAAAATAGATAAGTATAGCTTTGAATCCTTTGCATTATCTGTTGAGGAAAATTAAGACTAACCCATAGTCAACATTGTCTTTCCCCAATGCTTGCACAACCAAGGCAGACAATTTTTCTTTCTCATTTTTAATTTTTTTTTGCAGTAGAAAGTAAGGCAAGAACCAAATTCTGATATGCCCAGCTAAGATGCAAGATAATGATATGAATGAAAGAAAGTGTTACTTAGAGAAAACCATCCACTATTGAAACTGGTCACTGTAAAGTCAGAATTCTATCCTGGACAACAGGTTACATTATCAATTTCCAAAAGACTCCAGGGCTATAGAAAAATCCAAATGGAATAAGTCACCCCATTCTCATTTGTAATGGCAGGCTAATTGGCTCCCAGAATTATGATTTACATGCTAGTACTACCACAATTTTGACCTCAAACATGGGTGGCTCTACTTACGTAGACAGACAGACAGACAGACAGACAGACAGACAGACAGACACACACACACACACACACACACACACACACACACACTAGTTGCCTGATAAGTGTAGATGAACTTGTAACAAAACTGCTTTGGTCTAACTCATCCTAGATGGGTACAGATAAAGTCTTCAAAAAGTGATACAGAAGAATAGTGTTTCATGTCATATTCTCCCATAGTTCCTTGTTCTCAATCAATCTATCAAATGTAGTACCTAGAAAATCTACTGCTCTTAAGGAAATGTCAGAAGTATCCTTGTGGTCTGAAGGAACTCCTCTGCATTGTCCAATAGAGGTTGAATAGGTATCTTCAGTGAAGCCGGGAGCAGCACAGAAGGCAAATAGTGATCGTAAAGATGCCACCATTGAGGTGATATTAGACAGGTCTATGGGGAATACCCAAAAAGTGAGAAACAGGAACAATTTGTACTGTACCAAGAACTTTGGAAAGGGTTTCTGTCCATTCAGAAGGAAAGTCTTAGGGCTAAGTCAGGTGTTATCCAGGGTTTGGCTACTACCTCATCTCTTATGCTGTAGCAAGAATGTATCTGAAAGTGAAGTTCATTCTTCAGTGCCCTGGGCCTCATATACACAGGAACCCCTGAATGAAGCGGGGATTGAACTAAGTATCTTTATCACTCTTAGTCACAGATTAACTATTTTCCAGTAGGGTTAAATCAAAGCTGAGAAAGGTTTGTGGCCAGATATACATTTAAAGCCCAGGAATAGGACTAAGGAGGAGTTTGATCATGATCTTGTTCCATGGGCATAACATTTGTTCCTAAGACCCACTCATTTTCATGGGAAATAAAAGATAATTTAGAAATTGAAATCTGGGAGTTTACAGACCCTGGAAAGTTTTTGACAGTTTGCTAGAAGGGTAGCAACTGTAACTGATACTAAATCAATATGGATTATGAATTGGGAGACCCTACTGTGGAGGAAGGCCTTGAATACAAACACACTCTTTGGTGACCAAGAAATATGGGTTAAAAGATAGATTTATTTCTGAAGGCACTAGTTAGGTGGGATAATTCTGAATTTTAGTTCCAAAGACCTCGACCTTAGCCAAAATTTTGTTCTGGAGACTAAACAAGGCACAGGAAGATAGACTGTCCAACATGTACAAATGTACACCACCATTGGAAAAAGCACGTTTTTGTCCCTTTTCTTTCTAGTCCAGGGATTAGATATTAGTGTGTATTTTAAGAAGAGAAAAGGCTTCTTGCTTGTAGAAGAGCTGTGACAAGAATTTAAAATAAACAGAAAAAACAAAACCAAAATCTTTTGACTCAAAACTAAAAAAGTTATGTATAGATAGGTCCTATTAAAAAGATAGTTATTGGGGGTGGAGCCAAGTTGGCAGAGTAGAAAGAGGACTTCCATGTAGCTCTGGCTTCCACCTCTTTCAATACATGTAAAAAATGACTCTAAACAAACTTTAGAGCTGTGTCGAAGTGCTAAAAAGGCAAATAATTGGCTGCCAATATGAGCAAGTAATAGAAACACAAGCAGACAATAGAATCCTTTTTTGGGGACAAAAAAAATAAAGGCATGGAGTGGGAGGAAGATATAGAAGTCAGAACCCCTGCATCAAAAGACTCCAAGGAAAATATGAACTGATTACAGGTCATGGAGGAGCTCAAAAAGGATGTTGAAACTCAAGTAAGAGAAGTAGAGGAAAAATTGGGAAGAGAAATGAGAATGATGCAACAAAATCATGAAAAGAGAGTCAACAATCTGACTGAACAAAATACCTTCTTAAAAAATAGATTAACTCAAATCTAAAAATTATTGAACAACCTGAAAGCCATGATCAAAAAAAGAACCTAGAAATGATCCTTCAAGAAATTCTCAAGGAAAATTGCTCAGATATTTTAGAATCAAAGGGCAGGTTGGTGGGGAGGGTTGTTAGAAGCACACACTTCTGTAAAGGGACAGAATCAAATCAGAGATTAGAAGAAGTGTGAGGCAGGATAGGAAGGAGGGAAATATAGTCAGCCTTTCACAATATGTCCATTGTGGAGATGTTCTGTGTAATTAGACACGCATGGCCTGTATTGAATTGCTTCTTTTCAGTGGGGGTGGGTGATGAGAGAAGAAGAGAAAGAATGTAGAATTTAAAGTTCTAAAATTAAATGTGAAAAATATTTGTATATGTATATATTTACATACATATACATGTATATGTATGTATATATATATACTATTATTATTATTATTAATATTTACATGCAACTGGGTATAATGGAAATGGAATTTGGAGATGCCCCTGAATTGGCTTGGCTTTGGAAGTTGAGTATTAAAACCCCACTTGTGGGATGAACTTGTTGACATGAAGAGAGAGGGCTGAACTGGGAGGAGCCATGAATTCAGAGAAAGGTCCAAGCCAAGAGGAGGCCAGAAGAACTTTTGGGAGAGCAGTATCAATTATCATGGAGCCTAAGTTGCTGAAAGAAAGACTGCTGAGAGCTGTTAGAGATGCCCAGGACTTTAGAGAACTGCCAGTTGAAACTGCCAATAACTGAGGAGGCATGGCTGTGATGCTGGTATTTTGTCTGTCTGCTTTGATGTTGTTTTGACAGATTCAACTGGTGGTGAAGGACAGTGCTGCTGTTGTAGAGGTCCTGGAACCTGGCTGTTGGTTCAGGAGCCCTGAAGGAGGATTTTCTTGTGGCACTTTCACAGAAATCCTGGAAGAGGGCCTGACTGATGTTTTCAGGGGTTCTGGGACTGTTCTACAGGCAGAGAGTGACTTGATGAGGACACTGGCTTTGGTTTTGTTAAGCCTCATCTCCCCAGGAACTGAGATTGCTTGGCTTACCTTGAGTGAAGAATAAAGGATGGCCTTTCTTTGGGTTTTTGATGCTGAGATGATATCTTAACCTTGTTATGCCTTGAGGATTGATGACCTTTTGTGCTCTCCTGCTCCTTTTTTGAGAAAGTGGTTGGTGGTAATGGATGGTATTGTAATTACTTTTTGTCCAGGGGTGGGAAAACTTTGGCCTTTTTGTGCTCTGAAATTGACCAAATGAATGTACTTTGTTTATGACTGGAAACTGATCTTCATTTGAGAAGAGACTTTGACTGATTAAATGAACTTACTGTCTAGGGGAGGAGTAGTACCTGGATTGAATTGAGCACTTACTTGCTAAATGAATGAGTTATATTGTATTTTTACTTTATCTGTTCTGTGAATGTTTGCTGAATAAATGGGGTTTGCTATGCTGGTATTCTGAACCTTGGAAGTTGCCTTTGATTGGCATTACACTGGGTAGTAAGATATACAGGCACTGGGAAAGGGAGATCCATCTTGCCCTACTGGAAAGTTGGAGGGAGAAAGGGGAGGATATAGGAGAGAGCATATTGGGGGAGGGGATATACAGTGGGATTGCTGTTTTGGGGTGGTGGGTAGGGGAAAGATGGGGTGAAAATTTGTAACTCAAAATTGCATGGAAATTAATGGTATAAACTAATAACAAAAGTTAATATTCAAAAAATAAAAATAAATAAATAGAAAACAGCAAAAAACAAAGAAAAGAAAACAAAAGAAAAGTGGGTCAACAGCCTGCTAAAGGAGACCCAAAAATATACTGAAGAAAATAACACCTTAAAAAATAGACTAACTCATATGACGAAAGAGGCCCAAAAAGCCAATGCGAAGAAGAATGCTTTAAAAAGTCAAATTTGCCAGATGCAAAAGGAATTTCAAAGACTCACTGAAGAGAATAACTCCTTCATAATTAGACTGGAGTAATTGGAAGCTAATGACTTTACGAGAAATCAAGATATTGTAAAACATATCCAAACAAATGAAAAAAATAGAAGGCAATGTGAAATATCTCATTGGAAAAACCACTGATCTGGAAAATAGATCCAGGAGAAGAAATTTAAAAATTATTGAACTAACTGAAAGCCATGATCATAAAAGAGCCTAGAAACCATGTTTCAAGAAATTATCAAGCAAAATTGCCCTCATATTCTAGAACTTGAGGGTAAAATAGAAATTGAAAGAATTCACTAATCATCTCTTGAAAAAGATCCCCAAAAAGATAATGCCTAGGAATATTATAGCCAAACTCCAGAGCTTCCAGGTCGAGGAGAAAATACTGTAAGCAGTCAGGAAGAAACAATTTGAGTGTTGTGGAAACACAATCAGGATAACACAAGACCTAACTGCTTCTATGTTAAAGGATCAAAGAGCTTAGAATACAATATTCCAGAGGTCAAAGGAGCTAGGACTAAAACAAAGAATCACCTACCCAGAAAAACTGAGTATAAAGCTATAGGGAAACATATGGTTATTCAATGAAATAGAGGTCTTTCAAGCATTCTTAATGAAAAAAAACAGAATTTAACAGAAAATTTGACTTTCAAATACAAGAAGCAAGAGAAGCATGAGAAGTTAAACAAGAAAAATAAATCATAAGGAACTTATTAAAGTTGAACTATTTACATTCCTATATTGAAAAATGATAATTGGAACTCATAAGGCTTTTCTTAGTATGAGGATAGTTGAAGGTAATATATATGTATACATACATAAATATGTAGGTGTGGGCATGCGTATGTGTGTGGGGGGGGTCATTTGTATGTTCATGTATACATAGACAGATGGAACAGGATGAGTTGAATATGAAGGGATGATATCTAAAAGATAAAATTAAGTTGTGAAAGAGGAATTTATAGAGAGAAGAAGAAAGGGAACAATGGATTAGGATAAATTGTCTCATATGAAAGAAGCAAGAGAAAGCTGTTACAATGTAGGGGAAGAGCAGGAAGGTGAAAGGAAATGGGACAACCTATTAGTCATTGAATTTGGCCTAAGGAGGGAATAACATACTCAATTTGTTATCTTACCCTACAAGAAAACAGAGGAGTAGGGGATAAGATGGGTGAGGATAGACGGGAGGGCAGATTCAGGGAGAATGTAGTTAGAAGTAAGGATTTTTGAAAAGGGATAGGGTCAAAATAGAAAGCAGATTAAGAGGGGTCTTGATAGGATGGAGAGAAATATAGTTAATCTTTCACAATATAAATGCTATGGAAATGTTTTGTGTAAATACACAAGTACAATCTATATTGAATTGCATATCTTCTCAATGGGAGTGGGTGAGGAGGAAAGAAGTGGAAAAAAATCTGGAACTCAAAGTTTTAAAAACAAAGATTTTAAATTTGCTTGTTTTTTTTTACATGCAACTGGGAAATAAGATATACAGGTACTAGGGTATAGAAACCCATCTTGCCCTACTAGAAAGTTGGGGGGAGGGTTAAGGGGAAGGGTATAAGAGAGAACAGATTGGGGAAAGGGGTATTCAGTAGGCTTGCTATTTTGGGTTGGATGTAGGGGAAAGACAGAGAGACAAAATCTGCAACTCAAAATCTTATGGAAATGAATGTTGAAAACTAAAAATAAATGTTAAAAAAAGATAGTCCACAGTTAAATCTTAGTACTTACTTGTAAAATTTTGGACAATTCTTTTAATCCTCATCTATAAAATGAAAGAATAAGACAATATATTCTCTGAGGTTCCTCCCGACTCTAGATCCATATCATATGCACCAATGATTCCAGTTGAAGTCGTGAATTGAAAACAGAAAAAAAAGGCTTTATAGCTTGTGAAATTATTTGTAAAGCACTTAGCACAGTTCCTGGTATGTAGTATGCCCTTAATAAAATTATTATGTTCCTGTTTCCCTGGTCTGTATCCAATGTTGTGGTACCTGTAATCATCCTGCAATGACATCAAGACTGACAAGGGTAAAATATACATTAAAATCTACCTGGCAGAGACATTGTCCAACATTTTCAACCAGTGGCAAACCAGATCAGTAGAAATAGTGCAATTACATCACTAGAATACTTTTGATAGTCCTGTAGCATTGGAGAGATTGGTTGCCCCTCTATGAGCATATCTTGGTTACTTTTTTTCCTTATGTATTCTTCCTAATGCATGTATTCTGGTCATGCAATTTCCCTTTGTGTGCCCCTCCACACATTTTTCCTATATGTACTCACTATTCCTATTAACTGGGTATATATTTTGTGGGAGAATATGCCCAGGATAATAGAAGAAAGATTTTCTTTTTCTCTCACTATGTTATTTAACTGAATAGCTTTGTTTTTAAGCAGCTGTGCCTTCTGGCTTACTAGAAAAAAAGTAAACAGGCAAAATTTTTGAAGGGATATTGACTCATATAAAACTCTAAAATTAGGGCAACTTTTGGGGGGTGTTATACTGTCCTGTAAATTAGTATTGCCCCAACTTATTTTAGAGTATCTAATCTGTGATTTCTCATTACAAACATATGTGTATACACACACACACACATATGGGTGTGTTTGCTTTTCAGAATTTTATAACTGCAAGTGCTATTCTTCCCTCTAGGAAATGTTAATGAACTTGTATTAGATGCTCTCTCTAAATATACACACACATATGTATATATAAAAACACATATATAGCATGCACACATATGCATATGCATTTATATATAGCTGGTTTTTAAAAAATATTTATTTTATTCTGAACTTGAGAAATAAGAATTTCTGTAACATACTTGAATAGGAGGCAAAAAAGATGCTTGCACATGAAATGTTGAATTTATTATGTACAACTTGCTATTCCTTTTAAATATAAAATTAAGTTAACTTGTAACTCTTTTTTTACCTTTTCTTTTCTTCTCCCTCCCACCTCGTAGAAGGCTACCATTAGACATAGATATGCGCATGCGTGTGTGTGTGCATACACATATGTAAATCATTCTACACATATTTCTGTTTATCAGTTCTTTCTCTGGATGCAGATAGCATCTTCTTCCATAGGTCCTTTGTGGTTAATCTGGTTATTTATAATAGTAAAAATTACTCATATACTCAAAAGTTTTTCTTAAAATACTGCTATTACTGTATACAACGTGCTCTTGGTTCTGCTCATTTTGCAATTCATTATTTCATGCAAATCTATCCATATTTCTCTAAGCTCATTTAAATGGGAATGGGAATTTGAAGATTGATATCTTGATAGGCTTAAGTGAATTTGAGGAGATAGGCGGGGGGGGGGGGCAGAGTCAAGAAGGCAGATTAGAAGCAGGAGAACTCCCTGGCTCCCACCATATCCACCTCAAATACCTATAAAATATGACTCTAAACACGTTTTAGAGCTCTAGGACTCATAAAATGATGGAGAAACAAGGCTCCCACTGAAGGCAGCCCAGCAGACAGACAGAAAGGGCTCATTGCAGCATGCTAGGAACAGAGCCCAGCAAGTTGCCAGATAGAAAAAGAATCTCAAAAGCTCACTGAAAAGAATTAATTCCTTCAGAATTACAGTGAAGCAAATGGAAGCAAATGACTTTATGAGAAATCAAGATACTATTAAAGAGATCCAAACAAATGAAAAAATAAAGGCAATGTGAAATATCTCCTTGAAAAAACCACTGACATGGAAAATAGATCCAGGAGAGACTATTTAAATATGTGACTACCTGAAAGCTGTGATTGAAAAAAGAACCTAGAAAGCATCCTTCAAGAAATTCTCAAGGAAAATTGCCCAGATATTTGAGAACCAGAGGGCAAAATAGAACTTGAAAGAATTCACCAATTACCTCTTGAAAAAGATCCCCAAAAGAAAACTCTTAGAAATGTTATAACCAGGTTCCAGAATCCCCAGTTCAAGGAGGAAATATTACAGACTGCCAAGAGGAAACAATTTGAATACTGTGGAAACACAATCAGGATAACACAGGATCTCACAGCTTCTACATTAAGGGACCACAGGGCCTGGTATACGATATTTAGGAGATCAAGGGAGCTAGGCTTAAAGCCAAGAATCACCTACCCAGCAAAACTGAATAGAATGTTTCAAAGGGAAAATATGGTCATTCAGTGAAGTAGAGGACTTTCAAGCATTCTTGAGGAAAAAAACAGAACTGAATAGAAAATTTAACATTCAGACACAAGAAGCATGAGAAGTGTAATAGGAATCTGAAGCTCTTTCCTGCCCCTAGCCCCTTTGTTTAAGTGGCTCCAAGAATGTTCACATGGAGCCTGTGGCAAGAAGCTTGTTTTTCTTTTGGGGGAGGGGTAATGGCCACATCTTGTTGCTTTGTAATTGGACAGTGGGTCAAGAGGGCTGACCCAGGAGAAGTCTATATATACGCCCTGATGTGAAGCTTTACTTTGGGGCTCATTTTGAGAAGAGTTCTGTGATTTGGCCAGATGAGACTCTGGGAAGCCATTGAGCCCCCTGGCTTTGAAAAACCCAGATGTTGACGCTTCCCTCTCTGGTAACCTGAATAGGTAATGGATATGATGGTCAGATGGTTGGAAGCCCATCTGCTGATCTGTTTCT
>CM053593.1:71590836-71623212 GCA_028646575.1 Pseudocheirus occidentalis
TAGGGACAAAAAGGGGAGAAAATTTGTAACTCAAAACCTTGTGGAAATGAATGATGTAACCAAGAAAATAAATTAAAATTAAAAATATATATATATATATAAAAATAAAAAAATAAAAAATAAAATAAAATAAAATAAAAATAAAATTAAAAAAAAAGACTCATATGTGGGGGTATCTGCATGTGGGTGTATTTGCATGTGGGCGGACCCACCTGGAGATGATAGAGGAGCCCTGTCTTGGTTCCTAAGACTATGGAAATACGTGTTTTCCAATGGTCTTAGGCGACCCCTATAGCCTCTGTGACAGGGTCATTCGACCCCCAAAGGGGTTGTGACCCACAGGTTGAGAACTGCTTCTTTAGGAAGACCATTTTGGTGGCTATGTGAAAGATGGACTAAAGTCGGGGGGGAACTTGAAGCACTGAGAAATATTAGGATGCTATTATAATAATACAGGTGAGAGATGATGAAGGCTTGAACTAGAGTTGTGTAGAGATAGAAATAAGATTTGGCAAATGATTGAGAGTGAGATGAGTGAGAGTTAGTAGCTGATATAAATGTTACAGACTTGGGTGACTAGTATTCATTATGCATATTATTATAAATTAAATACATTTATTTATTATGTGACAAATGATGTGGTAAGTGCTGGGATACAAACAAGAAAAATAGTCTTTACTCTCAAGGAGCTTACGTTCTAATAGAGGAAGACAACATACAAAAGGAAGCTAGAAAGAGAGGGGAAAACTCTGGGGTTATGGGCTGTGGGGCATCTTGTTCTATGAACTGAATGAGCTGAAATCCATAAAGTTGCAAAAGCAAAGAGGAGTGAGCTGGAAGTCCAAGTTCTTCCCTCTGTAAAGGAAAGTTATGGACTTTATCATACCACCATCCAGCCCTCCAATCAGAGGGGAGAAGACTGAGAAAGGCTATCTCTAACACTTCACTTAGTAGCATGGTGATGAGATTAGAAGTGATGAATTTATCCTGAGAGGGGCATCTCTGTCATTTGAGTTGAAACCAAGCAGAGCTATAAGTACAAAGTAGAAGAGCAGGTTATGCAGAAAAGATAATGCATTCTCTTTTGGGGAATGTTGAGCTTGAGATGTCTGTGGGAAATTCAGTTTAAGATATCCAGTAGTCATTTTGTGATATTAGATTAGAACTGAGAAGAGAGATTGGGGTGGATGTATGTATGGGAGTCATCTCCATAGAGATGCTAATTGAAATCTTTGGAGTTTATGAGACCCCAATATGAGAATGTATTCAGAAAAAATATAAGAGAGTCCTGAACAGAGTCTTTGAGTATATCCAACTAGAGGGTATTGCACAGATAACACAGTCTAGCAAAGTAGACTGAGATGGAACAGTCAGGGAGGAGGAGAACTAGGAGAGACCAGAATAAAAAGAACTCTGAGAAGAGAACCCTGATGAAGAGGATGGTTGATAGTGTCAAATACTATATGGAAGTCAAAGAAGTTGAGGATTAATAAGAGACCATGAGATAAGAAACCACAAGGGCTAGGATTTAAAATAAGGTCATCTGATTCCATATCCAGTGCTTTTTCTATTACAATAGTCATATCACTGAAGTACCACCTTTCAGTTCACTCTCTCAACTCCCACTCAAATTGGCTATTTGAGTGTACAGAAGACAGAAGATTATTACCCCATTCCTGCCAGGGTCGTAGGGTTAACCTTGAGGTATTAGAATTTTTTTTTCTAGTATTGTTGCTCATGATCTCCCACTGATGTGCTCTACAGTGATTATGTTAGCCAGGCTTAATTAGCTTTTAGAATTAGGCATTTACCAAGTGAATAGAGTAAGAAGATTTGGTACAAAACCTTTCCCTAAATTGGGTACTACTTCCTTAAACATATACATAGTTTAGAGGTAAGTGAACTTTAGTTTAAGTGGATCACTCAAGAAAGCGGTAAACCAACACCTTCTGAGTATTAGAAGTTCTTTTTTTCCCCTTTGTTTCCTTTTCATGCAATTATTATGAAATTCACCTTAAGTATAACTCCCAATGCAGATATGGCCATTAGTTTCTGCTCTTTCAGGACACGTACCAGTACCAGAAGGAAGTTACACACCTTCTTTGAAGTTCACAAGGTCATTCTCTTTAATTTCGGAGCATTTCACAACCTGACCCCAATCTTGTTTTCCAGCTCCACTGTTTATTACTCCCACTCCCAGGGTCCACAATCTAGTTAAACTGTATTTTACTCTAACCCACAGTATTCTATCTGATTTCTGTGCTTTTACACTGATCTTCCTGCGTACCTGGAATATATGCTGTCTTTATCACTTTTTCTTAGAGTCCTTCACTTTCTTTGAGACATAACACAAATCCTATCTTCTGTTTTAAACTTTTCCCAATTCTTCTAACTTTTAGTGATCCTCCTCCCAAACTCCCTTGTATTGTTGAACACTTTCTATATTTATTTTCTTTATATTCATGCTTTATATCTTTTAACTGTCTCCTCCATTAGGATGCAAGCTCCATACAAGCATTACTTGTTTCATTGTTTATGTTTATATCCCAAGCATCTACTGCAATATCAGGTATATATGTAGTAGGTGTTTTGATTTCATTCATTCATTGATTGTTAATTGCTCTCATCAATGTGAATATTCCCTCTAACTGTGGAAATGAAAAATTGTTTATTCCTGTTCATCCTGTGAGGCTTGGGGAACATGTACTTCTTGTCTTTGTCTTCCAAAAAAGGTATTCCTGGGAGTCCATTTAATATGTTTCTACCAGTCTGTGAGGGGGTCTTTCCTACTTTCTTTCGCTACATTAAGGAAAATAAACAAGTGAATGGCCATTCAATTATTATTCCTAGGTCCCACTACCTAATCAGCTCTTCTTTTTTTTTCCAGAAAAGATTTCTTTGATGACTGCCTTTACTCAGCTTCTCCTTCTCAATTCCTTGCTTATAATATGATGACTCCTTGAAACACTTACCATCTTCCTCTTCATTTTCCTTTCTAATTTTGAAAACTTAAAAAAAAAAGATTTTTCAATTCTTTGGAAATTACATTGATGTTGAACTTGGAAACTCTCATATTTATTTATTAGCTTTGTCAGAATATAATAATTTATATTGACTGACTATATAGACACAGTATGATGAGGTAATTTGTCCAGTTCAATCAAATATTAACAAAGTTTGGGGAAGGGGAACTTGTTGAGATGGCCAGTGGTTGAATTAAGTAGCAGTAAATCAGATATCCTGATGCAGGCATGTCCATTCTTGCAAAATAATACCGGTGATTAGAAAGGACATCATCTTTAGCAGAGATTGACAAAATATGGTCAACATACCAAATCCAGTCTGCCATATGCTTTTGTACAATCCTTGAGCTAAGTATATTTTTTTAACATTTTCAAGTAAAATAAAACTTTATTTTAAAATGTAAAAAAATATATATTCCCAGTTGTTAGGCCAAATAGGCAACAGGTCACATTTGGCCCTTGGGCAATAGATTGTTGAGGTCTGATCTGGTATGTCTCCTTCATGTAAAACAAAACAAAGCAAAACAACAACAACAAGAAACTGAGACCCAGAGCCATGAAGGTCTTGTTCAAGTTCACTCAGTTAGTTAGTGACAGAATCTAGACTTGATGAATTATCAGAGGTTAAATGCTTTGAAGGGCCTTTAGTATACTTTTTTTAGACTCATCTAAGCATCAAAACCTCATTCATGCTGTAAAAAAAAATCCTTGAATTTACTGCTCTAGTGAATTTATGTGTTTTATCACAATTTGAATGAATTGAATAAGGAGCTAAATCTGAAGCTATTAGCTTTTTTTTTTTTTTGGAGGGCAGTTGGGGTTAAGTGACTTGCCCAAGGTCACATGGCTAGTTTTTTGTGTTAAGTGTCTGAGGCCAGATTTGAACTCAGGTACTCCTGACTCCAGGGCCGGTGCTCTATTCACTGTGCCACCTAGCCACCCGTGCGCCACCTAGCCACCCGTGTCCCACCTAGCCACCAGGAACCCAAGCTTTTTTTCTACTGATTGTTTCCATTATCTTCTAAAATATATTTAATTAAAAACACATATGATACATCTGACAAAAAAATTCCATACTAATTTAGGTACTACTCCCATAAAATGCTTGTTTAATTTATATTAAAAGTAGATGGATTAATAGATGATTGAAAGAAAAAGAAAGAAACAAAGAAAAAGAAAGGAAGAAAGTATAGTAGAAATGAAATTATATTTCAATTGAGAAAACTAGAGTTCATTACTTAGCTCTGTCATAGACTGGCTGTGTGACCTTGAACAGTCATATAATCTCTCATTCTGTGTTTCTTCAGTCTAAAATACAGATGTTGAAGAGAGTGATGCTTTAAGGTTCTTTGTGGTTTATTCCATATAAAATACATAATATGTTAATATATAAATTTAATCAACATAATATGCACAGTATAATATATTATATTTTATATATGTTGTTTAATATAATACACACATATTTTACACATATAATACACACACACACACACACACACATATATATATATATATGTAGTTGGTTCTCAACATAGTTTAACATCTCATTATAGATTCCTTCTCTGCAATTACTAGGAGAAATTCCTTTACATAGATATAAAGATGAAAATATAGATACACATATGTATCAAATTTGCAGATAACTTATAGGTCAGTATATTGGTTGGCAGTCATACAGAATATAGAAAGAGCCTGACAGGTTAGAATATTTGATGTAAAATATTTACCTAATCAGATAAAAATTACCAAGAGCAAGTCTTATACTAGAATTAAAAAAAACATATATATATATATATATATATATATTCATACATACATCTATATAACTTCTTCAACACAGTGAAGTACACATGGGTTGATAGCAATTCCTCTGATAAAAAGACCTGGGAATTTTAATTGGTTGCAAACTCACTACAGTGTAATTAGGTAGCCCCCACCAATTAAACCAATCTTGGAATGCATTGAAAGAAGTATGGCTACCAATATCAGAGAAAAGGCAAATCTAGAGAATAATGTTCAGTGCTTAGCACCACATTTTAAGAAGTAATTAGAATCTGGAAAGCATCTGGGAGAGGATAATTAGGGTGATGAAGAGCTCAGAGTCCATGTTGTCAGTACTGACTGAAGGAACTGGGGCTATTTAGCCAGGAGAAGAAGGTGAGAGAATCACCTTAGCCATTCTCAAGCATTTAAAGAGCTGTCCTGTGGAAGAATGATGAAATTAGTTAAGTTTGATGTCAAAAGGAATAACCAAGCATACTGGATGGAAGTTGTAAAAACATAAATTTGGACTCGAAATGAAGAGAAAATCCCTATGAATTATAACAATACAAAAATTCAAAGAGTGGCCTCAGGAAGTAGTGGGTTTCTCGTCATTAAAGGTTTGAAGCAAAACTGGAAAGATGAGTTATTGGGTATTTGATAAAGATTTTAATTTGAGTACTCTTCACCTCTGTGATTCTGAAGTCATTGAAGGACCTTGGCCATTTTACAAGTTTTTATAATAATATATGATACATAGGCAAGTTTTATCTAATTCACTAGATTGTGAAAATTGAGTTTCACATACTATGTGAGCACATTTCTATAAGGTTCTCTTATGTCACCACTTTAATACTTCAGTCATCTCCTATTATGTTCGGTGTTGCATGTAAACTGCAAATTGTGACCCCTTAACATTCCTAGAGCTCTATTCCTTACCATATCACCTTTCAGTACTAGTATCAGTTAAGTTCTTGTAACCTTGGCAGCTAGGTGGCAAACTAGTGAGAGTACAGGGGTCAGAGTCAGGAAAAACTCATCTCAGGCATGCTGTGTGTCCTTGGTAACCCTCTTAAATTCTCTGCACCTCAGTTTTCTCATCTATAAAATTCAGGGATAACTCTTGACAGTCTTTAAGCCAGGGGTTCTTAACCTGTTTTTGTCATGGATTCCTTTGACAGATTAGCAAAGTGTATAGACTCCTTAGTAGAATCATTTTTGAAAATGCACAAAATAGAATACATAACATTTAAAAAGGAAACTAATTGTATCAAAATATAGTTATCAATTTTTTTAAAGCACAGACTTCTGAATCTAATTGTGGACCCCCTAACAGTTAAGAACATTTTCAATAAGATTTCTTCTAGCTCAAAATTTCTCTCTCTCTCTCTCTCTCTCTCTCTCTCTCTCTCTCTCTCTCTCTCTCTCTCTCTCTCTCTCTTTCTCTTTCTCTCTCTTTCTCTCTTTCTCAATGTGTTGAATAAATCTCGAGATATATTCTTAATTTTTCCCTTCTCTTAAATGACTATAATAGTCTTTTACCTTTCAGGTCCCTTGACTATTATAGGAAATCATGTTTACTATATGGATAAGATTTAAAATAAAACTGGTGAATATGTATTTCCTTTATATTTAATATTATCTCAGCCATGGATTTGAATTCTAAGAGCCTATTATTTAGTGGCATGGGAGGCATGGTGTAAGAGGATTGCCTCAGAGTCAGGAAGACCTGTATTCAAGTCCTGAATCTGAAATAAACTGCAAAATTTGCTGAACCTCTCATTGTCCCAAGCAAATTTTCTAAGAGTAGAAACTGATCTATATTTATTGAAAGAATTGACCTACACGAATGAAATTCCAGGTTTGCTCCTGATCCCAAGTGTGTCAAAATAAGCAAAATTAAAGAAAGAATGAAGCAACTCTGCATAAACCAAACTTTAAAAATTCCTCTTTTTTCTATTATGGGTATAACTCAGCTCAAATATCAGTTATCCAGTAAGGCAATACACATTTATTAAGCACGTCTCATTTGTTAAATACTATGCTAATTGCTGGGGATACAAAGACCCCAATAGCTATTTTGATAATTTATTCTACTTCATGTGGATGAAGAGATGTTCTTCATAGTTCCTAGAAATCTATGAATACAAACACGTGTGTGTTTACCTATGATTGGCATTTATCACTGAAATTTTGAAGGACATTTCACAGAAAATTAATCCCATTTCCTCTATCTTCAATGATTTGAGGAGGAGGGAACTAAGGAAATACAAGAATTAAGTATGTTTACACCTTTCTGTAAAGTTTTTAGCACCCTATCAAGTAGCCAAAGATGCTCACTAGCACAAGAAAATGATTTAGGTAACTGCTGATGTCATGGCATGGTTTGCAACCTAGGAGTCAGCTTCTATTCTTCATTTTCTCACCACTTTCTCTGCCCTCAATCTCATCCAATCTGTTGTCAAGATCTGTTGGTTTTTCCTTTGTAACACCTCCTGTAAGCATATACTCTTCTCTCTTCTGATGTCAAAAGCCCTCATCATCTCATGCCTAGACTGTTGCAATAGCTTATTGACTGGCCTCCCTGCCTCAAGTTCCTCCCTATTCTAGTCTATCCTTCACTCAGCTGACACAATGGTCATTTTTAAAGCACAAATCTTATCAATACGACCTCTTTATTCTATCACCTCCATGATGAAATACTAAATTCTCTTTTTGTTGTTTAAATTTCTTTATGTTCTGACTCTCCACTCCATATTTCCAGTCTTCTCATACCTTAAACTTCTCCTTGCCCCCACCCCCAGTTACTCTATAAACCAGTGACACTGGACTCCTTGTTCCCATATCCCAACTTCAGGAATTTTTCCTGGTTTTCTTCCATCCCTAGAATTCTCTCCCTCCTCATCACTAGTCCCTAAATTACCTGGCTTCCTTTAAGCTCCAGCTAAAATCCCACATTCTACAAGTAGTCTTTCCTGTTCCCCATTAATACAAGTTCCTTCCTTATGTTGATTCTCTCCAATTTCTTCTCTATATAGCATACTTGTGCCTAGTTATTTTCATGTTATCTCCCCTTTAAGATGTGGGATCCTTGATAATAGAGACAATCTTTCATTTTTCTTTGTATCCATAGAGCCTTAGCACAGTGCTTGGCATTTAGTAGGTACATAATACGTGTTTATTGGTTGATTCTAGAGATAGAGATTTTGTAATCATATTATCCTTTTCCTTACATCAAAAGTTTGTTACATCAACATGCAAAGCAAAGGAGCAAATTAAAACTTCTATTAATTATTTCAGCAAAGATTTACTGAGTACTCAGAATGTACATAACTTAGTATGAAGGATACACAGAAACATAACACACAATTCCTTCCTCAGAGCAGCTTAAATTCTCTCTGATGAGATCAGATATGCACATGAAAAGTTAAATACAATCTAAAAACACAAAAAATTCAAAGTTTATGATTAAGGGCCAAAGAATTGTAAGTGGTAAAGAACTTGGGGAAATGGCAAAACCACTATGGTAATGAAGTCAGGAAAAGTATCAAAAAAGAGGTTGGATTTGAGTTTCAATTTGAAGGATAAATAAGCTTCCTGTAGGACTAAAGAAGCATGGGATAGTATCATCAAAGGTGTTTAGGCAAATATATTCTCTAGGAGATAATGAATAGGCTTGACTGGCTCGAGTAAAGGGTTCGTTCTACAGTAGTGATAGACATGTAGGTTGGAACCAAATTGAGGAAGGCCATGAATTTCAGGTTAAAGGATTTGAACTGTGTCTTAAAAGCAAAGTCCCTTACTTTTTGGAAAGGATGAGAGCTATACGACAAAGACATAGTTTCATGAAGATTAACAAAATACAAGCCAATGAAGGACAGAAACAGAGATGCCAGAAGGGTAGAGCAGTGTCAAAGCCAACAAAGGAGACATCACTAAGACATAAATGGTTGTCAACAAAGCTAAATACAGCCAAGAAGTGCAGGGTAATATTGCCTAAAGAAAGGAAAATCAATTTGGAATTCAAGGGCTTTGAAGGATCATTAAATATTAAATTTCACTAGAATAGTGAGAAGGGTGTCTACATTCCTGGGAGTCAGTAAATAAATGGGTAGGGAAGATACTGATATAGTAAGTGTTGTTGATTATACTTGAGCAATATGGCAATAAATGGAAGGAGAAAGATAGCATAGTAGCTTTATTGGCATAACAGGACCCAAATGATATTTTTGCATGGCAAGGAAATGCTTTACATGCTCACAAATAAAATATCAGTATGTCATCTTTGGTACATTCCATTTCCCCTCACCCTCACCCCACCAAAAAAAACTGTAACAAGATATATGGATCACTCCATTGAGAGGTATAGTAAGAAAAGCAGGGGTAGCAATCATGATCTCAGACAAAGAAAAACAACAAAAAAATAGACTTATTTAAAAGAGAAAAGAGAAGAAACAACATCTTGCTGAAAGGTATCATAGACAATAACTTAATGCTAAATATATATGCACCAAATAGTATAGCAAGTAAATTTCTAAAGGACAAATTAAATGATTTATAGGAGGAAATAGACAGTAAAACTATACTAGTGGGGGACCTTAATTTTCCCCTCAAAGAACTAGATAAATATAACCACAAAATAAACAAAAAATAAAGAAGTAAAGAAATGAGTAGAATTTTTTAGAAATGTTAGGTGTAATAGATCTCTGGAGAAAATTGAATGGGGATTGAAAGGAACATACTTTTTTCTCAGTCGTTTATGACATCTATACAAATATTGGCCATGTATTAGAACATAAAAACCTCATAATCAAATATAGAAAGGCAGAAATATCAAATACGTTCTTTTCAGATCATGATGCAACAAAAATAGCATTTAATAAAGAGCCATAAAAGATGTGTTAAAAATTAATTGGAAACTAATCTAAACCTAAATAACAATAACTCATAGAAAGAACCAATAATTTCATCGAAGACAATGACAAAAATGTGACAACATACTACAATTTATCAGGTGTATTTGAAGCAGTATTTAGGGGGAAATTTATTTCTCTAAATGATTACACCAATAAATTAGAGAAAGAACAGATCACTAAATTAGGAATACAACAAAAATACTAGAAAAACAACACATTAAAAACTAATTAAACATCAAATTGGAAATCCTGAAAATCAAGGAAGAGATTAATAAAATTAGAAGAAAACCATTGAACTAATAAATAAAACCAAAAGTTGGTTTTATGAAAAAAAACCCTCAATAAAATAGATAAGCCATTTGTTAATTTTATTTAAAAAGAGAAGCAAGAAAACCAAATTACTAGTATATAAAATGAAAAGGGTGAATTCAGTATCAATGGGGAGGAAATTAAAGCAATAACTAAAAGCTATTTTACCTCATTGTATCTAACAATCTAAGAGAAATGGATGAATGCTTGCCAAAATATAAATTTCTGAGATTAACAGAAGAGAAAATAGAATACTTAACCCCATTTTGGAAAAGAAATTGAAGAGACCACCTATGAACTTTGTAATAAAAAACCTTGCAGTGTTAGATGGATTTACAAATGAATTCTACCAAACATTTAAATAACAATTAATCCCAATACTTTAGAAACTATTTGGGAAAATGGATGGAGTTCTACCAAATTCCTTTAATGACAGAAACATAGCACTGATACCTATACCAGGAAGGGTCAAAACAGAGAAAGAAAAGTTTAAATGAATTTCCCTAACAAATGTTGATATAAAAAATTTAAATGAGATAGTAGTAAGGAGATTACAGCAGTATATCACCAAAATCATATCCAATAACCAAGTGGGACTAATATTAAAAATGCAGGGCTAGTTCAATATTAGGAAAACTATCAGTATAACTGATCATGACAATAAGAAAATCAAGAGAAACCACATGACTACTTTAAGAGATAAAGAAAACAAGTTTTTGAAAAAACATACAGCACCCATTCCTATTAAAAACACTAGACAGCATGGGAATAAATGGAGCTTTACTTAAAATCATAAGTAGTATCTGTCTTAAACTATGGTGAAGTAGTTAAGTATTATCTGTAATGGGGTTAGGTTAAAAGCCTTCCCAGTAAGATCAGGGGTGAAGCAAAGAAGCCCATTATCACCACTACCATTTAATATTGTGCTAAAATATTAGCTATAGCCATAAGAGAAGAAAAAAATGAAGGAATTAGAATAGGCAATGAGGAAACAAAACTATCAGTCTTTGCAGATGATATAATGGTGTGCTTAAGGAATCCTAGAGTATCAACTGAAAAAAAATACTTGAAATAATTAACAACCTTAGCAAAGTTGCAGTATATAAAATAAACTCACATAAATCATCCATATTTCTATTTATTACCAACAAAGCCCAGCAGCAAGAAATTGAAAGAGGAATTCCATTGAAAATAAATATAAATAATACAAAATACTTGAGAGTCTCCCTGCTAAGACAAACCCAGGAACTATATAAACACAATTACAAAACACTTTTCACCCAAATAAAGTCAAATAAACAACTAGAAAAAAATATCAATTCCTTGTGGGAAGATCAAACCAATATAATAAAAATGACAATTCTACTTAAATTAATTTACTTATTCAGTGTCATAACAATCAAGCTGCCAAGAAACCTATTTTACAGAGCTAGAAAAAAAAATAAAAAACATCCAGAAGACCAAAGGTCAAGAATAGCAAGGGAATTAAGGAAAAAAGAAAATGCAAAGGAAAGTAGGCTGGCCATACCATATCTCTAACTATCTTGTAAAATGGCAGTCATCAAAGTTATCTGGTACTGGCTAGGAAATAGAGTGTTAGATCAGGAGTAGATTAGGTAGACAACACACAGTAGTAAATGAACAAATCTAATGTTTGATAAACCCAAAGACCTCAGTTTTTGAAGTAAAAATTAAATATTTGACAAAAACTGTTAGGAAAACTACAAAATGGTATGGCAGAAACTAGGTATAGACCAATATCTTACACAATATACCAAACTAATGTCAAAATAGCTACATGATTTAGATATAAAGGGTTATACCATGGAGGGTAAGGAATAATTTATCTTTCAAATTTATGGAGAAGTGAAGAACCTTTGACCAAACAAGAGATAAAGTACATTATGAAATACAAAATGTATCATCTTGATTACATTAAATAAGTGTTTTTGCACAAAATAAATGTGACTGAGGTCAGAAGGAGAAAGCTAGGAAAAAAATTTTTACAGTGTGTCTCTGATAAAGACCTCATTTCTCAAATGAGAACTGTGCCAAAATTATAAGAATACAGTGTATTTCCCGGTTAATAAGTGGTCAAAGGGTATGGACAGGTAGTTTTCAGATGAAAAAATATCTAAGCTATGTACAGTCATGAAAAAATCTTCTAAATTACTCTTGATTAAAGAAATGCAAAGTAAAACAACTTCGAGATACCACCTCAAACCTATCAGACAGCCTAATATCACAAAAAAGGAAAATGATAAATGTTGAAGGGGATGTGGGAAAATTGGGACACTAAAGCACTGTTGGAGGAGCTATAAACTGATCCAATCATTTTGGAGAGCAATTTGGAACAATGCACAAAGGGCAAACCAAACTGTGCATGCCTTTTGATCCAGCAATACCACTACTACATCTGTATCCCAAAGAGATCAGGAAAAGGGAGAAAGGACCCACATGTACAAAAACACTTATAGCAACTCTTTTTGTGGTAGCAAAGAATTAAAAACTGAGGGAATGCCAATCACCCGAGGAACTGTTGAACAATTTGTGGTATATGAATACCATTGTGCTATAAGAAATGACAAGTAGACAGAGTTCAGAAAAACCTGGAAAGACATGAACTGATACAAAGTGAAGTGAACAGAACCAGGAGTTGTACACAATAACAGCAACACTGTGTGATGATCAACTATGAATGTCTTCACTCTTCTTAGCAATACAATGATCCAAGAGAATTTCAAAGGACTCATGATGGAAAATGCTATCCACATACACAGAAAGAACTGATGAGAGTCTGAATGCAGATTGAAGCACACTATTTTTTCTTTCTTTGTATTTTTTGTGTTTTTTCCCCTTTTAGTTTGTTTCTTTTTTCTATAACACTTGATGGAAATGTTTTACATGTTTACATGTCTATAACTTATTTAAAATTCTAACTTTTTTAGCGATGAACTAGGGGAGATAATGAAGGGAGAAAATTTAGAACTCAATTAAAAATGTCAATGTCAAAATTATCTTTACATGTAATTATAAAGGTAAAATACTATTCAAGGAGATGAATTATATTTTAGTGGGAGCAATATGATTGAGTATATGCCATTAATTTTGAAAATCCTCATTTAATATTTTGTGATCCTGCAATGTGTTTCAGTATTCTGAAAGGGTAGTGGCCTGGTAGGTGGTGAATAAATGCTTGTTCATTGATAGACTGATTGAAAGGGAATGAATTAATGAATAATGAGAGCCCCACTTTCCCTTCCTCCATGTTGTGGAATGCTGCTCTTTAATCAAGGTACCTGGAATACCATATGTGAATTGTGACTAGCTTACCTATTAACCAATTGAGGGTGTCAGAGACAATTCACATAATAAATGTTATTGTTGTCAGTATTTCAGTCATGCTTGACTCTTTGCATACTCACAGACCAAATTGGTCATGGGATTTTCTTGCTAAAGATATTGGTGTGGTTGGCCATTTGCTTCAGGCAAATAAAAGTTATGTAACCTTGCCCAAAGTCACATAGCTAGTAAGTGAGGCTGAATTTGAACTTCGGTCTTCCTGACTCCAGTCCTGGCACTCCATCCACTGAGCTGCTCAGCTGCCTCCTATAATAAATATTAGTAAAGTTTAATTATTTTCTCATTCACAAATACATTATTTTAAAAAATCAGAACTAGTGTACCTTTCCCATTTCATACAGATGCCATACATTCTTGCCTTGTCATACACTAATCAGCATCATTTGATTTGTTTTGATCAGATATGAAAGCTAGGCCTAACTTGGTTCTTAATATTTATTGGTTTATGAGGGATTCAGGGTATATCATAATTTTAGACCAGAAAGAAGGATTAACTGGAATTTACCTCTTTAATTTAGTATGGCAATGGCTGTCTGGTACAGTGCGCATACTGCAGTAATCATGCTGGTACACTGATTTGCAACATGCCTATAAATAGGACTTGCTGTAGCATTGCCTTATTCATTCCCTCCTACCCCCTCTGTTAACCAACTCATAAGTAATAGGACACTCATAATTCTTCAGGTATAGTATTTCTTTAGGAAATCATAGTGGCCAAGCAGTCCTCAATTTCTTTCCTTGTAATATTTTTAAATGCATTTGATGATTACTTAGCTTCCAAAGTCTTTTCCTCTGTCACAGATTATTTTACAGCAATCTTTTTTTTCTCCTTGGGATATCTTTCTTTCTTTCTTGGATTTGGAGTTGAGAGATATCTGAGCTATTAGAGTTATTAATGCTCTCTTTTATAGGAGCTTTTATATTTAGAATGAATCTAATTCTTTATCCAAAAGGTCTACAGCTGGAGAAAAGGGAATACACATTTATTAAATGCTTACTACTAGCCAGACACTATGCTAATCAAATATTATTTACTCCACACAACAGTCCTGTGAGCTGTTACTATTCCCCTTTTGCATTTGAGGAAACTGAGTCAGAGAGAGACTGAGTGAGTTTCCTGAGATCACACAGCTAAGTATCTGAGGCTGGATTTGAATCCTAGTCTTTCTGACTTTTAAATCTAGTCATTAATTGATACCAACTACTTGCCTCATTAACATTACCCAGAAGGTAGGCTACTTGAGACCATGGACCATTACATTTTTTAGTCCTCCCTCCCTCAAATTGCCTATCATGAAACATGGAACAGTATATGATCATTAAGATTAATTTTATTTTCTACTAGAATACTGATACTAGATGCCTGACTTTGCTGCCTATGGCTGTTGCAATGGGCTGCATATATTGGCATTCTCCTTTGTCACTGTCTTTTTTTTTTTTTTTTTGCTTTTTGGAGGGTGGAAGGCAGGGCAATTGGGGTTAAGTCACTTGCCCAAGGTCACACAGCTGGTTAAGTGTTAAATGTCTGAGGCCATATTTGAACTCAGGTCTTCTTGACTCCCGGGCTGGTGCTCTATTCACTGTGCCACTTAGCCACACCTGTCACTGATTTTTGATGGACTATTGCATGTGGATTTGAAAATAAGAGGTAATGTCATAAAAGATCTGTGTAAAGACTATCTGCTGTTATTTTTGGTGCATTCTCTCAATGATAGTTATTTTCTACTCAAATGACACTGAACTGATACCTACCTTAAAAAAATAGCTATTAGGGGTGGCTAGGTGGCACAGTGAATAGAGCAACCAACCCTGAAGTTATGAGGGCCTGAGTTCAAACATGACCTCAGACACCTGCGACTTTGGGCAAGGCACTTAATAAAGCAAAAAAAAAGAGCTCTTAATTATATTATATCAGAATATCTTTCCCATATTTAATTGCTGTTTCTAAAGCCATGTCTTCATAATGACAAAAACATATTTTTGCCAAGGAGTACACATAAGTGGACGGGCTGTTCCAAACCATTCCTCTATGGAATTTTTTTATGCTTAATAATGGTAACAATGAAAACAGACATTTACATAGCATGCAAATATCTTCTCATTTTATTCACACAAACACCCTCAGGAGTTAGTATTACAATTTTACAAATGTTGGAAGTGAAACAGAGAGAAGTTAAGGAATTTTACCAAGGTCACACAGCTAGTAAGAAGATCAGAGTTGGTGTTTCTGGTGACTTCTTGTTCATCGCCCTGTCCACTTCACCACCTACCTTGCAAGGGGAGGATTTTATCCAATAAACCAAGAGGGCCCCTTGGTCAACTGCCTGCAGGTGGTTCCAGAACGATTTATAGCAACAGCTGACATTTATGTAGGTCTTCCAGCTGTGTGAAGCTTTTTATTGGTACTATCACATGGGAGCCTTACAACAACATTATGAGATAAATACTAGAAATATTAGTATCCCCATTTTATAGATGAGGCAATTAAAGATCAGAGAGGTTCAAAGAATTGTCCGTGACTTCTAGTAAGTATTGGCAGTGAGAACTGAAGACAAGTCATCTCCCCACCATATCGAAGTGTACCTGTTATGGCATACTGTCTCATCCTCTCTATCTGCAAAATTTCACTGCCTCTCATGCAGTTTCTCATTGGTGTAGAGTTAACATTACTCTTTCATGTCTTGTCCCTGTTAAACAGTCTTTCAGAAACATAGAGACATGAAGATAGAAAGCTCTTTTTTCTTCCTGTTATCTAAATCTTTCCATATTGAGTCGTGTGACTCAACTCAGGTCCCAAACCTTCTATCTGAGTCTGAATCAGTCAGGCTGGGTTAAAGTCACTCAGATCAATTCCTTTGTTGTGGTAGATTGCTTAATTTGGCCAAATAATGGGTCTGTTCTTACACATAGAGTTTTTAAAGAGACTGTCCATTAAAACCTACATGGCATGCTCTAGGGACAAGGGCAAAAATAGTCTGTTTTGGTCAGTCCATATGAGGTTAGGAAATGCTCACTTCATGTCAGCATGGCCCATGTTTTTCTTTTCCTAGAATTTCTTCAAAAAATCATTTTTATTCAAACACATCCATCTAATTTTTTGTAATAAAAAACTTCAACTATTTCAATTGACTTTCTGGCAATGTTACTTAAGTATTTCCCTGCTTATGTTAATAACATCATTTTTAATACAACACTTATTTCTTTCACTTACATTTAATGTAAAAATAAATTGTGTTCTAATAACTATTGATTATAAAGAACATAGTACTTATAGAAGGAAGGGAGTATTTGTTTAAGATCATATGTTTTAAAACTGTTTAAGGAAAGTGTATTATTACCAAGTCAGAGAATTTTTAATTCCACTCTGGCAGACAAGGACTGGTATGAACTCTTGCTAACAGTATTTTTTTCCCCAGAAAATTGAAATTACATTGAATTGTTAGCTTTTGCAAAAACATACCTGTCCATTTGGCAGGAAATAATTGAGTGTCAGATGAACGTAATTGTGGGTGAGTTCACTGAAGATTTTTTAAAGTGCATATAAAATTGGCTTGCCATGAAAAATGTGCCTTTTATGAAATAGCAGCTCCTTCTGAGGTAAACTCAGATTGTGTACAAGAAAAGGCTTTGTCATGTGACTGAGTCTGCTTATATGCATAGACATAGAAATCATTTAATTGAATGTCTTTCAAAATGAAAAGAGCTCTACCCCTCTTCCCTCCTCCCTCTCTGATCCCCTATTTGTGCTCTAGCTAGAACAGGAAATAAATTTTAGAAATTTGCAGCCTCCGTATATTCATTTGCTCTGTGACTAAAGTGGGGTTGAATTAGTTAGGCAAAAGTTTTTGAGCTTGGGTTGTTCCTTTAATGAAAAAAAAAAGGAATATAAAAACATTTATTAAACACTTGGTATGTGCCAGACACTGTGCTAATCACAGGGAATAGAAACACAGGAAAGGCAGTCCCTGTTCTTAGGAACTTAAATTCTAATACGATAATGGAACATACATAATGATCTATGGCTAAGGAAGGTTATTTTTGACTAAGTATGTGGAACTGAAATACACTTCAAAAAATGGTAATGTTGACTTTTTTACTGTTTCCAGAAATAGAGATGAAAACAGAGTGACAGTGAGAGTATATACAAGTAGGAATAACATGAGGATAAACAGAAAGTAGCATTGTGTTAGGTCTGGTTTAGCAATTTATAGAGAATTCTCATCAATCACAAGCTCAGTGTCGCAGGGCAAGAGCTACACAGAGTCCAGTAAAAGGTGAGGAGCCGGGCATGAAGCTGGTTGGAGAGCAGCAACAGTGCTTTAAAGACCTAGAACCACAATATTGGCAACATAAATAGTTTTTGCTTGTGCTTGTGCTTTTCAGGGTAATTATACTATAGTTTATTAAAGTTCTCTGAAATAGATATTGACTAGATATTTTTCAAAGTTACGTGCTTTCTATAACAAGCAAACAAATACAGAGAGAGGAAAATTTGTTAAATCAGCTATGGTATAACTTAAATCCTATGCATAGAAGTATGTCACTGACAACTTAAAGAAATAGAAAAATTAAGACATTTTTACTTATGCTTCTCAATCTCATTTAAATTCAAGTCAATCCCTAGTATTTCTTCAGAACTAATTAACATTCCAAGATGCTAATCTTAGGAGATTCTTCCCAGATTATATATGTATGTATTTATGTTTGTGTGTATCCATCCATCTATGTACACATATGTGTGTTACCAGACATGTGAAATATATTGGTGTGTACATTTGTATATATTATGCATATTTGTATATGTATATATGCACACATTACATAGATTATTTGTATATATGTATGTAAATGACTATTGTTTGTACACTGATTATTAGAAAATTCAATAGCCAACAGTAGAAGAAACCTGACCATTGCTAACAGGATAAACATTTTAATTACATCAATTATCTCATGCTTTCAATGTTAGTGCCTATTCACAACTTTCCAAGAACTTCTGCTGTTTGTCCAGCTTACTTATACAGTGAAACTCTGAGCTAGTCATCAAGCTAGACATCCTTAGTTGATGCTTTCATCTCTTCTAAACACTGAACTTAGTTCATCCTTATGTAAATGAACTATCTGATGGCAAAAACATTCTGTCTTTATTTCTTTGGGTTCTCTGGATTCAGATGAACCTCTTCCCACAGAAGGAAGAAAGTAATTCTTTAGTTATTCATAGTTCCATAAATCTAGACTTTCTAATCACACAACAAAATACATAGCTAACACCCATTCCCTTTGTGATTTTGAGATACCCGGTATACAGGATTGTTTAGTGAAACATTTTCCAAACTCCTATACTTCTACAAAATCTACCAGTGAGGTTTTCCCACCCTTTAGAGGACTTTTACAGAATAAGAGAAATACTGACATTTGCATGGGATCTAAGATACCCCTCTAGTCCAATGGATAGCAGAACAAGAAGTCCCTCTGAAACATTGCTCAATGATTATGCCTTCAGGATTTTCATGAAAACTTTCTGTGTCAGTCAGTGAACAGGCATTTATTAAGTACCTACTATATATCAGACACTGTCCTGAGTGCTGAAGATACAAAGAAATGCAATAAACAATCCTTGCTTTGGAGGAGTTCACTATGTTGGGAGAAATAACTTGCAAACAACTCTATTTTCAAGGAGGGCAGCTAGGTGGCACAGTGTACGTAGAGCACCAGGTCTGGGATCAGAAAGATCTGAGTTCAAATCTGGTCTCAAACCCTTATTGGCTGTGTGAGCTTGGACAAATCATTAAACCTTGTTTGACTCAGTGTCTTCATCTGTAATGTGAGTTGGAGAAAGAAGTGCCAAACCATTCTAGTATCTTTGCCAAGAAAACCCCAAATGGGATCACAAAAAGTCAGACATGATTGAAAAATAACAACATGTTTTTAAAGGGCAAAACTCTCTCTTGAGGTATTTAATTCTATTTTGGCATATTTTCAGTTGATAGAAACATTTTCCTCATATAAAAACAGAATTTGCCTCTTTGTAACTCCCACCCTTTTCTTAGAGCAGAACAAGTTTAATCCCTTTTCCTCATGACAGTCATTCCAGTACTCGATAATATTTAAGGAGTTCACTCTACCTTAATGAAAAGCCAGTTACATGGCGCTGTGAATAGAATGAAGGATTCGGGGACAGGAAGACCCTGGATCAAATCCTGGCTGTCTTAATTACTAGCTTTATGACTTTGGAAAATCACTTAACCCACCTATGCCTCAGTTTCCTAGTCTGCAAAATGGGGATTTCCTAAGGTTATTGTGCAGATTAAAAGAGATGATAATGATGATAAAAGAAACACAAAGCTCTTCATCAACCTATAGAAAACCGTCTGTACTCATTGCTTCCAATTTTTCTTATTTGATTCACAGCCTAAACCTTTGCAATCAAACTCATTATTCAACTAAAACTATTGTTTTTTTTAATAATTTACTGTCTTTGAATTTACAGATTTGATTTTTTCATCCTGTTTACCTCTATGATATATTTCACACTATTGATCACTCCCTCCTCCTGAATATCCCTTTATTCAAGCAGCTTCTACCTTATGTGATACAGTCCTGCATCACCTCTTCCCTAGGCTATTGCAATGGCTTTCTAATTGTTCCCTTACCTCAAATCTCTCCTCTTTCTGACAAATCCTCCCCACAGTTGACCAAGTGATTTCCCTTGCTTGCAGACCAGCTCTCCTTTACTCAATAAATACCAGTGACTCCCAATTGCTTTTGTAATTTGTTTGGCTTTTAAAGTATATTGAAACCTGGCTCCAATCTATCTTGTTAGTTTTAATATAAACCTGACTTTTTTTTAACCACAATTCTCTTTTATACTAGTTATTTTCTATGCCTAAAATGAATCCTCTCTGCATTTCCCCATCAGAGTTCTTCACTTCTTTCAAAAGACAGCACAAGTACTATCTTCTAGAATGTAGACAATCCATTTCCCAAACTCTCCAAATATTTGTACCTTGTGTCACTAACTTGTATGTATTCTATTTTTAAAATTGTATTTATGACTGTAAGATCCTTGAGAAAATAAATGTTTGTGTGTGTGTATGTGTGTGTGTGTGGTTGTACCTTCAACAATTAGCAAAGTATCTGGCAAATAGTGGGGACTTAATTTATGGTTATAGATGGCTGATTGGTTGTCCCCCACTGAATTTGATTTAGCTTATCACTTTTCTTCACAAAATGTGTCACTCCTAAATGAATAGAATGTTCCAAACCTGATTTGAGCAGGGCAAACCATAGCAACCCCTCTATAGACCTGAAGAATATACTTCTTTTAATGTAGATTAAGATCGCATTACTTTGCAAGCTATCATATCAGACTGTTCACTTATATTGAGCTTGAAGTCAACTTAAATCCCTAGAACATTTGCAGATGAATTACTGTCTATTCATAAGTCCCTTACCTTGTACCTTTGAATCTACATGTAAGACTTCATTTTTATCCCTATTATATTTCAATTCATTAGATAAGGCTCAATGCTCTAACCTGTCAAGATGTTTTTGGATCCTGATTCTTATGTCCAGTAAGTTAGCTATCTTTCTGAGTTCGGCATTATTTGAATTTTATAGAGAGCCATCTATGCTTTTATCCAGATTACTGATATATGTTAAGCAGAATTAGATGAAGCAGAGATTCCCTCCTACATTCTACTGGAAGGAAACCTTTTATCTAAAGGCAACTTTTAACCATTTATGACTTGGATCATTGATTTAAAGCTGTAAAAGTTATATGGTCCATATACCTTTATAGAGTTGTCCAATCTTCACAATACAGATGTGGAAACTGACCGGGAGAGATTTAAAAACACAGGTAGTAAGTGACAGAATGTGGATCCGAACCCAAACCCTCTAACTTTAAATCTAGTTTTCTATCTACTGAATCATGTGCTATAATTACGTTTTAATACTGTCTCATTCAGCATCATTTATTTGCTGTGGTTAGTTGGTAATTATTCTGGATTGGATGTGAGAAAATTGTTTCAACTTTTAGCTCTCTCACTTGCTACGTGATCTTGGGCTAATCATCAAAAACTCATCTATCATGAGTTTCCTTGTCTACAAAATGAGGAGTTGGGACACATTGCCTTTAAGATCCGTTCTGGCTTAAGAAGTTCATACAAGACAAGAATAGTCAGGAATAGTCACATGCCCCAATCTCTTGTTTAGATATAGGATTTTAGGAATTCAGATATTAAAGAACTCAACATGGGCTATAGTAGAGAATACTTTACAATGGATGTGAGATTTAATCTAGGCCTTGGAAGATGGATAGAACTTGGATTGAAATAAAGGAGAAGACATTTTACATTAGGGGAGAAAAAATATCAGCAAAGTTGCAAAGGAGGAATAAACATGACTGCAAGGAAACTTTATTTTTTTTTCTTTTTGGAGGGAGGAGGGCAGGGCAATTGGGGTCAAGTGACTTTCCAAAGGTCCCATGCCTCATAAGTGTTAAGTGTCTGAGGCTGGATTTTAACTCAGGTCCTCCTGACTCCAGGGCCCATGCTCTATTCACTGTACCACCTAGCCAACCCCAGGAACTTTGTTCTTGCTTACAGTTTATTCATTTTTGTACATATGCATATAAATCCTGGATCTAACAATGCTCTTAGCAATTGATAGTTTCTGTATAATGTTACTGTACCATAAAAAAGAACTGCTATGTATAAATGATGAATAAAGAAATGTTTCAAAGTTGAAGTGTGTTCCCAAAGTTTCAAAAACAGTCGTGCCTATTTACTGCAATTGGTCTAGTGACTATTTCAGACACCCTAGAAGATGTCATGCAGTTGTAATTTCACTAAAAGGGTCCTAATGTGGTAGCATTTTATTGAAGTGTCAAGCAATATAATAGATGTTACTACCTAGGTAACCTAGCATGTACCTGAAATAGAAAAAAATGAACCTTGTAAATATACAGGGTTTTCAAAAAATGTGAATGTGGTTTTAAACTATTAAAACACACACACACACACACACACACACACACTATCCCTATCCATGTGGGCACCTATCTCCCAAAGTTGTTGTGAGGATTACATGAAACAAAAATTGTAAAGAGCTTAGCACACAGTAAATGTTATATAAATGTTAGTTAATATTTTTGTTATTTACATGTAATATAATAATGTGCATATCCTGATAAAAGTTCATCAGGTTTTGCTTTTTCTTATGCTTATGGCTTTCTCAAACTAGGAAAAAAATTATCTCATTCTAAATACTGAATGTTTTCAGCATGGAAACATAATTAGCACGTGATACTTGATATTTCATCTGAGTCAATTCTAAATAATTATTTTCAAAGATAAGAAAACAACCCAAACATTTCCTCAGGGAAATAGACCCACTTTTATGATATAACCTTTGGGAAAATAATAATTAATTTATACATTTATGGAAATAATGACAAAAAGACATGATCTTGGGTTGTTGTTTTAATGAGATTTTCTCACTTTATGATAATATTTAGCTGTCTAATACTAAAGATTCATTGTTCATTGACCAGATGGGGATAAATATTAAGAGAAAAGAACTTTCATATTTGTAACACAGGTTTTGGGAGACTGTATATTTCCCAGCACTGAAATGAAGTTGCCATTTATTTACTGTTTTCTTGCAGTTGATATGGAAGCAAAGCTTTTAAGCAGTTGACTGTGGGTGGGTGGCTAAAGTTAAAAGCAGTTATGTTAGTCTTGCATGAGGCCCCAGAATTCAAACTCATAACCAACTGAAAGCTAAATGACAGTACATAATTTATTGGCATACCTCTCTCAGATTCAAATCGATGCAAGAAGCATTAATTGTCAGCTGTGTTGAGGCATTGTATTCTCTTGGCATACAGAAATTAAAAACAACAGTTATTATCTTGAAAGATTATAAAATTGTGTAAGGCAATGAAAATATGTGAATCAGTAAGTCAGTCAAGAAACAGGTAGTAAGGCCCTGGGGATGTGCTAAATTTTGATTTAAGAAAAAAGGCAAATGCTAATAAGGGAGACATACTATATATATATATATATATATATATATATATATATATATATATGTATATATATACATATATATATACAGAGAGAGAGAGAAAGTAGCCTTCTCTTCTGAAACACGTACATATTTTATGCACACTTATACATGTTCACATGCATATGACGCATACGGATATAACAACATATGTATATGTTTATATATGCATATAGATATCTACATGCATATGCATTCACATATCTATACAAATAAATGCTTATACATAGACACACAGGCATGTGTTTATACATGTGTGTACATAGACATACATGCACACATACATATGTAGGAGACATAGGGAAAAGTTCGATTTGAGCTTAGCATTGAAGGAAGCAGGAAAAGTCAATGAGTACAGATGTGGAAAGAACATTCCAGATATGCAGGAGAGTCAATGGAAAGATGTGGAATTGGGAGATATAATGCCATGTCTAAGGAAAAACAAGAAGGCCAACGCTGTTGGATCATAGTGTTTGCAGAAGGGAGTAAAGTTTAAGATGACAAGAAAGATAGCAAAGGGCCAAGTTTATAAAGGGCTTTAAAAGTCAAAACAAGATTTTTCATTTGATCCTGGAAAAAAAAATAATGAGAGCCACTGGAGTTTATTCAGTGACATGGTCAGACTACTATCTTAGGAAAATCACTTGGGCGGTTGAGTAGTTGTTGACTTAGTATTAAGGAGATGTTATGAAATGGTATAAAATAAGCAAGAGCCTAGGAGAAATCAAAGAGAGATAACAATAAAATATTGAAGTTAGCTTGGGAGCTTTTTGTTAGAAATTGTTCTTCCCTAGACCTATCAACCTCTGTTTTTTTTCATTTCTAAAGGAATGGATTAGTGTTGTGGAGGCACTGGACTCAATGTCATTAATAACAATATTAGAATCTTAGGGTTTGTTTTTTTTTTACCAAGAAGAGAATGACCCTGCCTTTCACAATTCTTAACTTTTTTTCAAAGTTTAGCTCAAGAATTACTTTCTCCATGAAGCTCCCTTCTGCATCCTAGTACTCTTGTCATTTACCCAAATCTCCCCCAATAGAAACTGCTCTGATAGAGATTTCTGAACACTGTGGGAAAGGAGAATTCCCACTGCCACTCATAATCATCTGTGTATTTTTCCCATTTAAGTATGGCTCTTAGTTTTCAGACAAAGAAATCAAAGCTATCTGTAGATGTGTGGAAAAAATGCCTAAATAACTATTGATTAAAGTGCAAATTGAAACAACTCTGAGGTATCACCTTGCATCTATCAGATTGGCTAATAGGACAGAAACAAGGAAAATGTTAAATGTTGGAGGGGATGTGGGAAAATTGAGACACTGATAGATGAAGCTGTGAACTGATCCAATCATTCTGGAGTGCAATTTGGAACTATACCGAAAGAACTATAAAACTGCATATACCCTTTGATCCAGCAATACCACTTCTACATCTACATCCAAAAAAGGAAAAAAAGAAGTTATTTGTACAAAAATATTTACCAGTTCTTTTTGCGGTGACTAAGAATTGGAAATCAAAGGGATGTCCATCAATTGCGGAATGACTAAACAAGCTATGATATATGATTGTAATGGAATATTATTGTGCTATAAGAAATAACAAACAGGATGATTTCAGAAAAAACCTGGAAAGACTACATTAACTGATACATAGTGAAGTGAACAGGACCAGGGGGATAGTATACACAATTACAGCAATATTGTTTGCTGAAGAATTGTACATGACTTAGCTATTCTCAATAATACAACAACCCAAGACAATTCCATAGGACTAATGATGGAAAATGCTATTGCCCTCCAGAGAAAGAACTAACATTGTCTGAATACAGAATGAAACATGCTATTATTCACTTTTCTTTCATTTTTTTCTTTTATTCATGTCTTCTCTAACAAAATTACTACTATAGAAATGTTTCACATAATGGTACATGTATCTAATTGCTTACCATCTCAGGGAGGGGAGAGGGGAAGAATAGAGGGATGGATAGGATTTGGAACTCAAATAAATAAAATATGTTAATATAAAAAAGTATGCCTCCCATGACTTCACACATTCTATTTTCCATGTCATTCTTCTTCCTCACTTGTCTTCTCGGAATGGCCAGCTCACCTTATACTTCCAATGCTGACTTCAGGTGTCATCTCTTACATGAGAACTTTCCTGATACCTTCCAGTCGCCCTCCCTCCACATCATTTTGTATTTCCTGTGTGGATACCTCATGTATCTGTTTTCAGGTTGTATCACAGCAGTAGAATATAGACTCCTTGAGGACAGGGATGGATTTGTTTCTATTTTTGCACTACCCAGCAAATAGTAAGTGCTACTTGATTATATTCTGAATATATAGCAATGCTTTACAGAAATACCTAACAAAAGCTTATAGAATAGAATAAAATAGAATCTTTCTTCTTCTGATTTGAATGAATCAAATGTTCCTGAGCAAGATCCTGCTCTTTCCTGTAAAACCTACAATACTAATCTATTTACTTGTGCTTTGAGGTAAACTGCCATAGGTTGTCCCAGTAAGTAGGCAGTCTTGGTATATGGAGCATTCCTAGCATGATGGGGAAGGGTGTTCACTTGTGGACTTAGTTTTGTGTATATTAGCTTTTTTGTGTACATTAGCTTTCAGTGTAATGGATGGTGGATGTGATTACCTGGTGAAGAACGCAATTTTTCAACACCAATTATGAGGAATAACAGGATAACAGATGTTGGAACTGATCAGACTAAAGAGCAACCTCTTCATAGGACCATGCAAGCTGAAAAGAGGTATGTAAATGTACAGTATCCACAAGGGCAATTCAAAATGATGTGGAAGAAGGACAATTCTAAAGGGAATCAGAAAAGTTCTTAGGTGAGAGATGACACTTGAAATCAGTCTTTGAGGTATAATGGTGAGCTGGCCATTCTAAGAAGCCAGGTGAGGATGGAGAGAGATAGCCTGTGTGAAGTCATACTTATTTTTTTGTATTAACATTTTTAATTTAAAGTTTTGGGTTCCAAATTCTGTCCATCCCTCTGTTCTTCCTCTCCCACCTCCTTGAGATTGTAAGCAATAGGATATAGGTTATACTGAAGTAAAACATTTCCATAGTAGTACATTTGTCAGAGAAGACACAAAAGGAAAAAAAGATAAAGAGAAAAAATAGCATTGTCTTTTCCTTTTGCTGTAGCCTTAAGAAATTTGGTGATCTCTCTGATTACATCAATTCCCAGTTGCCCATTTCCCCCTCTATGTTCCTACTCCATGATATCAGTCTTAGCTTTAAGTCTTCCCTTGAGTGCATTACAACATACTTATAATAAAGGCCAATTGCTTTTAACATTACTGACTAGTCAGAACTTTTGTCAATTCTTCTGAGTTCCTCAAATGGTCTATAGTACATACATATTTTATAATCAAAGTCACTGATAATAATTTTGACCAGTAAGGGCCAAGGAAAAGACCCTCTGGCAATCTACAAATATTCTTCCAAAATGCTTTCACTTCTTTAATGAATACTCTATGTATATATTCCTAAACCTAGTCAAACATTCTGATAATTCTCAAGCCTATTTATACATCCCTAATATCTCTGATGACCTCCATTCCCTTATGTCAAACTGCCTACATATGGACATCTTAAACCACACATGTCCAAAGCTGAATTCATATTCATTCCTCCCAAACCCTTTCCTTTCCAGACTTTCTTTTTTTTTTTTTTTTACTATTGATGATACTTCCATCTAAATCTTTTCTGCTTGTAACATATGTGGCATCCTCATCTATTCCTTCCCCCTCCCCCACACATATATTTCCAATCTGTTACCAAGGCTTATCAATTTTACCCTTATAACATCTCTCAGATAAGTCCCTTTATCTTCTCCAATACTGCCACCACCTGGCCCAGGCTTTCATCTTCTAAGGAACAGAGTACTGCTGTAGCCTGCTGGTCCATCCTTCTTGCCAAAAGTTTTGTCCCACTCCAATTCCTTCTCCACTTAGGTTACAAAATGATTGTTCCAAAGAGCAGATCTGAAAACATCCCTCCTCTACTTTATAAACCCCATTGACTCCTTCGTACCTGCAGGATGAAATATAAAATCCTTTGACAAAGCCCTTCATAATCTATCCCACCCCTATATTCTAGTCTCTTTACATCTTATAACCCCCCCATCCCATTTCATTATATGTATAAAATGTCTACAATTTACAAAAATGTATCCTTTTTTCCAGTAACACTGATCTCCTTCCTTCTTGGACAACACACTCTTTTTCTTTTTTAAACGATGCATTTTCACTGGCTGTCTCTCCTGCATGGATCTTCTCTCTCCTCATCTCTGCCTCCTAGCTTCCCTTGCTTCCTTCAAGTTCTAGCTAAAATCCAATTTTCTACAGTATGTTTTTTTATCACTCTTAATTCTAATACCTTTATTCTGCTTATTATTTTCCATTTATTCTGAATGTAGATTGTATATAATTGTTTACATGTTACCTTCCTCATTAGACTGTGAGCTCCTCAAGGACAGGGAATGTCTTTTGCCTTTCTTTGCATCCCCAGTGCCTAGCATAGTGCCTCACTGACAATCCACATTGTCCACATCTTTCAATGTGATTTTAGAGTAAGCACAAGTGGGGCAGCCAGGTGGTGCAGTGAATAGAGCACCAACCCTGGAGTCAGGAGAACATGAGTTCAAATCTGGCCTCAGACACTTGACACAAAAACTAGCCGTGTAACTTTTGGGCAAGTCACTTAACCCCAATTGCCCTCCAAAAAGCAAAAAAAAAAACCCAAAAAACAAGAGTAAGCATGAGTGATATTTTATATGTCTTGTTTAAATTCAGGTATAAAAATTCTGTTTTATTCCCTTATCTACCAGTTTAGTAAAGCTCTCAAAAAGGAGATGCAATTAATATGGCATAATGCATTCTTGACCAAGCAATGCTGGCTTTTAGTAATTACTGCCTCACTTTCTAAATGCTCACAACTATACCTTTAATTTAATAGAATTTTACTAGAAATTGAAGCTAAGGCCACTAACAATACTGTATAAATTACATCTTTACATTAAAAGGTGTGAGGGGAATAAGGCAGATTCCCCCCACCCCATTTTGTCTTGAGTGAACTCTCCTATTCTTCATGATCTTTCAGTTCCCACAGAACGAGGCTTAGCAATTCAATTAAGCAGTCACATATATCTTATAGGACGACTCTCACTTTTTCTCTTCATTGAAATAATTTCTGTCTGTGTCTTCAGAATTTTATTCTTAAAACTTTTCCATCTTTCTTAAGATAGACTTCCCTCAGAATAATTTTTTGGCCATGCTTTTTTTCTACTTCTTTTTATCCCTTCAAAATTCCTGTTTCACCCCTTCCCCAATTCTAAAATGCACATCTGTTTGTATCTGGCTTTCCTGTTCTTCACTCTCATTAATTCTAAGATAGACCAACCACTTCCTTCCAAGGTTAATATAATTTGTACTTCAGCAACCAATTATTCCTTAGAAATTGGAATCAAGTGCTGAATATCGCTTTTTTGCTTTTGTACCTTTAGGAGGAATTACCATTATTCCAAGTCATGAACTTCTCTTTGCCTTTGTCAGAGTTTCCAGCAGATGGCCAGATAACTGAAGTCTTCTTTCACTACTATATCATGCCTCTGTGCCTCCTTTGTCATCTATTTTCTGAACTCTTCATCTGTTTCCTCCTTTCTTCCTTCCAAATAAGGCTGGTTTCTATTTTTCTCTCTGTTGAAGTTCATATAAATGCTCTCTGTTCTACTTTCTCCACCACCCAACTACCCCAAGAGGATGTGAGCCTCAAATTATATAGTTTATATAATGAATTTTTATACATTTCTGCTCTCATTGTTATTATTCTTTTTTCTACTGTGTACTTATATTGTTTTTATGTTGTCTATTAGACTATTAATTCTCTTTTGCCAGTATGAATACCATTATTCTTAGAAAAAACACAGAATTAAAAAAAAACAACAGTAACATAAATTGAATAGGTCTTCCTCTCCATCTTCTATTATTGTCATTCTAACTGCCCTCAGTGGTATTATTTTGCCCTTCATCGATTTCCCCCTTATACTCAATGTGACTAAAATAATCCTCTTTGCTACCCATAGCATTTATGTCAATCTTCAGTTTGATCTAATATTTACCCATCTTAAAATGATTATTTATAATACCTTGCCACTTTTAACGTATTTTTCCTCAATTTCTTTTATATGTGTTTTTTAATCTATGCTGAAGTCTGAGTTCCTCGTACCATCACATCTCTTTGTACAGACGGCTACATCTCTGTTCCCCCCCCAAGTCATTAATGACATCAGAAATATATCTTCTGTTCATATGTGAAAATTGTTCATGATTCCTTGAAAGAGATAATATCAGTGATAGCTTTGTCCAACAACCTTCTCATCATTAATATCAGGTAAGGAATAAAACATAGAGTTATATGCTTACTAAAGATTTTTGTTATTCTCATGAAGCAATTCAGGGTGAAGAAACTAGTGGTAGAATCCTCCTAATACTCCTGTTTGTAAATAATAATGATGATGGCTCTATCAAGCACTAGAATATTACAGAACATTTAGAACAAGAATCATAATCATTCAAAAGAGTTTGGCCTGACCTTTCACATATGAAAAACTAAGTGGATAAACAATGTTTATTGTCCAGATTACAATATATAGCAGATAGACATTTGTAATTTGACTATATCTTATATTTCAAGCTATTTGAGAGTAAAGACTCTAATTTTTTTAAATTGTATCTTCAGGGCAATGACATATAGTAGGTACAAAATAAAAGATTTTTGATAGACCAATGCATTGACATAGAGCACAAATGTATGGTGATTTTTGACCCATATTTGGGTACGAGAAGGAGAATGTGTTGGGCTGCCTTGAGGAAATTACAAAGCTTCCATATTTACCCCCAAATATTCCAATGAACAAATGACTCTCATTTTCATAATGTTTTGAGTTGTATGATTATGAATCATCAAACATTACAGTCCATCAAGAACAAAAATAAATATAATTCACAGAGAACTAGAGAGTACCCTCATAGGGATGAAGGAGATAGAACACACACATAATTAACAAATGAAGGAGGTTGAGTAGATGGAATTTCATCCAGGAAATGTATGATAGAAAAAAAGTATTAGTTACACTGGAAACATGAGGATTATCTAGTAGGCAGTACATGCATTTCATTGACATGTTTTCTATTTCAAGAGAAAGGTAGGAAGGCTTTTAGCACCCTCTGCAAATCCCATGTGGGAGGATATGAACATATTGTATGGATTGGGTGTGTCTGGAAGTATAAAAATTCACATTGAACATATTCTTTTTTTAATATAAATTTTTTTTATTTATTTTCGCGTTTACATCATTCATTTCCATGAGATTTTTGAGATATAAATTTTCTCCCCGTCTTTCCCCTACTCCCAACCCCAAAACAACAATCCCACTGAAAAGCCCCTACCCCAAACTGCTCTCTTTCATGCCCTCCTCCAACACCCCTCTAACTTTCTGGTAGGGCAGGGAGGGTCTCCCTACCGCAGTCCCTGTACATCTTAATTCACAGATGCATGTATTGTAGAGCTTTAAATTCTAGATTCTTTCAGTTCCTCCCTTGTCACCCATGCCCACTGGAAGGACAAGCAATTCAATACAGGCTGTACATGTATAATTACACAGGACATCTTCACAGTGGAAGATGTTGTGTTGTGACAATCTGATCATATGTCCCTCCTTCCTATCCTGCCCCCCACCTTGTTCTGTTCTCAACCCTGTCGCTGTCCCTTTACTGAAGTGTGTGCTTCCAGCAACCCTCCCCCAGACCCTGCTCTCCCCTCTGTCATCCTGCCTCTCATTCCCATGCCCTAGACTGTCCTGTGTGGCATGATACCCAGGGTAGAATTTATATTATTCCTTCCCTAAACCAAATTCAATTAGAGTAAATAAAAGTAAAGTTGTAACAGTTATCCCTTGCCTCTTCTATGTGGGATGATTAACCCCATTTTGTCTCTCCCTGTCTCCTTTCATTCTAGTCCTCTCCCACCTCAGAATTTCATGTTTTAAAGTATCATCCCTTCATATTCAATTGATCCTATACCCTCTATGTACACATATGCACACATGCTCAGATATGTATTCATATGCATATATAGCCTCCTATATAGACATATGTGTAAATATACATATATATACATTTGTATTCCCTTCCCCTATCCTCATACTAAGAAAAGTTTCATAAGTTACTATTATCATATT
Organism: Pseudocheirus occidentalis; assembly: GCA_028646575.1. Taxonomy (NCBI): domain Eukaryota; kingdom Metazoa; phylum Chordata; class Mammalia; order Diprotodontia; family Pseudocheiridae; genus Pseudocheirus; species Pseudocheirus occidentalis. The sequence goes on from CM053593.1 coordinate 71,622,559, forward strand.
TCCATATTTGCATTTAAATAGTTCAACTTTGATAACTTCCTTATGAATTCTTTCCCATGTTTACCTTCTCATACTTGTGTTTGAATGTCAAATTTTCTGTTCAGTTCTGGATTTTTCCGCAAGAATGCTTGAAAGACCTCATTGAATGACCATGTTTTCCCCTGGAACATTATACTCAATTTTGCTTGGTGGGTGATTCTTGGTTTCAATCCCAGCTCCCTTGATTTTCAAAATATCATAATCCAGGCCCTTCAATCCCTCAGTGTAGAAGCTGCCAGATCCTGGGTTATCCTAATTGTGTTTCTACAGTATTCAAATTGTTTCCTCTTGGTAGCCTGTAATATTTTCTCCTTTAACTAGGAATTCTGGAACCTGGCAATAACATTTCTAGGAGTTTTCTTTTGGGAATCTTTTTCAAGAGGTGTTTGGTGAATTCTTTCAAGTTCTATTTTGCCCTCTAAATCTAAAACATCAGGGCAATTTTCCTTGAGAATTTCTTGAAGGATGCTTTCCAAGTTCTTTTTTTGATCATGACTTGCAGGTAGACCAATAATTTTCAAATTGTTTCTCCTGGATCTATTTTCCAGGTCAGTGGTTTTTTCAAGGAGATATTTCACATCACTTTCTATTTTTTCATTTCTTTGTAACTCTTTA
>CM053593.1:71623712-71644376 GCA_028646575.1 Pseudocheirus occidentalis
TTTGGAGCCCTAAAATTTGTTTAGAGTTGTATTTTATGGGTATTTAGGGTGGCTGTGTGGGAGCTGCGAAACTTTACTGCTTATATGCCACCATCCTTTGAACATATTCTTTCAGGAAACTGCAGATAGTTTTTAAATGACCTCTGTCTTGGAGTGGAGGTGAACATGTGGGATACACATGTCTCTTTTTAGTGAACCCAGCCTATCCTGGCTTTATACCTCTTTCTGTTCTAGTCTCTATGACTGTTGGTTATATCTGTATCTGTTGCTGTGTTTCTCATGTTCTGTTCTTTCACCCATGTCTCTTTTTTCTGTCATGAAAATATGTGTCATCCTTTTTCCCATGGGGAGTGGTCTTTTACTTCCTCTGGTGCTACTCATTGGCATGATATCCTTTTAAAATCCCAGATGAAAGCAAACCCCAAGAGTAAGAACTCTTCTTTGTAAATAATAATGATGATGGTGGCTCCAACAAGCACTGGAACATTATGGGGCATTTGGAACAAGAATCATAATCAGTCAAAAGACTTTGGCATGACTTTCAACATGGGAAAAACCAAATGGATAAACAATATTTATTGTCCGTGTATGTATATATACAGTAGACAGACAAACTATATTTCACTGTAACTATTCTATATAGTTTTCTTAGAGTAGATTGCAAAGTGTTTGAGAGTAAGACTCAATTTTTAGCCTCTTGATAGTAAAGGAATTGGTCAAGTCTACAGCAACTCTGCAGCTAAAATATTGTCAATTCAATTACAACTACTTAGAACTAGATAAATTTTAGCCTTTGTTGGTGGAGTTTCTTTGTCCAGAACATTTTGTATGTCATTCAGGAGGTAAAAACAGAGAGTTTAACCAATTCCTATATGTGTATGACCTCTATATATGCTGATGTGCTACTTTATAAATGAAAGTAATACTCAGTTATGACTTACATTCTGAAAACAGATCTACAGAAAAATAAAAGAGTAAATGAGGTAAATTTTCTTTAAAAATTTAATTTGAATTCATGCATTTGCTTTAAATACTCAGAAGAAGAAATTTATTTTTGCTTGAATTATTTGGATACTTGCTTTGTCTCCTCTGTATTTCATTTATGTGAATCTTACATAGGATGAAAAAATATAACTGATAGACTCATCACCAATATATAGGATGAATGATCTGAACTATAACCTTCTTAAACCAAATTTATATACTAATGACAAACCAGATGCAGCCATGGAAAGAAGCTTTAGCTGAAAGCCAGTCTGTGGACTCCTTTCCTTCACTTATTAGGCAGAATGAAACACACTGACCTGATTTCTTGATTTCTTGATTCCTTTCTGATTGTTTATGTATATACACAGCACAGTTTGTATATGTGCATGTATTTATAAATATGCATGTACATATACATACATATTTTACATATGTGTATATTTCTTTTATGAGAAATTTAATTTTTTATTTTTATTAGGTTACTTGGGTTTTTGGTAATGTTAAAACAGCTTGTCTCTACAGACTTCTTAAAATTGGGTATTGAATTACCTGCTCTAAGCTTCTAAAAATAAGCTTCTAAGGATGTTGTAATAAAAAGTTGGCTTGTGACTTGAAAAGCTCAACCTAATGCACTTCTTTTGTTCTGGAAACATAAATGAGTGAGTTTTCCAGCAGCAACATTTTGATATTCATTTTAGTTACATTTGCATAACTTTGAATCTCTGTAGAATATGCATGTCATAGCATGACATCTGTCATGTCATGTTTCTAGTCTCAAATTTTATTTTAATTTCTCTATTTAATAATTTTGTACTAAAGGATAAAAATATAATTTAGATCACTAAAAGTCAATTGAGTCATCACAATATACAAGGAAAGAATATTGTCCAAAACTATTAAGATTTTTTTAAAAAAAGAAATCCATTTCATTTATAATTTGCAATGCCTTCAGGACTATTATTCAGTTTGAATGAATCTTAACTGCCAGCCTGACAGGCAATAAAGGTTTCTAGTTATTTTACTCTTTTACATTTTCTTCCATATAGAATACTTCAGCCTGAGAAATCCACAACTTAACATTCCAAACTAAGCCTGTTTTGATGTTTCCTTTCAACTACTTCAGGGAATCAGGTTTTTAAAGTGACTAACTCACTGATGACTGCAACTGTTAATCTCAGACATGAAAAGTGTTCTAATATAGCCCCACAATTTAGACAGAAATTATCATAAAACAAAACCACTCTTTAGAGCTTTGTGGGTGGTAATAGTGCTGAATGATAAATGGAACTGAATTTTATAAGCTGTAATTGTGAACAATTCAGATTTCGTTGTTGTATCCATCACCTCCCCACATGGATCAACCAATAAAATTGTTTAGGACTTCAGAAGGAGTCTGAGGAAGCAAGTTCCTCATTTAACTGCCCACAGCATCACCTCAGGGACAAGCCAACTGATATAAAGGGCAAATGTTAATTAAAAAACTTGTAAAGAAAACTGATGATCACTATTCAAAGTTTGCTTACCTGCAAAATTCAATTTGGGCTGTGCTCAGAAAGCTCAGTAGTCCTTTCTAAAACTGGTTCTTGTGTATAGCTAGAGCATTCTGCAATAGGGCTGTTCCATAATGAAGCAATTAAGACATTTTCCAAAAGAAGGATTTTCAACTCAAGTTCATTATGATCAGAAAAAAAATCATATGGATTCAATGCATAAAAAAGAAAACTAGAAAGAATTCATTGCCTTTCACTATTAATGGAGTTTTACCATCTTAGAGTACACTGTATGTCATCTTCGATGAATAATGCATACAATTTGGATTGACTTTATTCTCTCACAGGGAACTATCTTATTCTCGGGTAAAGGAAGAGGAATTAAAGACCCCATTAAAAGCATAATTTTTAATATGAAAGACTGAAAAAAGAAAAAATTCTGAAGTCTAGGATATTTTGCCTTCTTTTTGTTTTATATTATATTATATGATACATAAATCTATGAAAATCTTACCAAATGTTTTAAATTCTATTAATTTTCTAAACAATCAAGAAACTTTAATATGATCATTATTGTTATAGACTAATTTTCTGCTCCTATCTGAGATCTACTGGAACGACTCATCCAATTTAATGAAGAAGAGGACTTAACTATTAAGTATTCTGATTTTCCATTTTCAGCTACATACCTGGGCATTTTGTTCCTTATGATACCATACAAGAAACAATTATTTGCTGAACACTGACTAGGTACAAAACATACGATATACAAGAAACTATTATGGGAAATTTAGGATTAAATTTCAGATAACAAGCATATGAGTATAGAAATTTAAGTAACAGTGGATGAATTCATTTGTTAACTAATGAAAAACATTTATCAATTACTATATGTCAAGCAATATATTTAGGACCAGGGATACAAATCTAAAGACAAGACATTGTTTGCACTCCAGAAGCTTAAATTCTAAAGGAGGAGGCATTGTAAATATATGGTACAAGTCTTACTCTTAATAACCTTACAATCTTATAAGGGCAGAAATCTTACAAAGGTGTTTTTTTGCTTATGACATGCACACACACACATACACACACATGATATTGATATATGCATAAATGTATGCAACAAATATATCCATATATACACAGATTTATGTACATATTTACATAAATATTTGTGTGATTTTTAAAAAAAACTTATTTTCTAGTTTATCTTAGGAACATTTTGTAGTCTCCTAAAAACATAATTTTTAATTTTATGTTGGTTCAGGTATGTTGAAACTAGAGTGACAGTGAGACATAAGATATTGAATATCACATTGTTTAAAAAATGAAGCTTAGTTTTTCCATTTCAAGTGTATTGTATTCTGTGCTTTGGGAAAAGACATGTAAATTAATTCCTCAAAGTCTTGATTTATTTAGTGTTCTAATCAATGATTAAACCAGATCATTTATCATTGTCTCCTATTCCCCATCTTACTCCTTGTAATCTAAGTGTATTTTCTTCATCTTTACTCTTTTTTTCTTGCTACCCCTCAAGGTTTGAACTTTCAATATATGCTCCATCCAATTTACTAAGCATCTATTAAGCGTCTACTATGTATAAGGCCCTATGCCAGGCCCTGGGAATACAAAGACAAAAATTAAAAAGAATGTCTTCACTCAAGTATCTTCCATTCTACTATGGAAAATGATATACACACACATACATACATATATATGCAAATATATATATACACACACATACAAATATACATATACATATGTATGTGTCTGAAATATGCACCTGTAATGGTAATTAATTTACATTTGAAGACCCCTTTTTTGTTATGTCAAGTAAGCAGGTAATTAGCCCTTAGTAACTAAGGGATAAGTACCTCTGTGAAAGAAATAGAAGGTGTGAACTCTGCCTCCTGTTGCTGATATAACAGGAAGGGGTTGGCTGATACAGGCAGCCAATGTGTGTGTGTGTGTGTGTGTATGTGTGTGTGGGTACATATTCATATACATATAAGAAAAGCCCCATAGAGCTGACAGTCAGAATTAGAATTTTTCTCCTGGGGGAGAAAGCAAAATTTTAACAGCATCTGGAAGCTGGGCTGCTACTTGCTGGACTGAGAACTGAGTTGGAGTTCTCTATGACTCTATGAGACCAGAATCTGGTGAAGATTGAAGTTGCTGCCAAGAAGGCCACCCCTGGAAGGCTACAAATTCTTCTGGGTCCTAGGTCCAGCCAACTTGTTGGAGGACCAAAGAAGCATGACCAGGATAAGACTTTGTTTGTTTGTGGCTTGGTTGATCTTTGAGTTACTGGCAACAGAAGTTGTGAAGGTTTTGAGATATGCTGGACCCTGTGAACTTCAGTGTGTAGCAGTATAAAGCCAAGCACAAGCAGATTCCCAATAGAATGCTACTGTGAACAGCTTTTAAGATTTGGATTGCGCAGTAATAGTGAGCACTCTGTTTATTCCATTACAAATCAAGATTCATTACAATATTCACACTATAATATTCTCAGTATCACATCTTATTACAGAAAGTCACAATATTTAGAACAAGGAACAAAAGAAGAACCATCTGGTTTCCCTAAGAGGGAAACCCTTCTCACTTAAAAATTCAATCAACAGTTCACAATATACCAATCTTCTTTTCATGGGGCAACCATTAACTTAATCTTTCATTCATCTAGCAGTCAGCCATAAGCTAGATTCCCAATTACTAAATATCATTAGTTCCTAATACAGTCATTAGAAAACCACACAAACTTTCCAGCCCTTGATTTCCAGAAAACCTGTTTAATCTAAGGGGAGGCCTTTCCTTCATCTTGACTCTAGGAGGTCTCTCTGATTCCCTGGATCCCCTTCCATGGTTCCAGCTCCCTCCTGAATCTTCCAATCACCTGGATTCAGAAGCAGACAGCTGCCAGGTTCTCGTGAAGTCCTCAGAGATAAACAGCTCCCAGGTCCTTGTCCAGTTTTCAGGGCAATCCCCAGCACACACTGAAGTTCACTGGGTTCAGCTCCTCTCAAACCCTACATCACTTCTCTTACCTGGAACTCAAGGATCAGCCAGGCCATGAATAAACAAAGTCTTATCCAGTTCATGTTTCATTCAGCTTCCAGATACTGGGAGAGGAAGCTCTCTCTCTCTCTCTCTCTCTCTCTCTGTCTCTGTCTCTGTCTCTCTCTGTCTCTCTCTCTCTCTCTCTCTCTCTCTCTCTCTGTGTCTCTCTGTATGTCTGTCTGTCTGTCTGTCTGCCTGTCTGTCTGTCTGTCTGTCTGTCTGTCTCTCTCTCTCTCTCTCTCTCTCTCAACTGGCTTCAGTCTCCATGAATCTTCCTTCACTGAGGAGCCAATTCCAATTCTCTCCCTTCAGAATTCTTCTTTATATACAGCACTGACCTCCTGTCTCAGTCAATAGCCTTCTTCTAAGTCAACAAGGGAGTTTATACCTTCTCACCAATGGACAGGGTTCACACCTTCCATACTTAGCCCTAAGTTACTAGGTACTGCTTAATCCTAAATTACTAAGTGCTAAGTATCTGATAAACTGATTATTATTACAAACAGTAACTGCCCAGAGGACTGGATGAGAATCTGGGAGCTGTCTGCTTCTGAATTCAGGTGACAGTTTGGTGGATTCAGGTAGAAGCTGGGACCATGGAAGGGGATCCAGGGAATCTGAGAGAACACTCCAAGTCAAGATGAAGAAAAGTCCTCCTTGGATGTTAAATATGTGATGACATTAAAGTTTACTAGATACTGAGGGGTGGAGGGTTTGTGTAATTTTCTAATGATTGTATTTAGTTAATAATGATACTTAGTGACTGATTGCTAGATAAGTGACTTATTAAGTTAACCTATGATTGCCCCATGAGTGGAAGACTGACTTGTATTGTGAAATGCTTGAATAATTAAGTAAGGAGGCAAACCTCCTTAGGGATATCAGATGATTATTCTTTTGTTCTTTGTTCTTAATACTGTGACCACTTTGGTGAAAACTATGTGGCCATTCTAATCTTAAGCTGTTATGAACACTATATTGTGATTTTCTGTGATAAGATGTAATGTTGTGAATATTATATTGTGATTTGTTTTGAATGTTTGCCTTGGTTTGTTATGGAACAAATGGAGTGTTCACTATACCATGTAATCAGAACCTTAAAAGCTGTTCATGGTAGCATTATTTTGGGAAGCTGCTCATGCTTGGTGTTATAGCACCTAATAATTTGAGGAGAAATAATTAAAGTATCAGAAAATCTTTCTAGTAGGAACTACTAAAAGGCACATGAGCTAAGCCTTAAAACTAGCATTAGGATTCACAAAGTGGAAGTGATGATGCTGAGAATTCTTAATTTAAGTTTATAAAAGAAATACTATGGAAGAGAGAATGCCAAATATAAGTCACAGCAAATATATTAGTTTAACTAGAACATAGGTAGAGTACATGAAAAATGTAAAATGAACATTGAATGCAACCAATACAGATTATGAGGGGTTTTAAATGTTATCCCTAGTAGTTTGCAGTTTATCCAAAGGCAACAATCCAAAGGTAGCCTACAAAAATTGATCGAAGAAAAACATTTTGTTTAGATGATTATTTATGCTAATTTTCTTCCCTATGTTATACCTTCTCATACTTAGGACACACCCACACCCACACCCACCCACCCACACACAAACACACCCACACACACACACACACATACATGCATATATATATATATATATATAGCTAAGTAATTAACTATTTTAAAGATATACGATTTCAGTCTGCTAAACTTGTGTGTAAAACCTTTGTATCAATATTGATCAGTGGAATTGTTGTATAGTTCTCCTTATCCCTATGCTAATTTGGATATTGATTATATTTGTCTTTAATTTGCTAGAATTCTTTCATTGCCTTTTTTCTGGGAAAAATATATTTGTATTGGCTAGGGTACTCCCATCTTACCGGATTTAGTATCTGATTTATGTAAAAATGACAAAAATAAATGCATTATTTTAAGACAGTATTTCAAAAGACTATAAAATAATGGAAATATGAGAAAATAATTTAAATGTAAATAAGACTAAGTAACATAAAAGTCATAATGGGAAAATTTTTATCTCTGAAAACATATTTTGACAAAATAAAATAAGATTGATATGCTAAGAATGTGACTAATATTTAGAAAACCAACATAATCATAACCCTAAATCAAGACTAAAAAAATACATTTTAAAAATCTTTAGAGAAATAAGTAAATTGCTTATTAGGAGGCTGGGAAACAATGAAATAAGACAAAGAACCATTTTATATTTTTATATTTATGATTTGTGTTTTTGATACAAAGAAGAAAGATTATTATTGTTAGCCACAGCACAGAGGAGTTTTTTTTCTTACTTTAGTACCATGAGTCATATGAGTGCTAGTGTCACCTGATAGTTAAGTAGCCTTAGAGAATTTTTCTTCTTGATTCTGGCACCAACTCACACTAGCACTCTAGATCTGGAGAACAATTAGATACCTTGGGAATATAATAAGTCTTTGTAGAATGAAATAGAGTTATTGTGACTAACGGGTCAGGTATAAGTCCTTTGTTTTGGTCATATTATGTTATAATGTAATGAAAATTGTCATACTGAGTGCCTGCTTTGTAAGTAACTTCTTAATGTGACCCAAGTAAAACTCTGATCCTTTCAAAACAGGAACCCATGAATAAAGGTAGAACCAGAGACACTGTAGTGAGACATTCCCAGAATTAAAACCATTCTGTTCGAATTTAAACCTGCAATTGATAGAATCATAGTCTATAGGACTAAAGGAGCACAGGTGTGATTTTCCATAGAGGTGATATTATGAGTCTATTGAGACCTGAAATATCCAAGATGAAGCAGACCTTGAAGAAAAGTATAAGAAAATTTCAATTAAAATTAATATTTATTATATATACATAATATATATGTATATATAATTTAAAAATATTTACATAAATCTTTTTGGATAGCTATTCTCCCAATGATATTGTAGGACTATAAATCATGGAACACTACTAATACCAAGTACTTTTAGTTGCAAAATCACCTAGGCTGTAATAGAGAAGCAGATGGTAGCCATGAACAGGTGGAAATATATAACAGACAAGGCCTTATTCAAGAGAAGCAGCATTATAAATGTCATCAAAACCTTAACAATAAAAAAAGTAAGATATGCTGGTAATGTGGAGAAATAAAAGATAACCAGTGGATGGGCTGAACACTTCACTGGTATTGCTTCAAGGTCAGGAAAATTCAAGGAATGCTTCTAGTATGCCTAATACACCTGCTGTAGTGATCTTAGGGAGGGAAAAGTGGCTTGAAATAAGCATTTGTTAAACACATACTATTTGTTAGATTCTGTACTAAATATTTTATAAATACTGTATCTTTTGATCCTCAAAACTGTCCTGTGAGGTAGATAACGTTATTATCCACATTTAACAGTAGAGGAACCTGAGGCAGACAGAGATGAAATGACTAGCCTATGATCACTTAGCTGATAAGTGTCTGAGGCCATACTGAACTCAGGTCTTTCAGGTATAATATTCTACCTAATACACCAAATAGATGTCCTCATATTCAGGACAAGGACAAGAGTCACAGAGAAGGATCAGGAATGGATGCTTTCTGATTCCCATTGTTAGAATAAATGTCCACTTTGAAAATGAAGCATTAAAGTTTATTTAGAATGGAAATTATTTCATCTGTATGATATGAAACAATCATTTAATATCCTATGTAAAAAGAAAACCAGTTCTATTTAAGACATTATATTTGATGAAACTTTTCACACAAGGATGAACTTTACGTTCATAAGAAGAGATGAACTAATTCTTTTAGATACATTTTAGCTCCTCAGATCAAGATTGATGGTGATGTCAGTTACCAAAGAAAAGCTCCACCAGTAAAACACTTAAATAAAAGGTTTCTCCTTGAATGTTATGATGGCATCATCCATGTGTGAACAGAAGATGGATGTGAAAACTATGCCATTAATTTCACTTTCTAAATACATAACCTTCTGTGATGTTCATTTCCTCTTTCCAAAATAAAAAAAAAAGCTTACTATTTTTAAAAACCTTTGGAAAATATTTAGTCAAGAAAACTAATTTTATATGGGGTTATTTCTAATGAAGTTTAAACTCCAACTAAAAGATTTCCCTTTGGACAAATTAACTAATAGATTTCTAAAATAATTGAGACTAAGAATTCTGTATAGTTCCTTCATGTATTGGATTTTTTCATATTCATTATTCAACTCATATCTCTTTCTAATCACCACCAACTTCCTTTCATTAAAGACTTATTGACAACTTAAGAAAATCAAAACATATAACTTCCAGAAATACAGAAATTCCAATACAGATCCATCCAAAGATGGATGAATGCAGACGACTTCCTAGCTGAGTCACTCTGCTCTCAGAGGAAATAGGGCTTGTTGCTTGCAAAGTAACATTGTTTTCAAAACTATGCTTACAGCATGAAACGGATAGTGAAATAGTGAATCATAATATGTTGAAAATTTAGTGGAAAGTTAATTCATGTATGACTGTGAATGACAAACTAGACCAATCAAATATAATTACAAATGAAAAGTATATCTAAATTTTTGGAGATTGATGTGACAATTGAATGGAAATTTGAATTAGTTATTTTTAAAAATAATGTTCAGAAAGCTATAACTACCTGAATAATTGACTGATTAAATACAAAGATATGCAATGAAAAAGATTCATGATAGATGAAAAGGTATGGGGGAGAATGTTGTTAGAAGCACACAGGGACAGGGACAAAGTAGAGAACACGTTGGGGGGTGAAATAGGAAGAAGGGAAATATAATCAGTCTTTCATAATATGTCCATTGTGGAGATGTTCTGCATAACTACACATGTACAGCCTGTGTTGAATTGCTTGTCTTTCCAGTGGGGATGGATGACAAGGGAGGAAGGGAAAGAATCTAGAATTTAAAGTTCTATAATCAAATGTTAAATATGTGTATGTATATACATATGCATATGTAATGGTAATGTAATTTGGAGATGCCCCTGGATTGACTTGGCTTTTGGGTTGAGTGTTGAAACCCAGAGCTTGTAAATTCCACTTGTGGGATGGACTTGTTGACGTGAAGAGAGGGCGCTGAACTGGGAGGAGCCATGAATGAAAAGGAAGGCTCAAGCCCAGAGAGGGCCAGAAGAAGAAGGACTTTTGGGAAGAGCAGTATCCACTGGTGCCTGAGTTGCTGAGAGAGAGATTGCTAAGAGCTCATTGTAGCTGCCTAGTACTTTTGAGCACTGCCACCTGGAGCTGCTGAGAACTGAAGAGGCATGGCTGTGATGCTGGTATTTTGTCTGTGTGTTTTGATGTCATTTTTCCAGATTGACCTGATGGTGGACAGTGCTGCTGTTGCAGAGGACCTTGAACCTGGCTGCTAGTGCAGAAGCCCTGAAGAAGGACTTTCTTGTTGTATGTTCACAGGAGTCCTGGAAGGGGGCCTTGCTGATACTTTCAGAGGTTCTGGGACTGTCCTACAGGCAGAGTGTGACTTGATGAGGACACTGGCTATGGCTTCATTGAGATTTGTCTCCCCAGGAACTGAGATTGCTGAGGGCTTGCCTCAAGTGAAGATGAAAAAAGGTCTTTCCTTGGCCTTTCTATTCTGAGATGTTATCTTGCCCTTGTTATGGCTTAAGGGTGGATGGCCTTTTGTGCTCTCTTGCTCCCTTTTGAGAAAGTGCTTAGTGTTAATGGATGGTATTGTAATTACTTTGAGTCCAGGGGGTGGGGGGGAAACCTTTGGCCTTTTTTGTAAGTGTACTTTGTTTATGAATGGAAATTGATCTTGATCACCATTTGAGAAGAGATTTTGACTTACCTGGATTGAATTGAGAACTTACTTGTGAAATGTATGAGTTATACTGTATTTTGACTTTCTCTGTTCTGTGAATGTTTGCTGAATAAATGGGGTTTGCTATGCTGGTAATCCGAACCTTGGAAATTGCCTTTGCTTGGCATTACAACATATATATAATAATTATTATTAATTTTGTGCAACTGAGAATTAAGATATACAGACACTGGGGTAGGGAGATCCATCTTGCCCTACCAGAAAGTCAGAACAGTGATGGGGGAGGACATAGGAAAGAACAGATTGGGGAGGGGATCACTGTTTTGGGGTGATGGATGAAAGAATGGGAGAGAATTTGCAACTCAAAATCTCATGGAAATGAATGATGTAAACTAAAAATAAGCAAAAGTCAATTAAAAATAAAAAAATAAAATTCTCTAAAGAAAAAGATTCATAATTTAACTTCTGGTATATAAACTTATTACCTACACAGTTCATGGAAGCTATAGACAGAATTATAGAATTAAGTAGAGAATTTTAAAATAGAAACAAGTTTCAGATATCAGAAATCCATAAAAACACCATGAATTAGTTTAACAAGAGATTAATGGAGTAATGAAGCAAAATGACCCAATGATGTCATGTCCTAGGAAAATCTTAGTCTGTAAGTTACAAAACCGTTGCTTATCTGAAAGAGTGGAGATATTTGCCCACAATGGGATATCGCTGAATATATGATAAATGAAAGTAAAGTCTAGCAAAAAAAAGCAAAAATGACTACTCAAATGATGCTCCATTAAAGATAAATTTAGTATTATTTCAAGACTGATTTTATTACAGAGACATGGATAAACCATTACTTTTATGTTATAAACACATATTCAATATTATTTTGAAAACAATCTGATATGTTGTAGAGGAACTTGGATTAGAATTTAATAGCAGCATAGGTACAAATAACTCAAAAAAATTCCTATGTACTTACAGAAGATTTTTGAGTATTAGATAACCAACATTACATTTGAGTAATCATTTCAGATTATTACAAAATAACATTTCTATGGTTACTTCACATCAGTTATTAAATACAAAAAATCACATAAAGTTTTTAAATATTAGAAATAAATCAATATCTTCTTTAATTACTTATAACTTGATAGATAAAATTTTTTTAAAATATAGTAACCCACTGCATAAAAAGAAATTTAAAAAATCTACACTCTTGTGGCAGAATTGTTGCTGGTGCTGCTTTGAATATTTATGAAGACAGGAATGGAAGACATAATGAAGTGGCCTTGATCTATCAGCAATCCTGTGAATTACACATGGTAATTAACATGTTTAAATATGAAATTATGTGGCTTTGTTTAATGCCTAAACACAGCTGTGAATATTCACTGTCCATCAAAACCTGACAGCAGTAATGAGTACCTTTGTCAAATTTGTGGGAGTTAATTTTTGGCAGAATTCTGACTCTTCATCCCTTCTTCAAATGCGGTATTGTGTTTGTTGTTATTTCTAATGAATAAGATACTAATGTAAAGGGAGATTCAACATCCTCCCTGGCATACCTGTCTTAGAAATCTGTCTCTAAGTCCTGTCTCTTTTGTTAAGGCTCGCTTTTCTAGTCCCTGTTTTTCTTTTTACTTAGAGATACCTCACATCTTCTGACTACTATAATGCCATTGACTTGGTTTCTTCCCCTTAGTACTTTTACCTTCAATACTTTTCAATCAATTTCTTCACCTTGGAATCTGTGTCTATTTTATACCTGCTTTAGAACATAGATGTGTCAAATTGCTGTCTAATTTCTCTGGTATCCTCTTTTTAAATTTTATTTATCATATTGTGCTTAAGTCATGTTGATGGTATAAATGCTACCATATTATTATAAAAATTTCAATGACTAACAATTTATATGGTGATTTATGCTTACAAAACAATTTCCCTATATCTATTGTGTGAGGAAGGTTATGCAAGTCTTATTATATTGCTTTTGAAAATAAAGGAACAGGATAAGAAAAGTTAAAGTACTCACCAAGGTCATTAAGCTATTAATTTTGAGCATTAAGGTATCTAGAGTTTTTGTTTTATTTTGCTTCAAGTACAAAGTTAATTTCATAATACCATGGTCAATATTCAGAGACATTTTTGTTGCCCAATATTGGAAGTCTTCTAACTAAGAAGAGATGACTGTTTGCCAGGATCTTGTAGAAGCAATTCTTGTTTTCAATAATTCATTGGATTGATGGACTCTTTTAAGTCTCAGTACTTTGAATGTATATAAGTTCAGAAGAAAATAGGAAATAAATTTTATTTTTTATTTCCCGAGAATACTTCTTTTACCTAAAATTACTCTTTTGGAGGTGTGAAACAGTTGTTTGGATATAGGAGATATTCCTGACTGAAAAGAATGGTTTGCAATTCTATTACCACTATTACTATTTGTTCACGTAGTCTTTTATGAGAGCATGAATTAAATCTCAATTTAACAAATATTTATTAAGATCCAAAACATTAAAAGGAACAGAATGTCTTTGTGTAACTACAAAAATGGTCAGATAATTGATGGAATAATTCAGTTATTTCTCTGTAACACAAAAAAGGAAATAAATACTATTTAAGTATACAGTTTATTTGTGCTATTATTGAAATCAGAAAATAGATTAAATACAAATGTGAAAGTTACTTATTTGAATATAGAATTGTAAAATCTCAATTTTAGTGTCAGTCTCAGAAGTCAATTTTCCCAATTCAAGGTAAAAAAAAATGTCTCCTCTACAAGATTCCTGACAATGGATCATTCTGCCTCTGTTAAAAGACTTAAGAGAATGTAGTAGTCATTTACATTCTTATGGTTCTAATCATTTAGTACTTTCCCCTTACATCATACCTACATGTACTGGTTCTCAACATCTTCCCATTGCTCCTTGTTTTGACCTATGGGATTAAGTAAAATAAATTTAGTCCTCATATACATGATAGCCATTCAAATATTTGATAAAAACCACCATTTTCCCCATATGAATTTGCTTTTTTCTAGGCTAAAAAATGATCCTCATTTTCTTCATCGAATATTTATACTTCCAAGTTTCTACTTTTGTTATCATCCTAGTTGTACTCCTTTGACAGTACTCCAGTTTTCCAATGTCCTTCCAAAAATATGGCATCTAAGACTGAGCACAATTGTTAAGATTTGCAACAGGATCATTAGCTTTCTTTTTCAGAATGCATTTCAGAATGTTACAAGACAAGGTTACATTAGATTCATGTACAATGTCACAAAGTGGATTGATTAAGCTCACAGTCCACTATGATTTCAAACTCTTTCCCTATTACCTATTGTTTAGCCACCCCTCCCTAATCCTATGCTTAAGCAATTAGTTCCTTAATCATTACTTTCTATATCCAGTCCTCAACTTAGTTCCAAATGTTTATGTTAATTATCATCTAGCCCACAACTTGGGATATTCTCCACAAGGATGTATTATTAGAAATTTTATTAAATTTCTTCCTGAATTGAGCTTTACTGTGTCTATGAAATTCCCCTGATACGTCAATTTAGTAAGAATATCAAATAAGAAAATGTATATTGAATGGTATGACTTTTTATTGATGAAGTCATACTTCCAGCTGGTTCTTAGAGATGACTGCTTCTCTTTTACAATGTCAGTACGTTATTCCTTTAGTAATATGTGCAAGAATTTTGTCACGAACTAAAGTTATCATCCTTTCTATAGGTTGGCAAATCTACCTTTCATTTTATTATTTTTTTAATTGGGTCATTTGTCTATTTCTAATCTTGTGCTACCTATTTTGCCATCCATGATTTTGCAAAAGTCATAGTGGCTTAGCAATTACAACTGTCTTTTTTTCCTATATTCTCAAAAGAATTTTATCTGAGTCTTCTTATATGAACTATTTTAGGACAGTTAGTTGCCCCTTAATATGCTTACTGACATTTGAGTCCATGATTTTGATCACTTCATGTTTTCTTTCTAGTATGATGAATGTTACCATTGGTCAAGAAAATATAAGCAAAGCAACAGTAGAAAAACTCTCCCTCTTTTCTCTACCATCTTCTAATATTTTCCCT
This sequence comes from Pseudocheirus occidentalis, assembly GCA_028646575.1. NCBI lineage: Eukaryota > Metazoa > Chordata > Mammalia > Diprotodontia > Pseudocheiridae > Pseudocheirus > Pseudocheirus occidentalis. The sequence goes on from CM053593.1 coordinate 71,639,151, forward strand.
CACACCTTTGATATTTCTTTCTTCTCCAACAGAACTAATAAAGCCCCTTTATGGTCCTTAATAGAAATTTCTAGTCTCAAATGGTACTATCCTTTGACTTACTTGACAGTATTCTGATAGGCATCACCTTTAACTATTCATGTTTAGTTACGCTGTGATAATTTAATCAATGTATCTTTTAAAAATCCACTTGATTAGTGGTTTTCCTGTGCATCTATATTGTTCTCCTCAGACATCTAATCTTCTTCCTTATAGGTGTCATTTGCATTTCTATCATCAGAATTTCCATTTTTAAAATCATAAACTCTTGGACTAACTTTCCCTACTAGATCTTAGTTAATGGGACCTTACCTATCCTTTCTCTGAATGTTTTAGAATTGGTTCTTTTAATATGAAGGGTGTGAATTAGAGAGCATCCCCTTTATATGTCACCAACTCTAAGCTATGGTTTTTACTTTGTCTGAAGGTTCCCATAATTTCTATGTCAGAAATCTGCTCTTCTTTGATGGTCAGAATCAAATATAAAATAATGAAACCCTGTGTAATTTAGAGAATTGAGGCAAGTGTTATGTTTAATATCAATAGATGACATCTATGCAATTTTTTAGTCCTTAATAAGCTCAGTAGATAGGCTGTTGTTATTACCATTCTGGGATTAGGAAATTAAGACACATAGTTGTAAGATACTGCAACATGTTGGAATAAAAATAGAGAAAAATCTTAAGAGGTAAAACAATATTACAAAACTCTTCTATGTTTATCTGTCTATCCATCCATCCATCTATCTATCTATCTATCTATCTATCTATCTATCTATCTATCTATCTATCTCCACCCCCTCTCTTTCTCTGTCTCATAATAAAAATAATTTTAAAAAATTTCTATAGCAATACCAGCCAGGAAAATGTTTGGCTTTCTCCATCATCCTCCTGACTTATATATCACTTGAATTAGCCTAAGTTAATTTAACTAACACAGAACCTGTGTCAAACATACTATTGTCAAAAGATCTTGGGACATGAGAGGAATTGGCACTTGCCAGAGAAATGGAAGGTGCTCACACAGGTAAAAATGTACAGAAGATTACAGATCCCCTGACCCGTCCTGGTGCTAGGGTGTAAGACAAAATAAATGGATAAGAAACTATTAATTTTGTATTATAACATAAGGAGAACCTCCAGAGATAAATTCCTCATTTGACTCTGCATTAGAGCTGGATACTGAATGACTAAGTGTTTATGACTATTAAAGTATTAGGATTTGAAATACAGAACTACTTATCATCATTTTTGATTAATTTTAGTATGGATATATCTGATATTTTAATGAAAATTTACAATTAAAATGACCAAAGAATTATGGAGAATGCACACATAAAATGCTTGATGATATAGAAATGATTTAGTTAAATATTAAACATGGTAATGTGAGCATTGTATACATTTACATGCCATACAGCATTTAAAACTTTAGGAAAACAAGGTTCACAAAGAAAACAAATGAACGAATCCCATAGAATCTCAAAATATTGTGTTTTGTTTATTCAATAGTCATTTCTAAATGGCATAAAATAGGTGCTTAATGCATACTTGCTGATTTATTTGTTGAAGATGATATCAAGTTGAATTCTGCCTTTTAGACTCTTGAAAGACAGATTTTTTTGTGAATTTATTTCTATATGTCATTTTTGATGAGTGCATCATTGATCATTGTTTAGAATACAATTAAATGTTAATGGTATCAGAGCTGAGAAGTCATACAAAATTAGACTTGTTGACCAAGGAAACTAGAAAACCCAAAATTTGTAGGTGAGTGAAAAATTATTGTTAACTTTACTGTTTATGATTTGGCCTGAAATTGGTAGTAATAAGAAATGTAAGACTGATCATTACAGTTAGAATTCTGTTATAATAAAGTCATTGGATATTGACTTAACATGATATGTTATTGAGGACGGTGAACTTTCACTATTAGTTTTATATTTCATATTGTGCAACAGGTCATTTCCATAGCTAGTTCATATAATGGTCTTATACTTTGTATGGTATAGGAAGAAAGTGCTGGGACAGAAGGGGGCAGTGGTAAATCACAACTTGTTTCAATATACTTGCTAGCTGTGTTGGTAATTCAGCAAGATTCTTGGGAATCCAGATAATAGTCAATATTTATTGATTTCTCCTCTAAAGTGAGATCAATACTTTTATGGTATTGAGTTGTTAAACATAAAACAATACATTGTCAAACGAAATAATTCATAAACTACACAGAAAATGTAGCATGGAAAATCCCTTAAAGTAGGTAGTTAATTTTTCTTTCCTTCTCTTCATGTTAGAGTGACTTCTGAATATCTTGGGAGCACTACTGCCTTGTCTGTAATTCTTTCCTTCTCTTTCCAATTAAGATCTTACTTGCTTTATGATGCTATATAACCCCAGCTGAAAAGCACCTTTCACTCTTTGAAATTCACATAGTACATCACTGGAGGAATTATCCTTTGGATTCTGGCACCTTTCGCTTTCTTTTTCTTTTTTGTCTTTTTGGAGCTGGGAAGGCAGGGTAATTGGGTTTAAGGGACTTGCCCAAGTCCACACAGCTAGTAAGTGTTAAGTGTCTGAGGCCAGATTTGAACACTGGTCCTCCTGACTCCAGGGCCAGTGACCTATTCACTGAACCCTCTAGCTGCCACTGGCATCTTTCTTATATTATAATGGTAAGTGCCCCAACCTGTCAGGAGGAAAATTTTGTCTTAATTCTCTGAAAGAATGGATTTCTTCACTCTTCTTTAGGGAAGTCAGTATGATATAGTCAGGAAAATTGCCTCCCCTAGGGTCAGAGGATCTGCTGTTTAAATTCTGACTCTGCTTCTTATTACATGAGTGGTCATGGGAGTGACATTGAATTCATCCAGACTCAGTTTCCTCATCTGTAAAATGAGAAGAGTGGACAAGATGACTCCCGAGGACCATTCCAATTCTAACTTCATAGGGCAGTTAGGTGGTGTAGGGGACAGAATGCTGGCCTTGGAATCAGGAAGTTCCAAACTTTAATGCTGCCTCACATATTTGCTATCTGTACAACTCATGCCAAGTCACTTAACCTTGTCTAGCTTCTGTTTCTTACTCTGTAAAAATGAGAAGAACCATAGCACTTAACTCACAGGATTGTTATTACACATCAAAAGAAATAGAATTTAATACATTGTGATTTTTAATATACTGACATGTGCACCTGTCATACTTACCTTATTAAATTTTAAGTACTCTGAGTCCAGGTATTGTGATCTGTTTAGGTGTTTAACTGTAGCACCTTGCATAATATATAAAATGCAATAAAATACAGTACAGTACAATATAATACAGTGCAGTACAATACAACACATCACATATACACATTCATACAACACAGTACACTGTAGATGATCAAAAAATTTTGATAAATTTGGAATGACCCAGCTAATCTGAACTCTTTTAAGTCTTTAAAAGGTGCTCGCTGAAGTGACCAGTTTTCGAAGATCTACTTAATTAAAGCCAGGATAATTTTCTATTCAATTACTTTTAAAGAGCAACAATAGAGACCTTCAAAGACATAATTATAAAAGGAGCTTTCCATTGCTATGTTTAAGCCTACTTTCCTCACCAATGTCACTTCTTTAAATACTTTGGTGGATTATATTTTTTCTTCGTTAGAAAAAATAAAAACTTATGTATGTATTAATATTTTATTTCCAGTACCATAATTAGGCTATGTGCCATATATTATCTCAAACTTTGAAGAAAGAGGTGTTAGTTTAGATCCCAATTCTACCAGTTATTAATTTTGTTAGTAGTTTTGTACAAATGATAAAACTTTGTGCCTCAGTTTCTTCACCTATTAAAATGGAGATAATAATATTTCTGCTACCCTAGGCACCAGAGTTGTAATGAGGATCCCATTAGATAAGGTAAAACACTATAGATGTGAGCAAAGATGATGGTGATTATAATGATTATAATGCTTTCTGTACCATTATAATGCTTTCTGCACAAATACCAATTTGGTATTGTGATTTTTTAAATTATAGGAAATGTGCAATAAAAGCACTCAGAACTTTAGCATCAAAATATATTAAACTGTAGCAATAGACTACATGTACAGAGAAGGGACAGAGACAGAGAGACAGAGACAGAGAGAGAGAGAGTCAGAGAGATAGAGATTTACATGTAAACACAAGGTCATGGTTAAAGAAGTTGAAATAAAAGAGTACTAAAGAACTGTGATATAACCTGATCATGTAAGCTGCAGCTGCAGCCCATCTTATTATTGAAGAATTGCTATTAAGATCCTGCTTCTCTTTTTCTGTTTTTTTGTATGTATATATACATTTATTTTTTAAAATTTATTTTCTTTTTTAAATTTTAATTTATTTTCTTGATTACATCATTCATTTCCACAAGGTTTTGAGTTACAAATTTTCTCCCCTTCTTTCCCCCACCCCCAATCCCCAAACAGTGATCCCACTGTAAAGCCCCTCCCACAATCTCTTCTCCTCTATGTCCTCCTCCAATGCCCCTCTAACTTTCTAGTAGGGCAGGGAGGGTCTCCCTACCCCAGTCCCTGCATGTCTTATCTCCCAGTTGCATGTGGTCAATAATAATAATTATATATACACACAATACATATATGTACATATATGAATATATGTACATATATGCATATGTGAATATACATATGTGTATACACACATATGTACATACATACATTTATGTGTGTATGTTTGTTTGTTTTAACATTTGATTGTATAGCGTAAATTCTAGATTCTTACAGTACCTCCCCTGTCACCCACTCCCACTGGAAGGAGCAGCAATTGAATACAGGCTGTACATGTGTAATTACGCAGGACATCTCCATGGTGGGCATATTGTGAGAGGCTGATTGTATGTCCCTCCTTCCTATCCCGTATCCCCACCCCTTGCCTTGCTCTCCACCCTGTCCCTGTCCCCCCACTGAGGCATGTGCTTCCTGCAACCCTCCCCCCTAACTCACCCTTCCCTCTATCATCCCCCCTTTCATCCCCATCCACCCCACTCTCCTGTGTGGCAAGATACCCAGTTTAGAGTTTATGTCATTCCTTCCCTAAGCCAAATTTAATGAGAGTAAATGAAAGTAAAGTTATAACAGTTATCCATTGCCTCTTTTATATGGGATGATTAACCCCATTTTGTTTCTCCGTGTCGTCTCCCACTCAAG
>CM053593.1:71651007-71670313 GCA_028646575.1 Pseudocheirus occidentalis
TATATATATATATATATATATATATATATATATATATATATATATATATATATATATATATATGAAATATGTTCATTTAGTGACAAAATCTGGGCAAATTTCTACACTTACAAATACAGAGTGACTTGTCCCTTGCTTAATGACAATAAGATTTTCAAAAGATTTAGTAGGAAATCTTTTGTATTATAAAATTAAAATAACAGTTGTTAGATTTTTACAATGCATGAATATGAGAGAGGTTGAGCTAATAAAGTCTATGGGACATTTTGGAAAGAGTTTTAAAAGGCAAATGAAAGTCATTTGTCCACTAATTCATTATGAATTAAATAAGTGATTTTATGTATTACATCTTAAAATATTTTAGATAATAATTACTGGTAATGGAAAAACTTATAAGCTTCATTTTTGTTAATCTTCAGATTACTTTGACTATTTCTTTAAAGTTTTTGTAAAAATCCAATATATTTCCTCTTTCATCAATAGTTCATGTAGCCCATTTTATTTCTTTTTTCCCATTTTGGTCTCCCAACTTCCTTGAGAAGTAACCCAAATTGTTTATTTAATAATATTATTGAGAGTAAGTCACTATCTAGAGGAAAAAAGGTCAAGAATATCAAAACAGGGGTTTTGATTGCTTTGTGACATGGAAGATGCTGGGAGGGAAACTCTCTCTCCCTCTCCCTCCCTCCCCCCCCACTCTCTCTCTCTCTCTCTCTCTCTCTCAAACTCCAACTCACTTCTTCAGTCCAGCAGCCCAGCTCCCAGATGCTTGGAGCAGTCAATAGAGCACTGGCCCTGGGGTCAGGAGAAACTGAGTTCAAATATGGCCTCAGACACTTTGCATTTACTTGCCATGTAACGTTGAGCAAGTTACTTAAGCCCAATTTCCCTTCCTTCCCCCCTCCAAAAAAGAGTTGTAGATGACTCCCCCTATTGAATATAGATATACAAATAAATAAGAATATCAAAACAATGAAAATCATGTGAATAAGAACAGAATCTAAGAGTACCATATCTCAAGCTATCCCACAAAGCTTTAATCATCAAAACAATTTGATGGTAGATAAAAAGAGAGATTGATCAGTAGAACAGATTAAAGTTAGAATATCTTGAAACAAACACAAAACACCTATTTTATAAAGCCAATGATGCAAGCTATGGGGACAAAAACCTGTAATTTGTCAAAAGCTATCAGGAAAACTGGAAAGAAGTTTGAGAGAAAATAGGCATAGACCAATATCTCATCAATCAAAGATACACTTCAAATTAGAATATGATTTAGACATAAAAGGTAAAATCTTAAATTAAATAAGTATAGAAGAAATTATCTGTCAGATCTATAGGTGGAGATGAGTTCATCGTCAAGCAAGAGAGTTTCACAGGAAGTAAAATATAGAATTTTGATTACATAAAATTGTAAAGTATGTGCATAAGCAAAAAGAATTCAGCCAAAATTAGAAGAGATATAGGGAATTGGGAAATTTTTTGCAGAATATTTTTCCACAAAAAACCCACTTTGACAGAGTTTTTCTTTTTAAAATATATGGAGAACTGACTTATCGCTCTGATTTCCAATCTACAATTGATAAATTATCATGTAAAGACAGTTTTCAGAAGAATAAATCCAAACTATCAATGACCAAATTAAAAACAAACATCTGAATCACCAATAAATAGATAAATATTGAAACACTCTAATTAAAACACTCACATTGAGAAGAATGGCAAAATGGGGAAAGAATAACCAAAAAATAAAATGGCAACTACTTGAGGGGCTATGAGTAAATTAGCAGATTAATACACTGTTGGAGGAATTATAAAGGATCCTGCTCTTCTTGATAGCAATTTGGAACTATGCTCCCAAAACTGTTAATGGGATAGGATATAATTGTGTTGTAAAACATACGAAGGTTTTGGTTTTAGTTATTAAACTGTGAATATCCTTTGACCTAGCTATACCACTATTAGATATAGACCCCAAATAAATCAAAGGCAGAGAACCTTGTCCCATATGTGCAAAAAATATTTATAGTAGATTTTTATTTCATGGAAAAGAATTTGATTCCAAGAAGGGATTCTCATCAAATGAGAAATGACTGAACAAATTATTAGTGTAATAGAGATAGAGGAAGAGTGAATAAGTGAATGAAAGTGCTTAATATTTGCTTTCTCTGTGCTAAGCACTAAGACTACAAATAAATTCAAAAAGAAAAAAAAAACATGCTCTGCATTTTAGGAGTTTGCATTCCGGGCGGCTAGGTGGCACAGTGAATAGAGCACTGGCCCTGAAGTCAGGAGTACCTGAGTTCAAATCCGGCCTCAGACACTTAACACAAAAACTAGCGATGTGACCTTGGGCAAGTCACTTAACCCCAACTGCCCTCCAAAAAAAAGCAAAAAAAAAAAAAAAAAGGAGTTTGCATTCTGATGAGGAAATAAAATCCGTAAAAGGGACCTGAATAGGAGTGGTGGTGGTAGCACAATAAGCCTCCTTTGTGAGAGGCAAGGTAGAAGATCAGTCCAAGGAGTCACGGGATAAGTCAGGTTGGAAATGAGAATAACTCTTGTGGCTACTTCCTCAAATCAAGGTTACAGAGATGAACTCACCAATGTTAGAGAAGTTCATAGGTTTGGGAGCATTGTTAACATAAAAAAGGCAACTTCAGCAGAGATGCATTTGTTCACTGAGTCACAAACTAAGCCGCATTTGAAGTGTTTATATCTGGTATTGGTATTTTATCAAATATTGGTGATGAGATGAGAGATGATATAGGCCTAAATCATCATCATAGCTGTGTAAGTACAGAGAGTGGATGTTTTGGAGGTAGAACTATAAGATATGGCAAATGGTTGGACATGTGGAGAGAGGAATTGACGATAATACTTATGTTATGATCCTGGAAGAATGGGAAGATAGTGGTTCCTTTTACAGAAACAGGGAAGTTTGGAATAACTGAAGATTGGGAAGGAAAAGAAGATGAGTTATCTTTTTGACCTTTCATGCATTTGATACATCTCCAAGACAGACAAGCTCTAATGCTCAAAAGACGATGAAAGTTAATGGGACAGACCACACACATGCAGACAGACAGACAGACAGACAGACAGACACATTATATTTCCTTTGTTGGGTGAAATATATGTATAGAAATGATAATAAAACCCAAGGGAACTGATGAAATTGGCAGGAAAGAAGATGTAGAAAGAGGAGAACAAGATGGAAACTTGAAAGATACCCACAGCTACTGGGTTTAAAACAAATGATAATTCAGCAAAGGGAATGGAGGAATGGTCCGATAGATAGCAGAGAGAGAAAGGTAATGAAAACTTACAGAGTAGAAAATATATAGGAGGAAAGGGTGGTTACTACTGTCAAATGTAGCATGTAGGTTGAATAAGAGGAGGACCAAGAAAAGAACATCAGATTTTGAAACTGAGATCGTTAGTGTATTTAGATAGAGTGGCCAACCATACCATTACTTTGTTTTGTGTTTCTCATTGTTTGTTGGTTTACATAAAATCTGAGTATAGTCACTGAACCAGTATCCTTTATGATCAAGAATACTTTTTTCAATGTGGTCTATATGTGAATTGAACTTTGAACTGAAGATCATTTACTCTTTCATTTATATCTATCATTACTTGATTTCATGAAAGATTTAAATAATTTAAATGTATACTTGGAATTCCAAAGTGTGAACAAACATTGAGACTATTACAAAATATAACTGATTTTTGTCCTTCTAAATTAGTCAAGTAGGACTGAAACAGAATATTGCATACTCTGCTGTTTGTCATCCTTGTTATATGACCTGTTCAGGAATACATGATGTATTATTAAACCACCTTATCAACACTGACAACCCCAAACATTCTTCAGAGTTCTTTATTTATCAGGCAATTTTTAAACATTCTCTTTCAATTATCTTATGAGTGACTGAAAGCTTTTGCCACTTGCTCTTCAATTTGTACTGCCATTTAAATATATATATATATACATATATATATATATATATATATATATAATTTTGACATAGAATATTTCTTCTTTAACCTTTATGGGAAGCTTATAATTTTTCTACTTTGTACATGTATAGCTGAAACAAATCTAAGTCACAGTGTATGTATCCTTCAATCTATTTTCAATGCTTGATGGAATGAAGGATATATATTCATATATTTTAATGCTTTCTTGATTAATGCACCATCCTCATACATGATGCCTTATTGCCTGGGATGATTATATTTTCTTAAGGTTAATTTCTAAATTGAGAGGCTTTGGTAGAACTGCAAAGAGTAGAGCATTTTTGGAGCTATGGGATTGTGTTTGTAAACAAAACACAATTATCTCTGAAAATAAAATGCATGAGAAGTTTGCCATTGATCTTGATCTGATGTTTTCAATCCCCAGAGCAAAACTTCTAAAATGCCTTCACAAAATTTTGGAGAAATTATATGTTTTTGCAAAATTATTTTGTAGTGGTCGATCTTCCATAAGTCCTCAAATGGCTTGATGTAGGTTCTGCTAAATCTCATTAAGTAGAAACAATGATAACGTAATCTAGAATTTAGCAATAAAACTCTGGTTCTAGAAAATCTTAGTATATTTATTTTCAAATATCACCTCTCATTATCTTGTACCAAATTGCCAATAACACAGGAAACAATGACATTCTATATGTAATATTTTTTAATATGTAAGGTTTATTCCTCTCTTTTATTGAAATTTTAATTTCCACTTGAGTCCCTTTTTTCTAATCTAAGTAAACAAATATGGCTGTCAACAGTCTACTTTTTTCTTTAAAGTGATAGACTTCATGTCTGTGAATTAAAGTTGAAAAGTCAGAAAAGAAGAATGCTCATTTACCCAACAGAGCCCAGACATTTACAATTTACAATGGTTTGTTTATTTTTTATTTTATTTTTTGCTTTTTGGAGGGCAATTGGGGTTAAGTGACTTGCCTAAGGTCACACGGCTAGTTTTTGTGATAAGTATCTGAGGTCGGATTTGAACTCAGGTCCTCCTGACTCCAGGGCCGGTGCTCTACTCACTGCGCCACCTAGCCACCCCTGCAATGGTTTATTAACATTAGAATTTCATAGCTCCAAGAGAATGAGTAACTAAATGTATTCCAACTTAACTATATACTGTTTTGAGTAAAGAAATATTCTATATCATTCTAAATACTATTTTTATATTAAATAATAATGTATAGCACCCATCTATTAAATGATTTTAGATCAATATTTGCCATTATTCAACTTTCAGTTTTAAAGTGAATTATACACCCACAGCAATTTTTTTGGGAGGGGAGAAGGCAGGACATTTGAGGTTAAGTGACTTGCCCAAGATCACTTGGCTAATAAGTGTTTAGTGTCTGAGGCTGGAATTGAACTCAGGTTCTCCTGACTACAAGGCTTATGCTCTATTCATTGTGCAACCTAGCCACCCTGATATGTAGCAAATTTAAAAGCATCCTGAACCTCTGTTTCATGTGTGTAAATATTGTATGATTTTCAGTTTTTGTTATTGCACATTTTCTTTTAAAATTCAGTGCTTGAGGATACTTTAAAAAAATAGGGAAAACTGTGAGAAAGAGAGCCAGTTGTTGGCCTTTTAATTAAGAAAACAGCAAGCCTCAAGCACAGCGACAAAGACCCAACACCACAAGCTCAACAAAGCAGCAAACAAAACAAAAAAAACTAACAGCTGCTGTTTCCAAATATTATCAAACACTTTATATAGAACAAAACTCCCTTGAAAGTTTATCAAGTGAGGAACTGCCAATTTCTGATTAATTCACATTTTCCTGGGCTTTCAGAAACTGGATAAGAAAACTTACTGGCTTCTGTGGCAATAGGAGTAGAAACAATGATAAACTCAGTTTAAAAGCAACAAAATTCTGGTTCCATATGGCTACAGGGTGAACTTTAAAGCTTTCTGGGAAATTTAAATATATTAATTTCCAAATGTTATCTCTGCTATCTTGTGGAAAGCTATCACCAACATAGAAAATGATAATATCTAATCAATCAATGAACCTTTATTAAATTCCTACTATATTTCCAGTGTTAGTACTATGTACTAGAATTAATGATCATCTCTAAAAACAGAGAAGTTGTTAAAAAAAGTGCCAGTTTTATTTCACAATTAAGTAAATTGGCTCATAGATTTTTCTTTTTAGACTTTATGCCAAATTTGAACTCAAGACACTTTGAATAAAATGCATTAGCTTTACTTTGATATTTTGATGCATCTGACATTTCATTAATGTGTGTAGCCTCTCTAACAATGCAGGTGTCAACACCTCATAACATCCCATGTGAATCTTATCCATATGCTCTAGGAAATACTTCAGGAAGTCTCTTCAACATGTGTTGGTCCTTCCTCTATTGATTCATTAATTTAACATTCATTCACAGAGCACCACACATAAAAAATAGGTAAAATAGTCCCTCCCTTCAAGTAGCTTGCATTCTACTACAAAGAAGAAAATATCATGTACAATGATAAGTGAATGCAAAGTATGTATCAAAGTAAATACAAATGAATATCTGTGCATGAGGAAAGAGCACTTACTACTATTGGGATCAGGAAAGACCCTGGCTTAGGAACTTAGGCATCTAAGTTAAACTTTGAAGAGAGCTAGAGATCACCAAACGTAGAGGTGAGGAGGTAGAATATTCTAATCATGTAGGCTAGCCTGTGCAAAAACTTGAAGAAATGAAATAAAACACAGACTTTTTTGGCCCTATATCAATGGGTCACATGGTCTATGCATTGGCTTTCCTTTCCTCTTACTACAAGACTAGGCCATCTACTTTACTAGTTATACACTCTGACAATATCTTTTAGCCAACTTATTACCAACCATAATTCAATGGAAATATTTGGTAGCCTACACATGACCACAATGCACTTTTTTCCATTTATCTTTGGATTATATGCTTGCTTTTAAGTCAACTGAGATTCCATTATTCTTAGACTCATGGCCATAAAATTTAATTAGAATACTACTAATACTGGGCATTTTGAATGTTGTAGAAATTCCAAAAGGTTATCTAGCCTTCTGATATAATAATCAAGGGGATAACTCATTTGAAATATATGGAGTGGTAGATCAGGATTATGCTTTGTACAACCAAACATATGTAATTACTTGGATAACAGATATTATTAATCTATTTGATTTCACCTGTAGGTATAGATAAAATAAATTCTTTAAAATGACTTTGGATATCATTTAGGAGGCACGATGGCATTCCTAGATTTGACCAAGTCAGCACAGTATCATCTAAAGCAAGAAAGTTTTTCTATCATTTGGACTTTGATATAATACACGAAAGTTCCAAGCATGATTGATTAGTCTGCTTCCCTGCAAGGGTCTATGGAGGTCAATTATCTGTCTTGTTAAATGTCAAGTAATTTTGGAATGTATGTATGCATACACGTGTATATTATATATAGATATACATGTATTGCACATACACATACATGTATATCATACTTTGGCGGGGGAGATGCTTGAATCGTTTCCCTTTACAGAGTCTGTTTTTTCATAGTCAACAACTAATAAACATCGAGAGATCCTGTGATCTCTACATCTTTCAGTTAGTGATGTATCATAAAAATGTGATTCTTTATATAATATTACTGTTAAGGCATGTTCTCACATTTTCGACAAGAAAGTTCCTGCTGCATGAAAAAGTGATTCCCTTGGAGATTTTGTGGAGATTAGAATGGAGATTTATGAATCAAGGGCTATTTATATGTTCTCTGTGACCCTTTTTAATCCCCCTTGCAATTCAAAGGTCCAATATTTCCCCCCAAGAATTTTTACTCTTTTTCTTGCATATATCTCGAGTATTGTTCAGTCAATCTCTTCAATTGTTTTGCTTTCAATATAGACCTCCTCACTTTATATTTGGTATAATCTGATTCCCATGTTTGTTTATAACTGTTTTTATTTCATCAAAGAGTTTACTGAGCAGGGTGGCTAGGTGGTGCAGTGACTAGCATACTGGTCCTGGAATCAGGATGACCTGAGTTCAAATCCAACCTCAGACACTTTACACACTAGCTGTGTGACCTTGGGCAAGTCACTTAACCCCAATTGCCCTGCCTTCCCCCATCCCTCCAAAAAGCATAAACAAAAGTTTACCAAAGCATATGATGCTATACTTCAAAAAATGTCACTGAAGGAAAAAAATGTTTATTATTCAAGATTTTAAGATCTTTGCATCTTGTCTGTTTCTTGTCCTTTTGTATCCATAATTAAAAACCCCTCAACATGATTAGGCTTGGTTGTATTTTTTGACAAGATATTTGTTTAGTTGGATTTTTTTCTTCCATTACTTTTCCTACAACTTTGCTGAAGTTATTACCATTTAATTAAATTAATTGACTATGGTTCTCCAAGTACATAATTATAAAATCTGTAAAAAGTGATAATTGTGCTTCTTCTTTACCTGTGCTTATTCTTTCAATTAATTTTTCTCATTTTATAGCTATAGACATCATTTATATGTTTATATATAAATGCATTTATGTCACTATTTTACAGTCATGGTGATAATGGGTATATTTGCTTTACCCCTGCCCTTATTGGAAAGGCATTAACTTTTCTCCTTTATATATAATATTTGCTCTTAGATTTAGACATATTATTTACTCTATTAAGGAAATATCCATTTAAATGTATGACTTCTAAAGTTTTAAGGAAGAAATGTTGACCTTATCAAAAATCCATTCATCCTCTATTGATGTGATCATGTATTTTTAATTATTCAAATCCTTAATAGTTTGTTATAGTTATGCTCTTTATTGTATTGAAAGAACTCAGTTCCTGATAAAATATGCAATCTGGTCATAATCGTGTATAATATTTCTATTAGTTGGTTGCAGCCTGCTTGAGGCAATTATATAAAGAGGGGGCACAGAATTGGACCTGGAATCAGGAGGACCTTACTTCAAAATCCACCCTCAGACTCTTAATCAGCTGTGAGAACTTGGACAAGTCACTTAACCTCTAACTCAGTCTACTTATTTACAAAATGGACGTAATACTAGTAGTTTTTTTTTTCAGGAATGCTGCAAAGATAAATTGTGATAATATTTATAAAGCACTTTGCAATCTTTAAAAGTTCTATAAATTCTAGTTACTACTAGTACTTCTACTGCTGCTATTACTACTACTAATTGCTAATATTTTATTTTTTAAAAAAATCAATGTTTTTAGGGATATTGATTATTAATTTTATTTCTCTGTTTCATCTCTCCATAGTTTAAGTATCAAGACTAAATTTGAAACTTAGAAAGAGATTAGAAATGCATTTTATTTTATTACTTTATTCATTATTTAAAATCTTTAATACAATTTACATGAAAATCCATCTGGCCTTGAAGTTTTCTCTTTAGAAGTTCATTTATAAATTATGAAACTTATTCTTCTGATATTGCACTATTTCATTTATTATTCAGGGTAGTTTATAGTTTTGTAAGTCTTCATTGATTTCTGTATTATCAACTATTTTTAGCTTAAACATAGTATTTAATAATTTACTTTATTTCCTCTAATATTTTTGAGTTCTTTTTCATTTTTAATAGGATTTATTTTCCCTCTTTTAAAATTAACATGTTAATTTTCATTAGATTTTCCCAAAAAAACTGTTTTATTGATCATTCTTTTGCCTCTTACTTTTAATCTAATTTTTATTTTCCAGAATTTCTTAGGAATTATTTAGTTAATCTTCATTTTAGTTTTTACTTTAAGGGTCCTACACTGAATATAATTTTTATTGTTATTTTGTTATCAGTAAATTATGTATGTAGTTTTCCTGATTTTCTTCATTTTTAAATGCCCCAATACATGAATAATTTTTGAAAAAGTGCCATATGCAGTTACAGATACGTAAGTTCCTTTCTGTTCACA
Source organism: Pseudocheirus occidentalis (assembly GCA_028646575.1). Lineage (NCBI taxonomy): Eukaryota > Metazoa > Chordata > Mammalia > Diprotodontia > Pseudocheiridae > Pseudocheirus > Pseudocheirus occidentalis. Next base: position 71,660,940 of record CM053593.1, read on the forward strand.
TTTAGTAATTGCTAGAGATCTAGAATCTCCATTGTTTCTAAAATTATATTTAGGGCTTTAACTTATTTCCTATCTTTTTGTTAGATTTCTATAGACCCAAATTAGTTAATCAATCATTTCCTCCCTACTTTGATAATTTTTCCTCTAACTAGTCACTTACCTTTCTATTAGGTGCATATATATCAAATAAAGATGTTGTTTTATTATCTATAGTACCTTTAAGCATAATGTACTTTCAATGATTATCTTTTTTACTGTAACTATATTATAAGGGAGGAGTGAGACAAGAATAAGTATTTATATAATGCCTGTGATATGCCAGGTACAGAAATATGTGCTTTACAAAAATTACCTCAATCTTCACAACAGCCCTCCAAGGCAGGTGCTATAATTTTTTCTTTCCCATTTGACAGTTGAAGAAAGTGAGGCAGACAGAGGTCAAGTGAGTTACCCAGGATCACACAGCTAATAATTGCCACCTAAAATCCCATATCTTTTACAGGAAGCCTTCCCTAAATCCTCTTGATTCCAGTGCTTTCCTCCTTTTAATTATTTCTTATTAATCTTTTATATAGGTGTAAAGTTAATGGGATTTAAGATCTTCTTGCCCATTAATAGGCCTCACATGGAGCCCATTAAAGGAAGCTAGCTTAGGGGAAGCCTGCTTGTAGGAAGGCTTTCATACCCTTTGCTAATTTCTGATTAGGAACTGAGTCATGCCTTCTGGCTCTGAGAAATATATATACTCTGAGTTGGCATTTTGCTTTGCGGCCTCACTTCTAAGAACAACCTTTTGACTCCCTGGTTGAGATTCTAAGTGGCCCTATGTTCATAGCTCCCTGACTGCTCAGATGTAAAGGCTCTCTCAATGAAGGCATGTATATAAAGGATATAGTTGATTCAGGCAGTCAGAGCTCTGTCTGTTGGTCTTTATTTCTCTGCATTTTCTCTGAAATTCAGGATGCTGACTTTTCTACTGAACTAGTAAATGTAATTAAAAAAAATAAAAAAGATTGTTGACCTCTAAAACAACTTTATTTCCTAGTAAAGCAGATCTAAGAACCTGTACTATCAGCCATCCTGGGTATGCCTGTGTGGTTGCAGCTACGACAGCTTGTTTTCTGTATCTTTGCTTCTATATTTCTTTTGTTTCTCCCTTAGATTATAAATTCCTCAGGGGGCAGGGACTGCCTTTGATTTGATTTGACTTTTTTTAACCCTAGCACTTAGTATAGTGCCTGGAACTCAGTAGACAATGTTTTTTGAGGGGGCAAGGCAAAGCAATTTGGGTTGAGTGACTTGCCCAAAGTCACACTCCTGTCAAGTGTCAAGTGTCTGAGGCTGGATTTAAACTCAGGTCCTCCTGACTCCAGGGCTGGTACTCTGTTCACTATACCACCTAGCTGTCCCTCAGTAGACATTTAGTTTATTTATTGACTATATTATTCTACTTTTGTAATTCAATCTTGATTTCAGGTTCAGCACTTTATCCACTATGCCATCTAGATGCCTTGTAACTTTATCTGCTTCATAATGGCTCCTTCTGCTTTTTTTAAGTTTGATTGAAGCATGATATATTTTGTTCCATTCCCTCATTTCAACTCTTTGTGAATTTGTATTTCAAGTAAATTTCTTACAAAGATCAAACTGTTGTATTCTGCTTTCTAATCCATTTTGCTATCTTTTTCTGCTTTGTAGGTGAAATTGTTTCATTTAGAATTACGATAATTCATCACACAGCTCCTTCCACAATTTCTTAATGTACTTGTTTACTTTTTCCTCTGATGTCCCTACTTACAGAGAAGGTTCTAGAAAAAAAGGAATTTGCCTCTTTCTCATGATCTTACAAGTGAAACAACTTGCTTCCTCTCTGTCACAGATCTATTTTTGACTTTACCCCACCTCTTTCCCTAAGTTTTTTTTTAATCTCCTTATTCCATTCCTTTAATTTCTTCTTCAACTGATTTTCATGATTTTCTTAGAGAATATCTTCTCTCATCTTCTCTAAGATTTTACAAATGAGCTTATATTTTAAACAGGTATTGATCATGGCTGCCATGTCTCTCTGCTTTATAGGGAGATTAAATATTTGTTGATTGAGACAATTTTTGGCTATGTTGATCTCTTTGTTGTGGTAATTGATTATAATTTGTGGAACTATATTAGAAAATAGTGATACTTTGGGTTGATTTCTTTTAGTTAACTTGTTTCCTCAATGTCTTATTTAAATATATAATCAAGTTGGAATCTCCTGAATTAGATTCTATATCTGCTCATTTTTATAGTTCTAATTTTGAATTTGATTTTGATCTTTCATTTAACAAGGTAGTGGTCTTATTGATTTGGTAATAAATCTCAAATTAATATCCAAGTCATTTCCTTTCTTTTAAAATAGAATTGTATTTGTGTTTCTTTTCTTATTTGCTGTTTTCCTTCTCCAGTCCCTCCCTAATTTCTTCTTGAAAATTATACAGACATCAAATATCTAGGTAGTGTCAGTATAAACTCGATACTTTTCTCATCATATTTTTTTTGCCTTCTTCCCTTATACTCACCTTTACAATTGAAGATACTGAGTATTAAAGAAGAGGGTGATTTAATTTAATAGGTCTTATTGATTTTGGGTAGAATTTTTCTACCTCCTCATCTTTGATAATAAACATTTACACATAAGCTAAAATAATGTTCACAGTGGTATTTTTGAATAAAGTTATTATTGGTATTACAATGTGTGATAGCCACATACTCTACCATAAAATGATGTGTCTTGATTGCCTTTGAATTCATAATTAATCCAATCATCTTTATTTGCTGTTGTTGAAGGAGAATCTGTGAACCATCTATACATTTGACAAATTCTTATTTTTGGCTCTCAATTTTCTTATAAAATGGTGAAATCAATGATTACTTGAAAATTCAAATATTCTCTTTTCTAGTGCCTGGATCAAGGCCAAAAATTTACAATTCATACTAAGTCAATAAATGCTTAAGTGGTTTTAGCTATACAAATTGAATGAATTTGAGGTATAAAATATTAAAAGAATTAAATATCAATCTGTCAAAACCACCAATAAATAGGTTGAAAGATTAACAAAAATATTTATTAGTGCCAGATTTAAGAACCCAATCAAACATTAATATTCATTGTGAATAGAGCACAAGAAATACTAGAAATTTGCCAAAATTCTTAATTAAGCAAAGTACTTGTTTATAGCCTTTGAAATTATATATTGGGAATTTTTACTGTTTAGTAAACATCCTGCAAAACTTAAAAATAATTCTGAGCATTATTTCATATAATTCTCTGGATAAATTCAGAAACTCACCAATAGTGTTTCAAACCATTTAATGATATAATCCAGTTCTATACATTACAGCACTATGGGAGGGTCACTGCTTTAGAGAAACTCAAAAAAGACAGTTCTACAGTGTGTAGAATAGAGAGTGCCACTTAGATAACTCAGGGAGTATACTCCTTGAGATAATTATTACATTATCTATCTATCTATCTATCTATCTATCTATCTATCTATCTATCTATCATAGTTTTAGATAGAACAAAAGCTGATTTAGGCTACTGACATATTTGTAGTGCCCCAACTAACAAATTATGTACATATAAGGGGTCATATAAATGAATCTCATAAAAAAGAGGGGATAGAGAATCAGAAGACCTGAATTTTTCTCCCTCTTTTAGTACTTATTAGGTTTCTAAGACTACAGTAACACTAGTTATGAAGAATGGGGGGAAGCAAAGCACTTTTAACTTGACTATAGTTACTCTAGTGTCTAGTAGATAGTAACACCTATTACTTCCACAGAGGGGTAAAGCCTCAAGTAGAAAGGCTCAACAACCATCATTTCACTAACACCTTTAAAAGCATAGGCTTGTTGATTTGTTAGGCTTGCAACTTGTACCTCATTCTTAGTTCTGACCCCTATGCTCCCTTGGACTTTGGACTTCCCAAGAAACATTAGCCTCAGATCCAATTTGACACCTGCTTTACTTTCTCTGCTGGATCATAACTTCTATGGCTACATTTCCCCACAAGAGCTTTTGCCTTAGGCATGCTGCTTGGTCTAATTACCAGCCCACGTATGCAGTTGTTTCATTATTTTGCCTTGGTCAGGCCAAAGTTATGAGATAAACATTTTATAAAAAGATAGTCATAATAATGACATTATACATTTTCTTCTAGAACAATGACTTCACATACACAGCTTTAAACTGTGATGTACAATTTAACATTTAGCTCATTTGAGGTCTGTTTTTTTTGGGAGGAGGGCAAGTGTGTGTGGAATACACAGGATATAGGAAGATTAAATAATAGTATTAGTATTCTAGTAGGTGAAAGTTAAATGATTAAAATCTCAAATGAATTATGTTTCAAAGTAAAAATAACAATTTAGAATTAACTAATAATATGATTCAGAATGAAAACTGGACTAGAAACTTATGTCTGATTGTTCCTACTTTGTTTTGCCATTACCCCTTGGGGTATGATCTAGGGGAACTTAGTTTTTCTGTGTCTCTATAGCCTCCTGTGTCAAATTAGAAGAATGATAATACTAATGACCTACCTCATAGTACACTTCTGATGAATAACTAATCAACATGTGTAGGCCACATCTCCACTGTGGAGGCAAAATGAGGGTTCAGGCATTAGCCATATGATTTAGACAGAACCCAAGAGTTTCATCAGAGAGATGCACGGGAAATAGAAAGGAGTTAGAATTCAAATAAGTTAATTATGTTGCTTGTTAGCACTCTGGTAACTTTTTCTGAATTATCTATATAATTACCTCAACCCTCCTGCTTTGCTTCTGCTGTGAAAATACAGCAATAAGTGCTCTGCAAATGTGTTATAATCCATCCAGTCTGCAATTATCTTTGGTAATGGGGGACTAGAATGACAAGGACCAGAGCCATCCATGGATAATCGCCAAAACTTGCTTTAGCCAGTAGTTTCCAAGTCCATCCCCCCTCCCTTAAACTTTTACCAGAGCTGCAAATGAGAACCATAATTGACTGATTTGTGTTTCTGTTCCATTCTTTTCCCCTGCCTTCTCTTTGCTGAAGGTGCTAATGAGCAGTGAACTAGCCTGGAGGCAGATAGCAGGAGGGTGAAAGAGGAGAAGCAAAACTCCTCTGTATAATTAAGGGCATACTGTAATCATAAAACTGATTTTCAAAAAGTTCCTTTACTGACATGTTAAGCCTTTTTAACATTTCAATGTACATTTCATCTGCAAAACATGATTAAGATAAAAACCTCAGAGAGTGACTTCCAGGAACCAAGATGATGGAGTAAGCAGTATATCATCATAACTCTCCCATATTCACCTCCAAACAACCATAAAATAGCACCCCAAAACAAGTCCTGGAAAAATAGAACTAGAAAAAAGATGGAATGAAAAAATCTTTGAGCCCAAGAAACCTGGAAGATCTCCAGGAAGTCTGTCTCACTCAGGCAAAGGTCTAGTACAAGAAGCATCCCAGCAAACCACTAGTAAGCCCCACCTCAGCAAACCAGTGGTAGATCCTGAACCACATTTTAGTGAAGCAGGCAAACACCAATATCAGGACCCCTCATATGCATCAGCATTACCAGGATAACAGGCAGACTCCAGGACTGAAAACTGCTCTGTACTTCAGCATAGTCCCAGGCAAGCAGGCAATCTCCAGTCACCAGACCTCCATATTCTTCAGTGTATCCCTGGTGAAACACAGAACCACCCAACTGACCTCAGCATAAGCCAGATACCACCATCAGGACCCTGTATCAGCACCTGGTAATCTACCAGATCCCTATGGCCTCCAGCAGTACCAACTACCCACCCACTCAACCCCCTCAGTACAACACCAGACATGAGAGTTCCCTTTTGGCCTCAGGGAATTGTCAGTGTAGCATCAGGTAAACAGTCAGGTCTTGCAGCCCATGGTATAAGAAGCCTGAAACAGTGCCACTTCCAGCTCAGATGCAAAACTCAAATATAAATAAAGGAAAAAGGACAAAAAATATCTGAAAACAAAACAAAAAATCTGACCTTAGAAAGTTATTATTGTGACAAGGAAGATCTAGACAAACTCAGAAAAGGACAACAGTGTCAAAATATGTATGGGCAAAAATGAGAAGTAATATCAAGTCCAGAAAGAATTCATGAAAGAGACCAGAAAGGAACTTGAAAATCATAAGAGAGGTATAAGAAAAAATGTGAAAATAAATGAGAGCAATGCAAGAGAATTATGGGGAAAAATCAACAGCTTGGTAAAAGAAAACAGCTGCTGAAAAAGTTGAATTGGCAAAACAGAAAAGAAAATACAAAAATCCACTGACGAAGAAAAAAAAACTCCTTAAAAAGTATGATTGGTCAAATAGAAAAGATAGTACAAAAATAATTGAGGAAAACAACTACTTAAAAATTAGAATTGTTCAAATGGAAGCTAATAACACTGAGATATCAAGAATCAATCAAATTCAAAAGATTGAAAAAATAGAAGAAAATATAAAATATCTCATGGAAAAAACAACTGACTTGGAAAATAGGCCCAGGAGGGACAAGGTCAGAATGATTGCACCACATGAAAGTCATAATTAAAAGGAATACCTGCACAGCATCTTTCAAGAAATTATCAGGGAAAACTGTCATGATATCCATGAATTAGGGGACAAAAAAGGCATTGACATAATCTGTCAATCACCTCAGGAAAGAGATCCCAAAATAAAAATTCCAAGGAATATTATAACCAGATTACAGAACTATCACGTCAAGGAAAAAAATACTGCAAGTGGCCAGAAAGAAACAATTCAAATATTGAGAAGTCACAACCAAGATTACATAGGATTAAACAGCTGAAACATTAAAAGATCAGGGGTCAACAAACATGGTATTTCAGACGGTGAAGGAGTAAGGATTACAACCAAGAATCACATACCCAGTGAAATTAAGCATAAAACATCAAGCGGAAAAAAATGGTCATTCAATGAAATAGAAGGATTTCATGGTTTCATAAGGAGAAGACCAGTACTAAATAACAACAACAAAAATAGTTTCTAATATCAAGACCCAAGAAAAGTATAAACACATTTTAAAAAGGAAAGGAAAACATATGGTATTCAATAGAGCTAAACTGCTTACATCTCTATGTGGGAAGGTGATTCTTGTAATTCTTTCCCTCTTCCCACCATTTACTTATTTATTTTTAGTTTTCAACATTTGTTTCTATAAGACCTCAAGCTGGAGGAGTCAAAATGGTGGTGTAGAAGCAGCAAGGATCAGCAGCTCCTGCACGGCCACCTTAAATACACATAAAACAAAAAATTTTTACAGCTCCAAAATCCACAGAATGGCAGAAAACATGTCTCCCACTGAAGGCAGTTCGGCAGGAGGGACCCATCACAGTAGGTCTGGAGCCAAGACCAGCGTAGCCCAAAAAATGGTGCCCTGACCCCACGGAAGTGGGGAGAAGCCACAGCCCCAGCCAGAGCCATTCTAGCGCTAAAGGCTAAAAAGTGAATCTGAATGAATTCAAGAGCAACAGGACGCATGGAGAGATTGAGCAAGGCAGATTCCCAGCCCATGAAAGTGCCTACTTAGGTTGGGGTAAGAAGAACGCTGAGCACAAGGAAGCCGCACCAGCTTGGAGCAGATAGCAGAGAAGAGCAGACTGGGAGAAAAAGCTCCAGCCAGGCATGCAGCAGACTCACCTAGCCTGCTGGCTAGGTTTCCAGCCAGCTCTCCAGAGGACAGAGGAACATCAAACTGGGTAGGAAAAAACTCGGGTACCATAGCAGGGGCAGCAAATTCTGTGGGGGAAATCTGGATGTTTAAACTTATACACCAATGCTGCCAGAAGCCAAGATGGAGGAATAAAGTTTAGTGGCTCCTCTAAATCCCTCCCAGACCAAGAAAAGTCTGGAATTAAATGTTCTAATTGGAGTGGAGGCTTGAATCAGGGGAAGCATCCCCAGGCTGGGGCAGGGTTGAGGGCAGGGAGAAGACAGTATGGAATCTAAGCCCAGTAGGGTGGAGCCAGCAAACCCTACTAAGAAATGGCAATTTAGCACTGCTTGCCCAATCAGCAAACAACAGCTCTGCCTCAGGCCTTCAGCTGTAGCAGGCTCTGAACCTGCTTGAGCCCTAGCTCAAGGACACAGACTCTGAAACCTGAAAGAGCTAGACCACCTGACCCCAACAAGTTACTCTGTAAGCATCAGGGCAACACAGGGGAATTACTGAGAGTCTTGGTATTGGCATCAGGCTACATACTCAGAGCTTACAGGTACCAAGCCCCCAACTCCCACCTGACAATATTAACACTCCAGCACCCCAGACTTGGATATCTACTCCAAATTCCAGGAAAAAGGCACTCACAATTGGGAAGAAGGAAACTGCAAAGGCTAGGACCATCAAATCCTTTTATAGTGAGCAAGAACAAACAAATTCAGAAGGTAACAGGGACTCTGTATTCACACTGTAAGGAAATACAAATTGGTCTCAAGCCTCCTTGGAGAATCTCAAAAGAGATTTTAAAAATGAAATTAGAGAACTAGGAGACAAATTCAAATTTACAGTGTCCAAACTGGAAAAAAATCTCACCGAAGAAATCAAATCTTTGAAAAGCAAAATTCGAGTACTACAACAGGAGGTCCAAAATCTAACCAGAGAAAATGCCTCCCTAAAAATTAAAAGTGAAAATAAGGATAAGGAATTCTAAAAACTAGCCGAGGAAAATAACTAACTAAAAATTGGAATCAGACAACCTGAAGCTAAGGACTCTATGATGCAACAAGAGTCAGTCAAACAAAACATAAAGATTAAAAAATTGGAAGAAAGTGCAAAATATCTCACTTGAAAAATAATGGACCTGGTAAACAGGTCCAAGAGAGATAACCTAAGAATTATCAGCCTACCAGAAAATCATGATGAAAAATCCAGCCTGGACAGCATCCTCCAAGACATTGTTAAGGAGAACTGTCCTGAAGTCCTAGAATCAGAGGGAGAAATGGTTATTGAAAGAATCCACTGATCTCCTCCTGAAAGAGATCCAAAATTGAAAACTCCAAGAAATATTGTAGCCAAACTCCAGAGCTACAAAGTCAAGGACAAAATACTGAATGCAGCCAAAAAGAAGCAATTCAAATATTGTGAAACTACAGTCAGGATTACACAGGATCTGGCAGCTGCTACATTAAAAGATTGGAGGGAATGGAATGCCATTTTTTGTAAAGCAAAAGAGCTAGGACTGCAACCAAGGATCAACTACCCAGCAAGACTGACCATAATCTTTCAGGCAAAGAGATGGTCATTTAATGAAATAAAGGACTTCCAGACTTTCTTTATGAAAAAGCCTGAGCTCAATGGAAAATTTG
>CM053593.1:71670813-71736202 GCA_028646575.1 Pseudocheirus occidentalis
AGGGTTGCAGGAAGCACACACCTCAGCAAAGGGACAGAGATAGGGTAGAGAACAAAACAAGGAGGGGGGTGCAGGATAGGAAGGAGGGACATACAATCAGCCTCTCACAATTTGCCCACCATGGAGATGTCCTGTGTAACTACACAGGTACAGCCTGTATTGAATTGCTGCTCCTTCTAGTGGGAGTGGGTGACAAGGGAGGAATTGCAAGAATCTAGAAATTAAAGCTATACAATCAAATGCCACCGGAAAATAAGACATACAGGGATGGGGGTAGGGAGATCCTCCCTGCCCTACTAGAAAGTTACAGGGGCGTTGGAGGAGGACATAAAAGGGAACAGATTGTGGGAGGGCTTCACGGTGGTGTCACTGTTTTGGACTTGGGGGTAGGGGAAAGAAGGGGAGAAAATTTGTAACTCAAAACTGGAAATGAATGATGTAATCAAGAAAATAAATTAAAATTAAACAATTAAAAAAAAGAGAAACCCCCCCCAAAAAAAAAGTTAAGCTAAAGTTAAGCTAAAACATACAACATACAATGCAAAACATACAGTATCATAGTTTCTTTCCCTTGGAAATAGAGATATTTTGTTCTGTTTTTTGTTCTATTAGTTGCCCCATTCAGTCATTCAACCTTTTGATCTCACATCACTGTTGTGACAATGCAGTAGAAAGTAGAAATAGCCAATATTTCTGTCAGCGTTCTGGAAATGTTGCATCTGGAAAAGGAACTGCCATTGTGAGTTGTTTCTAAAAGATGCTTCAATATCCCATGGCTTCTCAGGAGACCAGTGTCACATGCTCACTGTTTCTATTCTGAATATAAGCTCTTACCCAAAGGGCTTGGATGCTCTGAGAATGAGGTTCCATAGACTTTACAAATGATTAAGCATGATATATATTTTTCTCTCTACTCTCATTAAAACAAATACGATGTGATTCTTTTTATGGACTTCTTTGCTCTACTAGTCTCAAACGGTTTATCAAGCGCTTCATGTTAACCTCACTTAATGTTTTGTTTCCTGGATAAGGTCATGTATAAATGGATCACTTTAATTGATTTGATTGATACTATGTATATATGATTTAAAAAAAACGAGAAATGAAAAATAAAAATAGGCTATATCATTTTCTGAGTGGGGAGGACAAGATAATTGGAGTTAAGTTATTTGACCAAGGTCACACAGCTAGCATCAAGTGTCTGAGGCCAGATTTTAACTCAGGCCCTCCTGACTTGAGGGTCAATGCTCTATTCACTACACCACCTACCTGCCCCTGTTATATCATTTTTAAAAGGAGATACTTAGATACATCACACCGTAGTGGACAGTGCTAGAGTCCAGGTAAGGAAGAAATGAGTTCAAATCATGTCTCAGATACTTGGTAGCTCTGTGAACACTGAGAAGTTTCTTAATCTCTTTGAGCTTCAGGGGACTCTGTCAAAATATAAGATCTGGACCAGTGGTGATCCATATTAACGGAGGGTCCTCACATGGATGAAATCATAGTTTCTTGAAGATTAACATCATTTAAATTAAGCAAAATAGAGAGGAAGCCTTTAAGTGCATTACATCAAACAGGTCTGTGTATGAAGATATTCTTTAATGATAAGATAATCATTAGAAAATAAAGTTTAATTATTAGTAGCCAGACAATTGTATCAAAATGAATATCCACAAAACAAAGACAATGGATAGGAATATTCCATGATTCTAAGTCAATGCTTTGTCTGGCAATAAATTCTCATCTTTAATACTTTTGAATAGTCCAAGCATAATTAGTGGCAATATGGTATAGTGGATATAGTATTAAACTTGCATTAGTGAAATTCCTGATTAGGCACTACTACTTACTTTACAGAAGACCAAAGACAAATTACACTGCATCTCTGATCATCATTTTCTCATCTATAAAAGAGTTAATTAAATCCTGTGTGCTGAGTGTACAGAGTTGTCTGTGAGCTTATGGGCGTATCAAATAAAATAATGTGCCGAAAATGATTTTTAAACTGTAAAGCACTATGTAGCATTATGCTCATGTCTATATCTATCTATCTATCTATGGGATTTTCATGTGGAATTATGTAGAAAATTTATTAGTGTATACAAACATATAATATTCGTATATGATAAACCTTTGCTCACATGCATTTTATATATATATATATATATATATATATGAAAAATGTTTATAAGAAGCTCCTGGCAGGTACATTAAAATTTATGCCATTTCCATTATTTGTAGTTTGAAAACTGTAATTTGTTGCAATGGATTTACATATTCCTAATGTGCCCAGAAAAATGTGATTTGTTCCAGTGTTTTATTGTTGTATCTGCCTCATGTTGTTCTTTTTAATGTTCTGTATTTACTTTCCTTTATTAATTCTCAAAATGTGCTACCTAGATTTGGCAACATGGTCTATCTTTTCATTTCAGAATGATTTAAGCTGCATATAATTCAAATTCATCTGATAATAAATATACTCTAATAAACACATAGCACCAAATTATGCCTGCTGCCTAGGAAAGTATTCTGTACCTACGCCAAACGGTAAATTGTATCCAGAACACTTAATGGAAAAAAATGAAATGTACCTCCCCTGTCCAGCCTTTGGTAGAAAATAACCATTTGGGGGGCCGCTAGGTGGTACAATGAATAGAGTACTGGTCCTGGAGTCAAGACGACCTGACCTCAAATCCGGCCTCAGAACACTTAACACAAAACTAGCTGTGTGACCTTTGGCAAGTCGCTTAACCCCAATTGCCCTATCTTCCCCCCTCCAAAAAAAAAGAAAAAAAAAGAAAAGAAATAACCATTTGGGATCTGAACTCTCTCAAGAACTTCCAAGTTCATACAATATTTCTCTCTCTCTCTCTCACACACACACACACACACACACACATATATACATGTATATATATATATATACACACACATAGGCATATATACGCACAAAAATACACAGAACACAAACTTATATATTACATTCATATAAAATATACACATATATTCCTGTTTCTTTTTTTATAACCAAAGATTAGTAAATGTAAAAAATCTTAGTGACATAAAATAAAATCAATTATGATAAAAGTAGATTTGTTTAAATAAATTTTGAGTTTTTTAAAAAGACAGAATTGTTGCTACCTTAAAATAGGAAGAAAAAACTTTCTGATTTAGGGCCTTAGAATAGAAGAAATTAGTCACAGACACTTCATGGTAACAGGGATTATTGGGAAGGCAATATGTCTGTATCATGATTTTTGGAAAGAATACCTCCATTAAGTTTATTAGAAAAACGATTATAACACTCCTTCTTGAGCACTTTCTTGACAACTCCTACACTAACTGGCAGGTTTAATTCCCCAAGAGAGCCTGGCTGCTTCTCTCCTCAGAATTCTAAAGTCTAAAGATTGCTGGGGTTTCTAACTATTGCTTGTGAGATACCAGTGTGCTTCACATTAACATTAGTCAGCCAGACTTCAATTCGATTAGCTTTTACAAAGAGTATTCACTAAGCTGATGAAGTGAAGGCAGGTTTTACAGAATCATCTTCCAAAACTGGAGGAGTCCTTTTCTTCTTTTGCAGAACTTTCATGAAATTCCACATAGGTTTAGCTCTCTGTTATGCTTCAAAGCATACATAGTACCCTTCCAGAGTGAGAAATCTGCCTTTCCAGGATATGAATATTTTGTCCTAACGGTGACTCTCAGATCTGGATGTATATATTGTCATCAATAACTGTTCTAGAGATATTGCTACCAATTCCCACAGGTAATTCAGATCCTTCTCTCTTTCAAAGTTCATAAAGTTGTCTTTTGCATCAAGAGCAGGGGAGAGAGAGGAAAAAAAAACTCAATCTTCTTCACTTGAAGAAAATTTCCTTTCAGGTATCTTTTCCCACCAGATTGGACCGCCACTTAGCTCATTATTGCCGTAAAGCATCATTCCAAATAAGCATAACATATTCTACATAGTCCCAGAGGTATTTTATATTCTTTTAGCCAATCACAAGATATTTTACATGTGACATTATTTGTCATCATTCAATGATGAAACCATTTTACTCAAATTGATTAAGAATTTGTCTGTATTTAGTTTACACTTTGAGAAAGAAGTTGGTGATTTCTGTGTTTATACACTCCCCACTTTTACATTACTATTAAATTAGTTTATATTTAGTTATTTAATTTTATTTATTATTGAATTTCCTTTTTGACAGAACGATACAGAATAGGACTTAATTAGAAATGGGGTCATATACATCTTCCTTACTACCTTAAGCAAGAAAGGATGAACTGAGTTACCCAACTGGTTGGGTCCCCATTCAGATAGCTTGGACCACTCACAGGTTGTGTTTGTCCTTCTTTTTCTAAGAGGGCCATAACATCAGGGAGATGATGACATGACTTGCAGTTGACTTTTATTTGAGGGAGGGAGGGCTGTGCAAGGTCACCAACCTCGCTTTCTCTTCTAGAGCCATCTGGGTTCAATGACCAAATATTCATCAGGATAATTGGAAATTGGCTAGGATCCCTCTCCTCTCCAAAGGAAGGTAGCTTTTGATGGCCGAAAACTAACCAGTAAACTTGGGGTTTACAGGCTAGATTCTTTCTTTACTTCCTCTCCTGTCCTCTCCTCTCCTCTCCTCTCCTTTCCTTTCTTTTTCTCTCCCCTCCTCTCTCCATCGCTTCTTCTCTCCTCTCTCTCTCTCTGTCTCTCTCTGTCTCTCTCTGTCTCTGTCTCTCTCTCTGTCTCTCTCTGTCTCTCTCTCCCTCCTTCCCTCCCTCCCTCCTCAAAAACCAAACCTTAAACTCATTTCACTCTGGGGCTCAAAAATTGGGCAACAATAGGTCCCTGCCCAAGCACCATTTAATGGCTACATTTTGAACCCTCCCTAACTCAGAGTGAATGTAAATAATAACTGTTTCTCTTTTGGCCAGTAACCCTGAGGGTCTTCCTCTCCCAGTATGATTTTTTTTTAATTAGAGTGACCATTCCTTTACTCACTTCTAAAAGAGGCCTATTCACTGAATGGGAATTAACTCACTCCAAATGAGAACCTGAAAAGATCTTATCTTAAAAGGGCCAGGGTCTCCCATTGCATCCTGGGCTATTTCCAGTCATCCTGATGAATATCCAGCCACTGGACCCAGATGGCTCTGGAGGAGAGAGTAAGGTTGGTGACCTTGCACAGCCCTCCCTTACTCAAATCAAAGACAACTGAAAGTCAGGTCATCATCTTCCTGATGTCATGCTCCTCTTTGAAAAGAGAAAGATAACCACAACAAAACAACAACAAAAACTAGCAAGTATGTGTTTGCGTTATATCTTGCTGTGGATCTTCCCTCCATAAAGATAATCTCAGAATCTGAAATAGAAAAGACTTAACTTGTACCTCACAAAATATCCTTCTAAAAAGAAGTCTTCTATCATTGATAAGTCATCAGTAATCCAATTAGCTACTGAAAACTTCTACTATGGGGAAATTAACTGTCTCCTAAGGAAACTCATTCAAATTCTAGATAGTTCAAATGGCTAGAAAGTTGTGTTTTTTTCCCTTTGACATCAAGTCTAAATAGGCTTCTTTGTACCTCACTTCTGTTGCTTCTAACATTATTGCCTTTGAGGATACAGCAAGAATATAATCCCTCTTCTGAATGACATTCCTTTAAATAAATTATTACAGTTATCATAGCTTCCCTCCATCTTTCTAGGTCCATTACCCCAAATGTTTCAGTTGAAATGACCTCTAAGCCTCTAGAATGTGGACTGCCTTCCTCTGAATATACTCTATTGTGTCAATGACCCTTTTGAAATTCCCCAAATTAGAAATAACACTAGGCAGCTAGCCAGCATAGCAGATACAGTAATAGACATGGAGTCAGGAAGCCCTGAATGCACATCCTGCCTCAGACACTCACTAACTATGTGACCTGTGCAAGTCACTTAATTGTTGTCTGTCTGTTTCCTCATCTGTACAATGGGGATAACCATGACACCTACCTCAGAAGGTTATTTGTGAGGAACAAATGAGAGCACTATACAATTACTAGCTAGTATGGTACTGCAAATGTAGACTGGTCAGGGAAATACTATCACCCCATTCCACATACTATTTCTTTCTAAATATTTTATATGATGTTTGATTTTATTTGGGGATGGAGGGTTAAACATTATGCTATTGGTTCATGTTCAGGCAGTAATTCATTAAAACACATTAAATCTATTCTACCCATTCCCCCTTCTCACTTTCTAAACTTATGAATCTGATTTTAAAAATATTTTAGGGTAGAACATTTTACTTGTCTACATTACAATAATTTTTAATTAAACCTAAAATTTGTGTCTATTGAAACCGTTAAAATCAGATTAAAATGTAATTGGAAAATATTTAAAATAAATAATACAATAAAACTTAGGTACTATTAAATTTTAGTTTTCTAAATCAAAATGTAACACAGGGATTCTTATATATGATTTTGTGGATTCTTTTTATAAATTGTTGAAAATATATTGAACAGCATAAGAACGATGGGTTTTTCCTTGAAGCATTCCACCAGAAATTTCTTTCTTTACACTGCCATTAACTCTTTAATAAGAACTCATTGGTATTACCTAAATACTAAATTAACTTTTACCCATCCCCTTCTCTCCATATTTTTCACAGAGATAAGATGAAAGATTATTTTAGAAAATGTTTTGGTGAAATCTAGGATTCACTTGATCTACCAGTCTAGTCACACTGTTAAAAAAAAGTGTTATTCTCTATAACTTGTTCTTACTAAGGCCATGGTAATTTTTTTAAACAACTAGAATTTTCCATTGTAAATTCTTACAAATCATTCCTTCAAGAAAGCACTCTAGAAATTTGCCACCTATCAAAATCAAGTTCATCAACCTACTATTTACAGACTCTGCCCTTTCAGTTTTGAAAATAATATTTACTTTTTTCCCCAATCCTGTCATTTCTCTTGTTTTCCTCAATCTTTCAAAGATCAAAAATGAACAGTAGGTCAGGAAACTCATTTGTCCATTCTTTCAGTACGATAGGAAATGTGGCTTTTTTCACTCAAGTCTGGTGGCTTAACATGTCAAGGACACCTTCGTACTCTTTCATCATCTCTTCATCTACCACGGGTTTCACCACCTGTTGTCTCTGTTGGCTTAATGTTTCTGGTCCACAACAACATTCTCATAACACATATCATACATTTCCTTATACTATGCTCTGGTATTTTCCCAATTTTACCATAAACTATCACAAACTGTTTCCACATACATGGTCTAATAAAAGCCTGAGAGTACAGAGACTGAAATAGTGACAAGCAAACAATACCATGATGAGAAGGCCCTTATATATCTAAATATTGCATTGATTCCGAGTATACTTAACTATGTATTAGTAATCCAAAAATCAGTTTGTATACACACATCCACATGCACATGTGCACGTTTGCGCACACACCCACACCCACACAACTTTCTATAGTCAAAATGATTTTGTAAAAACTTCCCACCTATTTAAGATCAATCAGGTTGACAATGTTTTTGTAAGTAAAATGCAAAAGTTAATAAAGAATAAGTTTGAGTTAAAGGTCACATGACAGCTCCCACTAATTATATCCTTTCCCACAAATTATCAATATAACCCTTTTAACTCCATTGGATTAGAGATTTATTCAATTTATTTTCTTTTAAAAAAGGAAAAGGTATATCAAACACTACTTTTAGGGTGAGAGAAGTATCAACATTTCTAGTTATTACATTCATCACAGATGCTCACTTCCTTAGTGACCTTCACTTCTCCATTTGCAAAATGAAAGCAATAATATTTTACGTCATTTCTTTTCTGACAACCTCAAGGATCTAAAATATCAGACCAAACCCCACAAGATCCAGAGTAAAGGAATTTGTGCTGCAAATAAAACAACTGATATAATGCATTTATTGTTGTCCTTCATACTCAAAGAGGACAAAAACAACACCATGATGTTGGGGTCAATGTAAAGTGTGTCTGAGCTCAAAAGAAATGTGAGATGCACAAATTCAGAGACATCTCCCTCCCAAATGTTCATACAGCCTATTTTTGTACCGTATTTTACTCCACAGAATAGGAGTGGGGCTGCCCTGAGGTCAGAATTCATTGAATTTGAATGGAATGTAAAATTAAATTTCTAAATTGAACAAACTTGGTTATCTAGAATCTTTTGAAAGTGAAAATATATAATATAATGCAATGTATATAAATATTTAATCATTTAAACAAGTGCAAAGGTGCCAGGAAGAAGAAAGTTTGATGAATAGCCAATCTCAATACAAACTAAACAGGAAAAAATAAAAACAAACATTAAAAAAAAACAGCCCTAGTTGGAAAGAAAGAGAAGACAGAAGAAAAAAGCTAAGGAGTAAATTATTCCACTTCTATGGTATGTTCTTTAAATATGCACTTAGGAAATGAAGGCTAAAGGAAATAATCTTGTCCCTGTTGAGTAAGAAAGAAGTGGGAATTTAATAGTAGAGAGATCTGTTTTCTAAGAAGCTAGAGGTTGGCTGCAGAAGGGAACAAATTAATTAGTCAATTAGGACTAATTTTATTCAGCTGATATTAGATCTTAATTATCATGGGTGGGGGAGAGGATAAAGGGAATAAGAAGGTTCAAAAAGAACTGACAATTAACCAAGAACAGTAGTCCATATATAGCAGATATATGGTAGAATTATGGACATTAAAGCAATATAAGGGGTCAACTGCATGTTAATTTTGTTTCTTTTACAATTCTAGATCTCAATGCATGTATTACCTCAAACTTTCAAGTTAGTGATGAATCACATGAGGTTTTATCTGAGCAGCATGGTAGAAATAAGGAATTATAGTCAATAGAGAACAGTGTTGTAAGCCTGTCTCTGACACTAATTACAATAAAAAACAAGTTACTTTTCTCCTCTTAGATTTAGTTTACTCCTCTGTAAAATGTAGATGCTTATCACACCTGGTCCTCTAGGGTTTTGTGACATAGTGGAATGTGTGGAGAACTTGGTATCAGAGAAATCCATATTCTAATCCTGCTTCTGACATTTGTTCCCCTGTGGTCAAATCAGGTCATTTCTTTGAGCCTCAGTTTCCTCATCTGTAAAATTAGGATAAAAATATCACAGTACTACAGAGGAAAGGGAGCATATCAGGCAAAGAAGACAGCCAGAAAGAATTCACAAAGTGGACAGAAAAAAGTGTCTTGCTTATGGAATACCAGGAAGACATTATTACTGGACTGAAGAGTATATGTTGGGGCATGATAGGTAAAAAGACTGGAAATTAATAAGGGAATAGGTTATAAAAGGCTTTGGATCCTAAACAGAGCATTTTTTTTATTTGTCCCTGGAGGCAATGGGGAGCCACTGGAGTTTACTAAGTATTATGTGGGGATAAGGGTTGCCATGATTAGACCTACATTTTAAAATATCAGAGTAGCTAGTAACAGTGGTTTATTTCATAAGATTCCATTCACTTCATGTTACATAACAAGATGAAAATGAAAATTTATCGCATACTACACTAGAACATGTTCCTTAAATGAAATATTTTTTATATGCAAGGGGTTTGTGTGTATAAGTGTGCATGCATGGAGGTGGGACAGGGGGAGTACATTTAACTTGCATTAATGCTGTTATTATTACATTAACAATAATATAAATTATTGGCAAATAATAAACCTTTACTAAGGGGAATTCTGGAGCTAGTTCATGAAAGCTGATTGCTGAGTTTTCAGTGTGAACATTCAAACTTCAGGAATGGGCAAATGTTAAAAATCAGGGCTTGATTTATTATTTTGTTGACTTTCTAGACTTAAGAAGGTGATGGAAAAATGTTAACACTGGAAATTAAACTTAAAAGTATGTAATACAGTTTAAGACTGCCCCCTGGGAGGAAAGTTTTGCTTAACAATACTGTGGATATATCTAAAGGACATCTATGATCATCTTATGTACATAATCAATTCAATCATCAGTCATTGTGTCTTGTGGCTATGGAGTATTCTAGAATTATTTTTAGACCAACTAGTGCAGCTAATCAGCTGAGGGCATTCTATAAAAGCATTTTAGGTTGCCTTTAGAATTTCTTATTGCTATCCTGAATCAAATACAACCAGGCTGACTGCTGCAGTGCCTTGGGTCTCTAGAAAATCTGTTCAGTTATTCTTTAACTCAGACTGCTGGCAGAATGATAAGGGAGATGGAGATCAAGTTCACTTTAAAAAAGTCAACTGTTTGGGCAGCTAGGTGGCACAGTAGATAGAGCACCAGCTCTGGAGTCAGAGGGACCAGAGTTCAAATCTGGCCTCAGACACTTAACACTCACTAGCTATGTGACCATGGGCAAATCATTTAAACCCAATTGTCCTGCCTTTCCACCTCCAAAAAGGAAAAAAAAATAGTCAACTGTCCTAATCACAACAAACTTTAAAATCCATTTGAAGCAACTATTTCCTGGACATTTTTTATTGAATCTTAGTTTTAAAAATTAAAAAGTACTCAAATACATTGAGTGTTCTTTATAAAACATTAGCTTATTAGACACTGCATAATAGAAACAGGTTTAAATTTATTATAACCAATATTGAAAATGTCTTTAAATGTATGCTTGTAGTAATAAGTATCATGTTCAAATACAATGGGTTTGAGTACATTAAACTTAGAAATTAACAAAATTCAAGCCCTACACTGTCTTAATTTTTCTAACAATTTAAATGATCAATTACATATTAAAAATATTATATAAAATTCAGTTGTTTTCAGTTCAGCAAATATTCATTGGGCATTCACCGTTTAAAAACAAAAGAAAAAAACAAAAGCAAAACCAAGAGTAACACCATCACCAAGTTAACAAATTTTGCCTACATTAGAACAGGGACAGAATGGAACAAATCTCATATCATTTTCTGACATTAGAGGAACAAGATCTTAAATTCTCACCTTTGTCATCAATAAAATAAAGATAGTGACATATAGCATCTTTTAGGAATATTGACGATATTGGAGAATTCCAACTATTTTGATCCTTGGCGATTTCAGCAATCCTTCTAATATTGTATATTCAATATAGAAGGAAATAAATTGTAAAATAAATTTACATAAGAAATAAAGAGAATTATTTTAACAGAATAACATATTTATTTACCAAATATTACTCAAACCCTATTGATGTTTCTCACATTCCAGGTTTGGAATCCCTAGAGCATGTAATTTATAGAAAGGCCACTCTTTGAAATAAAGAACAATATTATAAAATGCTATGCTAGTTGTTTTTTGTTTGTTTAGTTTGGTTTCCCCTTGGGGTCAAAAAACAATCTTGCTATTAATAGCTGTAGATATTGGCCATAAGTGAAAAGGACAGCTTGCTTCCATTTATTTGAAAAGAGACTGAATACCAACAGGAATAGGCCACCTAGTGGTGGTTTGATTATCACACACTGAAGAGTTTTGCTCAAGAAAAACACAGCAAAGATTCAGTAGGAGTCTTCCCATAAATTAACTAAGGAAATTTCATTGATAATATAGACTTGATGCGAATTGTTGAATAGTGTGCCTTAAAAATACTGAAAGACTACTTTGCCCTCTTCTATGACCCTATAGAATCTAGCCTCCCATTTTTACTAAAATGGTACCCAAATCATTTCACCAAAAATTTTTAAGAATATAAGTCATATTTTCCTATTTATCCTCAAACTACTTTTGAATATCTTAGCTGGACAGAAAGCATACCAGGGCGATATAACCATTACAGTGCAGGTTAGGAGAAAAAATCCTACAAAGGAAGGACACCACTGTGGTTCCGATCCCTTTACCCCCATCTCCTTCATCTTCTCTCAGAATGACAGAAAGCACATGGACCAACAGTCAATAGTTAAAATCCAATTGTGACTCTAACCTGAAAATCCTTAGTGTAAGTTATTTTTCCTTATCAATTTCTTCCCTTCCTCAAACTTTAATGACTCCAAATTTCTCTCTAAAATAAAGGCCGTAATAGGGAGGGAGAAAGGGAGGGAAGGAGAAAGGGAGGGAAGGAGGGATGGAGGGAGAAAGGGAGGGAAGGAAGGAAGGAAGGAAGGAAGGAAGGAAGGAAAAAGAAAGAGAGGGAGAGAAGAAAGTGAAATAGAAAAAGGAGGAAGAAGAGGAGGAGGAAGAGAAAGGAGATAAATTAACATCAAAAAAGATATGATCAAAAAAAATGCACTGATCATGTTTTGAGTACTAACTACCTTAACTAATGGGAAACTCAGTCTCCACTGATAACCTCAGAATATAAATAGAAAAACAAAAATCATACCCAATATAATGGGAGGACATTGAGGTACAAACATAAGAATATAGGAACAAGAATGACAGAGGATGAGTACACATAGATTGGCTGCCATCACATTCCTTGGAGGGAACACTGATGAGGCCACAGAAGGACTTGACCATATGAGCATTTCACACTGTCATTTATCAAGTTAGGGACAAGAATTAAAAGAATTTTAAAAATATTCTATGTTATAGAAGAATTAACATGTTGTATTATTTTGCATTATACTTCTGTATCAATCAACCAACAAATATTTATAAGTGTCTACTGCAATGGAAAGAGAGCTAGCCAGGAAAAATGCTCTGAAGGAAGACAAAGATTCTAAAAAGTAGGGTGAGAAAGGAGGTAAGGGACAGCCAGTATGAAGTCCTGGGGATGTAGATGGAATCTCATTTGCAAGGAACAAATGGTCTAATATGGTAAGTTCACAGACTACATGAAAGGGAGTAATTTATAAGAAGATCAGAAATGTAGGAATGAAGAGTTCTGAATACCTAACAGAAGAATTTATAATTGATCCCATAAGTTAATAGGGAGCCATTGAAGTTTACTGAGTAAGGAAGTGATATAATCAGATCAATGGCTCATGAAAAATCAAAATCACTTTGGAAACCAAGTAGATTAGAAAGAAAAGAAATTTGAGGCAGTAAGACTATTTAGAAAAGGAATTGTTATCATGCAGGTATTAGGTAAGGAACTTAACTAGAGTTTATGGATGTGTTAGTGAAGAAAAGGATGTGTACTGGAGACAAATTATGGAGTTAGCAAAGATAAGATTTCACAACTGAAAAAACAACCAATATCAATCAAAACTGTTGCTAGGTATTCTAGCGCCCCCTCTCCAATTTTAACTTCTCCTAGTAAGATGATACATCAAATGGAACAACTCTGTTATAGAAAGCCCAACTAGGGCAAAGTGTTCATTAATATTATGTGGTAAGTGAATTAACATAGGGGATCGTGAAGAAAAACAAGTTGGAAAACTTGGACAAGAAAGACAACCAAGAAAAAAATGCCTGCATATGCCAAGGATCCAAATAAATAGCACAAAATTGATCAATGCTCTGTAGGTGAAGCTGCCAAAATGAGTGGGTTGTAGACTGTGGTTTCCATTTTAAGTATCCTAATGATCCATTTTTCAGCGAACCTTCAAAAAAAAATTTTAACCTCCTTTTTTGTTTATTTTCCCAGATAAATAAGACTGTATTAATTCATTACTAATCTTCTTTTTCTTATTAATTTGTCCATCAAGTTGAATTTCCCATATTTAACCTGATATGAGTACAAAGATGCCATGTGCTACACATAGTGCTTGATAGCTTCAAAAGTGCCTGGCAATATTTGTCTTTGGAAATTTTTTGTTTGTTTGTTTGCTTTGTTGAACTCAGATAAATAAAACCATTTTTAAACTTACACTAAAAGATTACTAAATCTAAAAAAAAATACATCCTACTTTTCTTGTGAACAATGGAGCCAAATAACACAAAATCTGTCACCCCCTCATAAAAACTTTCTATCCTTGCACGACAGTTTTGGGAATTTCTAAAAGTACACAAAACAAAAGATCACTGCAATATCAACTAGTAAATATAATAAGTATTTCATAGTTTTATTTTTCAAAATGCATAATAACAAACATTTCCACTTCAGGAAAAGTAAGGACATTATTATGTTCATTGTTTGCTTGTGAGGTGATCTGTTTTTATTTGCTTTGCTCAAGAATTATCTGGTGACTACCTACACATGATTTATTGATTCTGATAGCACACATAAAGACAAATGAGTTGAGAGTCTATGTTTTTCTGCCGTACTACTGCTTTGGGGAATATCTGAGAATAATCATTCTAATGCACTAGAGGACATATTTCTGTCAATTCATCATTAAGGATATAAAAGCCAGTGTGCACGAAGCTAATTACCATACCTGAAATCTGAAGTAGATTTCAATGTCAAAACAATGCTCCCAGTTTCCCAGATTGTCAAAACATTTCTTACCTTTGTCTTGGCAGGCTGATGAGTGGTTGTTTATGACACCTCTTACTAAGGCTAAAAAGCTTGTGTACAATTTTCTGTGCCTTT
This sequence comes from Pseudocheirus occidentalis, assembly GCA_028646575.1. Lineage (NCBI taxonomy): Eukaryota > Metazoa > Chordata > Mammalia > Diprotodontia > Pseudocheiridae > Pseudocheirus > Pseudocheirus occidentalis. The sequence continues at coordinate 71,685,237 of CM053593.1, forward strand.
AGGAAAAGTTGTTTCATGCTGTTCTCCAGTTGTTCATAACGACGCTGAAAATTAGAATCCATTGTCCACAAATGCATTATGGTAGATGTGTTGAGGAAATAATTCATGGGAAGCCTTTTCATAAAGAATTTGAATTCATCTAGAAAAATGGTTAAAAAATAAACACTTTAATGATGAAATCATTTTTTTCCTAGTAAATAATCTTCTTAGATGTGAACAGAAAAATAATCATTTGATTTTACTCTTGAATATGGATTACCTAGAACAATAGGAATATAAACATAGTAACACCAAATGTAACCACACAGTTCTTTATATATACCTCAGAATGGATTTATGAAAGCAGAAGAGATGTTAAATAGTAGATGGAAAAGGAAATACTTGTGCCAAAATGAATTTAGTATGACTTCATTTTTATGTCTCTTTTCATGATATGAATGTATTTGAATAAACTCTCTTCTACATGCAAAGACCATTCATCTGTCTTCCATATCCCATAGCGACATTAATAATCCTTTTATAATGCCTTCATAGTCAGAAAATCCTTTTGGAATCTTTTTTTCAAATTAGTGCAAGAAATGTCATTGCAACCATATTTTATCTTTAATGATTTTTGAATAAAAAGAGAAAGCTTATCCAGTAAGGAATCTGATTATTCTTTTCAAGCAATCACACCCAAAATTTCTAAGACATAATATAATTTAAAACAGAAATGATTTATATGTGATATACTGAAAAACAAATTTTAGGAAGAATTTTAATCTTCCAATTTTTGTCAAATATTATCTTCTACTTGCCCACTGGGCAAATGGCAGACTGTATAATAAACAATCTGTAGGAATACAAAGGGATGTTACAATTTTAAAAAGTAAATAAGACTGTAAGAACGACAAGTTTAGAAAACACTTGAGATTTAATGTATATTTTTCCATGATATTTTCAATGGAAATAAATGACTATGATATTCCTAAATATTCTTTTTTTAATTTTATTTTTTTAAAACCTAAACACACAATAAGAAAAGAAAAAACATATTATAAGCTTAAATAATAAAACTTAAATACAAAATACAAAATAAAAAACAAACCATGTTCTGTGTACAGCACAATGTAAGAGAAGATTCAGTATGTAACACCAGATGTCCATTTCAAGAAAGCCTATGTAACATCTACTTCACATTGTGTTGATAGCTATCCATCTTTTCTTTGCTTCCTTGTAAGTTTTCTTTTGTTCTTTGTTGTACACTTTTTACTTTGTTCTTCCCCCCACCCCCTTACTTACTCTGCTCCAAAAAGCTACAATTACGCATGGATCTACATGTTCCTAACAGAGGTTCACTCTATTTTAAGAGAATAAGATTGTGCCTTATCAACACATACATTCAGAATTATTTTTAAAATATCTCAAAATGATAAAAATTATTAAAATGACCCTCAGCAGATCTTCAAACATAACATAGTTATCATATCATCAGGTATGCCAAAACCTTGGAAACATACTATATTTACAAAGTCATGGGGGGGTTGTGGAATTTTAATAGCTGAATTCAGTAAATATGGGGGTGACAGACAAAACATTCAAATGATAACTAGAAAAATCAAAGCTTAAGGCACTGCTCTGACACTAAAATGGGTTTATGATTTTGAAAATATCCCCTCATTTCTATGACTATTTCTTCATCTATAAAATAAATGGCTTAACATATATAAAAGAAAGACATCTTTTATCCATCAAATTCTTTCACTTAATGAACCAGTTATTTTTAAATAATTGGTTACCAATCAACTAAGACATGGGTATTTGGTAAGTGATTACTTAACCAGGTTGAAAACAACAACTTGACATTAATAATAGTTGTACCTTACATTTACATAATACCTTACAGGATTCAAAGTGTTTTCATACATATTTTAAGAAGTTTATATTTTTATGCCTTTTGTATTTATATCATTGCAATTTAAAGATATACTTCCCACTGAGGCATTCAAGTCTAGTAAGCTCATCCTGAAAAAACAGTTAAGCAAAATCCACCAGCACTAATATTTGCATCTGATGGGTAATACTCCATACTTCTCTGCCCACCCACCTACAAAATATATTTTTCTTATCTCTTTCATAGAACATCAGTGATTAAAACTATCCAATATTCTATACTGTTTCACTCTTCTTTATATTATTGTCATTATTCCATGTAAGTACATATATATGTTTGTTTCTGGTTATGTTACTTTGCATTAGTTAGTTCATGAATTCCCATGATTTTCTGAATTGCTTGCATTCATTTTAATCTATGGGATAATGTCATTCCATGAATTTATGTATCACAACCTATTCATCTATTCCTTGAATGAGTTTTTGCTATGGCAAAAAGTTCTGGTGTGCATATATTGGTATTTTTAAAAATACAAATAATCTGCTTGTATTTTTAAATTTTATATCTTTGAGGTATATACCTAAAATGCTAACTCTGGGTCCAAAGATATGAATGAGTCACCTTTCTACTATAATTATACATTTCCTGTCATTTAATAGATTAAATTCACATCTCCACAAAACTGAATTAGCATGACTTTTGTGGCATCTTTTTCAATACTGAATATTTCCATCTCTTGCCATCTTTGCAAATTCGTTGGGTGTGAGGTGAAACAGAATTGGTTTTATTGGCATTTTTATATTAGTTGTTTGAAATAGTCTTTTTTATGTTTATTAAAAGCTTGCAATTCTTCTTAAGAAAAGTCGTTTCATATCCTTTGACCACCTTCAGCTGGTTAGGTAATTGACTGATCTCATGATAGCCTGCTGCTCTCTCTAATAGCAGTAAGCAGGGGAAGAAGCCAAGGACTGCTGAATTTAGAACATGAGGGATACTTTGAAGCAGTTGGTGCTCTCCTGGGGCTGCCAAATTTCAGCTAAATTATCAGAAGTCACTATGTCAAGAATGCCATCCAAGTGGAACTGAAAATCAGAAGGGTTATTGTTATTTCCTTAACTTCAAGTAGTTACCACCTATACTATTTGTCACATTTTTAGAGACAGAAATATTATCTACATTTTACCCACAAACCATTAGTAATAAATGGATAAAATTTAAAATTAATTTTAAATCAGATTGTATCTACTTGATTTCTCTACTTTTATTCAAAGCCCTGAAAAATCATTGTTATTATTCCTTATTATTGTCTTCCTTATTATTGTCTTTCTACTTAAGCTTGGTTTTAACTAATTCTAATCAACAGTTAAATATTATATAAATCAAGACAGATTCATTAACTGCCTACTAAGTCCTAAGTACTATGCTAAAGCACTAGATAAGGTAAGGAAAGGTAAAAACTGTTCCTGCCCTCATGTAATGCATTCTTTTTAATATATATTTTAATTTTTGCCATTTGCATGTAAGAATAATTTTATCATTAATTTTTTTAAAAAATTTTGAATATCAAATTCTCCGTATCTTGTTCTTCCCTCCCTTCTCCCTGAGACAATAAACAATTTGATATAGGTTATAGATGTACAATCATGCAAAACAAATTTCCATAGTAGTCATGTTGTGGAAAAAAAAGTCATTTTTTTTAAGTATAAAAAAAAGGCATGCCTGGATTTGAATTCAGATTATATCAGTTTTTTTCTAGGGATGTGGATAGCATTTTTAATAATAAAAAGGAACTTAAGTTCTGATGCATTCATTAACATGCCCTTCACAACATTAACAGCTAGTATCTGTACAATGCTTTAAGGTCTCAAAACACTTTATAAATATAATCTCTTATTTTCTTTACAACAACCCACCTAACTGTGAGGTAGGTGTTATTATATTATTGTTTAACATGTATTCATAGATACACATATGTAATATGTAATCACTAAACAAATGATATAATAAATGTAATATGTAATGACTAAACATACAATACGTAATGAGGCCAAGTCAATTTCATTGTAGTTAGTCCTTATTTTGAGGCAGTGTCACCCTTCAATGAAAGACTCCTGAATTTGAAATCACAGGGCCTTATGTAGAATCCTTCTGCTGTTTATTATCTATGTGACTTAAGCAAAGTTAATTAACCTTTAAAGGTTATGTGAGAAGAGTGGACTTGATAGACTGTAACTTCCCTTCCAATTCTCCAGCTCTGATCCAGTAATGTTTCTAGTTTTTGATCTAAGATCTCTAAAAGTCATGCACAACTCATGGTTTCTCAATGTTATATTTTATTTTATTGGTTGCTTATCTAAAATGGTGGCCTTTCTTTGTGGGTTCCTGGTTTCTACTGAGACTATTTCCAGGGACCATACCAGAGAGTTGCATGCCCAAGCAGTACACAAGCCAGCTGACCTAGAGTGAACTCATATGAACAAAATACCATGATGGGTGCAGTTTGGGCTGCTAATAAAGGAATATTCTATGCCAGGGATAGGGAACCTGTGGCTTCATAGGCACATGTAGTCCTGTAGCCACTTAAAGTCCTTTAGGTCCTCAAGAGTGGCCTTCTGCCTGAATTCAAACTTCACAGAACAAATCCCTTTAATAAAAGGATTTATTTGGTAAAACAGACTGTTAAAAGGCCATACCTAAGGACCTAGAAGGCCACAGGTGGCCTTGAGACTTCAGGTTCCCTAACCCTGTCCTATGCTTTCTTTCTGCTGTTTACGTGAACATCTTTGGGTAAGAACTGGAATTTGACTAACACTTAGAAAGGTTGGCATCATTACCAACTGGAGAAGAAAATCCATTTGAGAGGTATCAAGATTTGGAAACTGAATTGAATGCTGGTAAGACATTTCCTTCCCTGTCTACTGAAACTGATTAGAAGAACCAGCAAACCACTGACTCAAACAAACATGAAACAGAAAAACAAAAGCAAACACAAACAACTTTGAGGCTTGCCCAATTAGAGCTGATGATATCTAGGCCAGATACTTTGAAATCTCCTCAGCCATTTGCAATGCTCCTGGGTACAGAAGTTCCCTTGGCAAAAGTAAAGGTGTGAACTGATTTGTGAGTTCAGATCTCATTAATGTGGCAGTGAGCCAGTCACTCCTAGACACCTGGGAGGTTCAATACAGTTTTATTATCTTTCTATGTCCTACAGTAAACGTGCTCTAAATTATAATGTGAGTTTTGTTTCCTTTAAGATCATTTGAAACTGGGAAGGAGCTAAGAATCTTAATGGGAAGTAAGAGGTGAGCTATATTTGGAGATTTTCCCAGAATTCTGGAAGGGAACAATAATGATCCAATTTATGAAATAATAAATGTGAATTTAAACTCTAGACCACACTGAAAAGAACTTGGGTCAAAGAGAAGGGCAGATGCCTCTTTTGCATGTAGGAAAATAGTGTCAAAATATCTATGCTTATAAAATCTACTCCACATATGTAGAAGGTGTCTAAACAATATTCTACCTCTGTACATTGGGACACCACAGAACTCTCTATCTCACAACTAAGAAGTTCCATTTCCTCACCAATTTAATATTGAATGTTCCACTCTGGACATTCAAGAAATAGTAAAACAATGATGCTTGGGTGATAGAACAAATGGACATTAAGTGTGTAAAGATTACTGAAGAAAATTAATAAAAAAGAAGCCGTTAGATGTAAAGAAATGATAAGTTACAATTATATTCAGTGATTTCCAAAAAAAGGTGATAGCGTACCTTTTAAACCTTCAATATCCAAGACGAAATGACTTAACTCTGGATAATCAGGTTAGCATTTGGAATCTTAGAGAAATACAGTATTTCAATTTTTGAGGTTTATTTAGTACATATACAAAATGTCATATATGACATTTAGTACATATATGACATAAACGTCATACCAAAGAACTTCGAGTTGAAGGAAATAAAAGCAATGTGAAGACTTAGGTTTAAAAATCTATCAAATGTCCTCCCATTTCCAACAACAAATATGTGCTTGATGTGCTTAGGGAGGCATGTTAAGAATTTGCCAATGATCAGTTTAAAATGTTTAACTTCACACAAAAAGCAACAACCTAGGAGTGGAGCAGCAAAATCATAACATTTGGGGTGAAAAATTCCTGAAATCAATATGATGGAGGCTGTAGGTAGCAATTTGAGAGCCAGTTACACAAAGCATAAATGGCATCACAGGTTTCAAAAATTTAATTCCTTTTTATAGCACTGATACTGTCTAAAAAATAGTCTTCTAATAATAAAATCATGGCAATATCACCTTTCCTCCTTACAACAATATTTTCCAGTGTAATCTTAGCAACAAAAGTGATAGCAGGTTCAACACTACTGGCTATATAAAATTGAAATCACAAATTGCAAAGCTACTAAAATTGTTATCTGAGTGATTGATCTTCAATAAGAACCATATTTCAAGTTACCAAATACACATTCAGTAAATAGGTTTCTTCACTATTGTTAACACATTACTAAGATGATTTACAAAAACATACATGATTTAAAAATAGAATGCCATACTTCAAATGCTTGGGATAAAACAAAGTAGTAAAATGAAAAATATATTTATTTTTATATTCTAGTGATTTTTCAGATATTTGTGATATAGTACTTAATTCATCCATTTCCACCAGACTCCCCTAACACCCCCTGCAAAAAAAGTAGTTTCAGTGAATATTTCTTTTTATTGGAACCTGTGGAAACATTCAATTTGAAATGTTGCTTATTCCTTGACAGAAAAAGTAGTAAATCTAAAATTTGCAGAAAGGTTTAAAAATCATTCTTTGTATATTTCCAATGTATCATAATTCTCTTATTCTGTATCCACTGTCAAAAAGTATGTGCAATGGACAAAACAAGGGACTGTAACCAGTTTTGCCTCCAATTCTTAGATAAGAAGACCAGAGAGCTGAATAATTTCTTTCTGAGTCATTTACTCCATGAGAAACTTATCTTACAAAAACTTTGAAAAATAGGGTCCCATGGAAAAAGTGGTGGTAAAATAATATACCTGAATCTAGATTTTGTTCTTCTGTACAATGAGTATAATGGTTATGACTTGAATAGTTATTTTTCTATGTAAGATTCCTATGACAGTCTAAATAGCACTTATGGATATTTCTATTCATCTTAGGAAGCAGACTTAAATGTTATTAAAAAAGAAACTCAATAGCAAAAAATGAAAATATGTTTAGGGAGAGTGAGTGAACAAATGAAATACTACTATACCATTAAACATTGCAGAACAAAGAACTTTTTAAAAAAACATGGAAATACTTATATTAACTGATATAGTGAACTAACCATCCTTTGAGAGCAGAGACTATTATTTGTATTCCTTTGTATCCCTAACATTTAACACAATGCTGACAAATGGAAAGCTCCTAATTAATGTTTGTTGACTTCCTGACACAAGGAGGAAAGCAATATACAGAACTACAATAATAATGTAAACAAAGGCGCACTGTCATGAAGCCAAAGGCTATGCTATTATAATGTTTAATCTGGAAAAGAACTGAGGGGTAGCACCACATTGCCCCCCACCACCACCACTGGACAAGTGGAAGACGATTTGGCAGAATATTGAGTATTACAGTGTCAGAGAAGTTCAGTGTATTATTTGAATTTGCTAAAGTGTTTTTCTTCAGTTACAAGGGGAAACTCACAGTGTAGGGCTCTGGAGGATATATCAGGAAAAACCTGTGATATAAAAACAAATGCCATCAATAAAACTTTAATAGATTTTTAAAATAAAGTAGACAAAACAGAGAAAGAAGACAAAGAGAACATTCTTGATTACCTTATGTCTTAAGCCATGCAAATTCTCAAAGTGCTGCTTTCTATGCAAGTTTCTAGGATAAGTAATATCAAAATTATATAATTTTTGTTGAATTCTTCTCTGCAAAACTTTTCATATGACAAACAGCATGTTAATTATGTGTTTATAGACACACTCATCATTGGTGATAACTTTTTTCCTTTTTTACTATATCAATTTTGTTTTATTTATTTTTTAATTTATGTAATAAAACAAGTGTTTCTGTAATAGTATAACAAAAAGATGATTGCACACAAAACTGCAAATTTATAATGTACAACTTGCTATTCATTTTAAGTATATAATAAACTTATTTAAATTTCTTTGTTCCTTTTTTTCTTTCCTCTCCATCCTAGAGATGGATACCATTAGACACAAATATATGTATGTATGTGTGTACGTGTATATGTGTACATATACATATATGTATATATACATGTGCATACATATGTATGCATGAAAATAATTCCATACATACTTCTATTTACCAGTGCTTTCTTTGGATGCTGATAGTATCTTCCTTTACGTATCCTTTGTATTTAATTTTGGTTTTTATAATAGTCAACATAATTTATTTGCTCAAAATTGTTCTTTTTGACAGTGAATACCTGATACGAAAACTCCAGTATTGCTATTACTGTACAGTGTTTCTCTTGGTCCTGTTCATTTTGCTCTTTATTATTTCATGTGAATCTATACATGTTTTTCTAAGATGATGGAACTCATTATTTCTTCTGGAACAATAGTGTTACATCACAATCACACATCATGACTTTTTCAACCAATCGTGCACTGATGGACACTTTTGTCATTTCCAGTTCTTTGCCACCACTATAAACATTTTAGAACATAAAGGTTCTTTTCCTTTTTCCCTATTCATCTTTGGAAACAGACTTATTAGTAGTATTGAGGTCAAAATGTATAGGCAGTTTATTAACTCTTTGAGCACAGTTCTAGATTGTTTTTCAGAATGTTTAGATTTGTTCCTAATTCCATCAACAATGTATTGGTGTCCCAATTTTTCCACATCTGCTCCAATGTTTGTTACTTTCCCTTCAATCAGTTTAGATAATCTGATAGGTGTAGAATTGTAGAGTTTGCATTTCTCTAATTAATAACAATTTAGAGCATTTTTTGACATGACTATCATTCAGATTTCTTCTTTAGTAAACTGCCTATTTATGTCCTTTGACCAATTATGAATTGGGGAAAGACTCATATTCTGATAGATATGGCCAACTTCTTTATGTATTTGAGATATGAGACCTTTATCAATAAAATGTCTGTAAGAATTGTTTCCCCAATTTACTGCTTTCCTTCTGATCTTAGGTACATTTATTTTATTTCTGCAAAACCTTTTTAATTTAACGTAATAAAATTATCAATCTTACACCTCACTCTCCTCTCTATCCCGTGCTCATTCACAAATTGTTTAACTAGTCATAAGTCTGATATGTTCCATGTTCTTCAAGTTTTCTTGTAATATCTCTCTTGATATCTAGGCATTGTATCCATTTTGACCTTATCTTGGTAAATGGTGTAAGATACTGATCTATGCCGAATTTCTGTCATACTGCTCTCCAGTTTTCCCAACAATGTTTAGAAAACAGCTGATTCTTATCCCAAAATTTTGCCTTTACATTTGTCAAATACAAGGTTACTATATTTATTTGCTGCTATAAATTATAAGTCTTCTCTGTACCACTGATCTTTTTCTATTTCTTAGCCAGTAGTAGAAAGCTTTAATATTTGCTGCCTTATGATATAGCTTAATATCTAATAACACTCAAACTCCTTCCTTTACATTTTTCATTAGTGCCTTTAATATTATTGACTTTTTTGCTCTTCCAAATGAACTTTGCTATTATTTTTTTCTAATTCCAAAAATAATTTGAAGTTACAAATAACATAGTTTTAGATAAATGCTTTCTATCAACTTAAGGAAAAATCTATTTAGAACTATGTTATCAAATGTTTTTAAAATAAATGAGTATTGTACCTCATCAAAAGCTTTTTTCTGCACCTACTGATACCACCATATCACCAATCACTTTTTTTTACCATTATTTATAAATAAATTTCATTTTTTAAAATTTTACCTTTAGGAATTAAAAAATATATATTGTCCAGCAAAGTATTTTTTAACATATTTAGCTTTTTTTAGTCAATCATTTCAATAACTTGTGTTCATACCTTTCCTTTTACAAAAGAGCTTATAGTACTTCCTACTTTTCTTAGCATCAAGTATGAGGCATGAAGGAAGAATGTCAATGCAATATAGCTAAACATAAATGGGGAATACTGGTTGGTGAACAAATTGTTTTTCTGCCCCTTAAGATGCTCTTTGACTGGGTCAGTGCCCCTAGGACGTTTTTATCTGTAAAATAAGTGGCAGAAGAGGATATTTCTTAGCTAACTCCCTACTCATAAGTCATATAAGTGCTTTATTAATGGTTAGACAGAACACTACCAATTAGGGGAAGATAGCTTGTATGGAGAGAAATAAAAATAACAAATATGGTCAGTAATATGAAAAAAAAAGGAAAAACAGTATCTGGATGTAAAGAAAAGGACAGAGCAAAAAGCACATTGACATCTTTAAATTATATAGATTCCAAGACTCAGAATAATGTAGAATATTTCTGTAGGTGAAATTTATTTATCAGCTTTGTAAGAATAACAGTATAAACTCAACTGAGTAGACTTCACATGAATTAGATCAGGCCTGCCAATTTCCTTTTTTTTATTACAATATCAAGCTAATGTTCAAAATACCTTAGCAAACTCTCCTCATAATTTTAATAAGTAGATTTGCCAGGTGTGACACTAGCAGGAGGCACATAATGCACTTAAGATTGAAAATGAGGTAATTATATTTCAATGTTCTGATTGGCTACATCTTAATTTCTGGACTATGAGACGAACTGACTTAGCTACTGGTTTTATGGAGAAACACTGAATATTGCACCTGTTCATTTTATTAAAACAGAAACACCTCCACAGGGGTGAAAAAAATGGATATTGGTCATGGAAGCACTGAAGGGTTGGAGAAATCACTTCTTCAAATTGATTATATTTTTGTCAGCCACAATAAGACTAGTAAATAATTATTAACATTACAAAATAACTGAGAAATTAATCATTATGACGGGTATTCCCAAAGACATTTTTAAAATTTAATTTTGAGAGTCCTAAAGTTCTTTCAAAAGTCATTGTTAGTTTTGTTTTCCTTTCAAAGTTTTCTCAAAACTTCCGATGATTGAAACGCAGCTTTAATTTGGATCTATCTAATTGGAAATTCTCAAAGGAATATGTTTTGCTTTTATTTTTGTTTTTGAGGGAGGAAGGCAAGGCAATTGGGGTTAAGTGACTTGCCCCAGGTCACACAGCTAGTAAGTGTATCAAGTGTCTGAGCCGAATTTGAACTCAGGTCCTCCTAACCCCAGGGCTAGTGCTTTACTCACTGTGCCACCTAGCTGCCCCTAAAAGGAATATGTTGATTAAAATTCATTATAAGAATTGTTTTGCATAGAAACTGAATCACTTTTATATGAAAAAAACCCAGCAGAGTTCATTCAAATACTTAAGTAAACTCATCAAATAAGTAATTTCTTGCTATATATTCATTCTTTGGAGTACTTAGATATCTCTTTGGGTTCAATAATAATAAAGCCTATTTTTTCCAGTATTTTTGTTGCCTTTTGAAATCAAGGTATTGACCTTTAATCTTTTAGTGACTCAAAACTTCAACAAATTTTTGGTCTGTCAAATGTAGATTCTCCTATTATCCACATAGAACAGTGCCTTCAATACTTCCTTATCCTTGGCAATTTTTGTCTATGTTTTTCCCCTAGGGCAGTGGTTCCCAACCTTCCTAATGCTGCAACCCTTTAATACAGTTCCTCATGCTGTGGTGACCCCCAACCATAAAGTTATTTTCATTGCTACTTCATAACTGTATTTTTGCTACTGTTATGAACTGTAATGTAAATATCTGATATGCAGGATGTATTTTCATTGTTACAAATTGAACATAACCCACAGGTTGAAAGCCGCTGCCAGAGTCTCCCAAGGAGGATTTACTCAACATTTTGAGGCCTTCTTTATTCTAGATTTTTTTTAACATTTCATGAGTCAGTGCAAAACTCAGGTTGTTCATCTATTACTCTTCCTTTTCATTACATGATAAGATCAGTTCCTGTTGTGAAACTAGACTTCTTAATGACATATCAGCAACAGCAATTCTCTTGCAAGCAGGTAACTGTTACTAGAAGGATGCAACCTAAATACATGCAAAATGAGTGGTCACCTATAATTTTGACACTTTGACTCTTTATTGGGGATTGAGGTTTTTCAACAATTGCAACCATATAATCCTACCAGACCATTTGTTTCAAAAGAATATTTCTTGTTTTGCTTTGTTTTTGTTTTGCCAGAGAGCCACTTGGGACTTTTGAAAGCCCAATACAATTTTACAGATACAATCCAGCCCACTTTCACCTCATTCAGTTCTAGGTTCAAACAACTACCTGCTTACAGTGCTCATCTTGAATATATGTACCAGTGTGCTAACTCAATAGATTGCCCATCTGAGGCTCAATATAATCAGCACAAAATTATCCATAAGTTAACATCTGGAGAACCTCACCATAGATAAGATATTGTTCTTGCTTGCAGATTATACTATGCCATTTGGTATTGGTTAGAAGAGTGGGAAAATAGAGTAAATTGTTTTATTAAGCAGTGATTGAGTTCTGTACGAAAATTGAGGTCTCTTCCAATTCTACCTTTCTATGAAAGTAGCTCAAAACTCCAGTATCACACTCAGGCAGAAAATCTTGTTTATAAACAATGGCAAACATTTGTGTATTTTGCACAAGCATGAAAATGGGCCATTGATGAAAGACGTGAAGACACATACACATGCATGTGTATGCCCGTGCATGTGCAAACACACACACAGTGTCTCAAAGGTCTTAGTTTAATTTTGTGTTTTAAAGCTTAAAGCATATGTATTTATAGACACAAATTGGGAGATTCAAATATGGCCATATAATATGTTTAAACACCTAATCTGTGAGAGGAAGGAATAGCAGTAAAGCAGAAATCTTTAAAACATGTTTTGAAATAATGATGAAAGTAGAAAAATGACTCAATTTATAAAATTTGATTTGTAAATTTCATCTTCCAAGGAACACAGGTAGTATATAAGCAACATAGGCAGCTAAATATAGTATAAAAATGTAACTTTAATAGAACCAGTGATTCATAGGTAAGTATCTGAACAATAAAAATATCATTTCAGTTTATTGTGATCATTAGAATTGATGGATTAAATGAATATTCAAAAGCAAAACCACATGATCATACCAAAATAAACTAATCAACTGTCATAATGTGAGGGATTTTTGCACAGAAATTCACGTATCTTTGAAGGAATAGAATTGGCTCTTATTCAAATGTAGTCCAAGTAAGCTTTCAGGATGCTACCTTATTCCTACTAAGGAGTTGAATCCCTTGATCTTGACTAACCACTTATCCCTCTCAGAGCTCTAGGAATAGCCCAAGGGGTCAGGGGTGATTTTATAATGTTTTCCACTCAACCCTCCTTCCCCCCACTGTTGTGCTCCCTCCAAGACAGTCAATTTAGGAATATTTAGTCAGTAACTTTTACATAGCTTTTAGAGAGGGATATTTACCAAGGTGGTACCATAATAGCAACTGGGACAAAATATTCTCCTAAAAGCCTATGATACATTTTCCCACAAGTATCTTCAGAATCCATGAGAAAGTCAGCTCAAGCTCATAAAGTACCTGTGGCAAAAGGGTAACACATCTCTTCGTAAGGGATGTCCTTCTATCTTATTTATGAGGTGTTCTGGAAGATTCCTTTAAGCATGATAAATAGGCATCTCTCTTCATCAGTCATTTCTGATGTTGCAGATCGATTCCAACTTCCTTAGGGATATCATTTAGGATAGAATATAGATAGAATATAGGAAGTCCAAGATATTCTGGATCCTTCAAATCTAGAAGGTTCCCATATGATCAGAGTAGGGGTGTGAGTCAAAAGAGACCTGAGAGAATCCAGGGTTTCTTCTCTCCCTCTCCTCCTATGTAGTTCCTCCTCGGCAACGTTGTGGAATGTCATACTTGCCTTAAATTCTAGAAAAATACCCCTTTGCAGGAAACTCAAAACTACTCTATAGCATCCATGGAGAATAACACAGTTCTACAGTCAGTAGAACAGAACCCTTGTCTGGCAAAATTTCTTTTCTTCAGTCTTTCAAAGACTTTTCTCATTTGGTCTAAGGTAGGGATTATTAACCTTGAATTCTGAAAATATAAAGATATAGATACATATATGTATGTAAGCATGTGTGTGTATTACTGTGGTTATGGATAACTGGTTTCTTTTCTAATCACATGTATTTTATGTGTTTAAAAGTATTATTCTGAGAAGTGACTTCACCAGATGCCAATAAAGTCAGAGACACACACAATGCAAAGATTAAGACTCCCTGGCGGTAGATCTCTTGATTGATTGAGCATATTCTCACTTAGTGTAACTATTAGGTTTACATGAGGTGGTTTGTGGTTATTAAGCCATAAGAAACTATTCAGAATCAGCACCAGTAATCACACTTTATTGTTATTTCTCTTATCTTTTGGTGAATTGATTTTAATTTATAAAAGTAAACCTTTGGCTTGACTAGTATAAGTCAAATTCCATAGAGGAAAGATGGATATCCATATATAGAAAAATATTTGATTCTTAAATAATTTGTATTTTAAAATATTTTATCTACTATATTGTGTATAGGAATGGTAGTCTTCAAGACAGTTACCACTATGTATAAAATATACAACTTTCAACTAAGTTTTGATTTTCTTTCCTTATTTCATATGTGATGGCAATGAGAGCCTTTTGCCTAAAACTAACACTTCAATATGATTGACTATTTAACAAAACAGATCTAATCAATCAGTTAAATTATGCAGACAATATAATTAGAAGCATGTTTACAATATTTCTGCCATTTGAAAACTACATTAAAATCTATTACAAGCCATTAAATTCCTAGATGGGAGGGCCAATATCATTATTACTGTTATTTTTTTAAACCACCAAAAGCATATAGTATAGTACATTATACTTACATAAGAGATTTTTGGTGAATGAATAAATATATTTTGTATAAAAATTCAATTACTTAGAGCCATTTTACAAATTGATTAAAATAGGTAACATCCCTTGTATAAGTTACTTAGTTAAAAAAAGATTTTTTGATTAAAAGCAGAGATTGTTTGGCATTAATGAGAACATTTTTCATTAATTTCAAATAATTAGTCTATGAAAACTCATAATTCTATTTAATAATACTCAATGTTTTATTGAATATGATAAAATTTATATTCATTGTATCATTTATAAATAATGATGCTATTTCTTCACCTTTGGCTAGGACTGTCAACATGTACAAATACTTGTTTGAAAAGTGGAAAAAAATTGAACACAAAAATGGTTGCTTTCTTCTACTAAAACAAAGGCACCGTTAATCATTAAATTAATTAATTAAAGGTTTTAGGAGTGTTTAGAAATCACTGATGTTTCTTGGACATGATAGTAATAATTAACAATAATAGCTATTTATATAGTACTGCAAGGTTTCAAAATACTTTTCAAATATTAACTTATTTTATACTAACAACAACCCTAGAAGGTAGGTATTATTATTCTCATCCCCATCTTACATATAGGAAACCAAGGAAGGCAAACCAAGGTTACAGTCAATATATGTTTGAGGTTGAATTTGAACTCCAGTTTTCCTGACCATAGGCCCATTGTTCTATATACTACACTACCTTGCTGCCTATAAGAATAGGAACAATCTTATCTTTATTATATACATCATTCTACCTTCTCATTCTATGATATTTGATCGATTTGACTCAAATATTTATTTATAAAATATTATTTTACCTAAACAAGGATTCTTGCTTTTTCAAAAAAGTATGAACCCCACTTGAAAAATTCAAAGATGTAAACATCTTTTTGAAGAGGATTGCTTCATGATAGGACCATATGCTAACCATTCCCCAACTTGTGTTGTACCACAAAGTAATACTAATTGAATCTGTTTTAGTTGAGAACATGTTACTGCTTTTTTCCTGTAAGTATTGCTGTTAAAATTATAGATTAGGGAGAAGCCACTTAAAAACCTGTTTTCAAGGAGTATATTGTTTAATTAATTCAGCCAGTGCCCTTGAGATACTAATGAAATGCACTAATTTAGGATGAACAACTTCAGTATAGATTTTTTGATAAGAAAACAGCTGCTTGTCTTGAAATGGTCAAAGCTACAGTCTAAAAGGCCATAAGATATATCTGCACACAGAAGATATGCTAAACAATGAACAGATGGTGAGAATAAATAATTCGAAATAGCTCTCCAGTCATTTCTTTGGGTATAGAGAACATGAAGAACTATACTTACAGTACCTGAAATTTTAACCATCCAAGACACTTCCAGTTTCTTTTTATGCTTCATTCATTCACACTGAATTTTGAAAGTATAACTCACTGTTCATGTGTCTCATTTTTAATAGCATACTTCATTAGGTTTTAGTTTCTAAACTTGACGTTGTCCCAAACACATCTTTTGATAGCATTAGATTTATAATTGCAACCTTTGAATATCCAACTTAGATTTCCATGGGATTCCAGAGGCTAAATCAAATGGTGATCATCATCATTAGATGCTCAATAAACTGCTGGATGGAGTGAACAACCAATCTGGACAATTATATCCAGGTTGCCAAAAGAGGCAAATACAAATTCCTTACTCTTCTTGAAATTTGTTGACCCAAAGAACTTATTAAATAGACATATATATGTATGTGTGCATACACATGTATATATGTATACATATATACAAACATATATGTATATAAATAATCAAGTATAAAGTTAACTAGTCACTGTTTTCATGGGCTTTGTTCTTTCTCCCTCCACTCATCTGAGGCTTAATGCTCAAGATACTTAACTTCTGTCCTATCTCAGACTGTTTTACCAATGCTATTTTACCAAGCAGGGAAAATATCACAGGCCTAATTTAGTAACATCATTAGTATCATTGGAGCTGTTGGAAAGACAGCCCAACTTCTGGAGCTGCCAAAGCCCAAGGAAACATAAATTATCTGGTCCAACATATCTCTGAATTCCCTGGACTCTGGAGAAGCTGTACTCAAACCCCTTTACCACTTTACAGTATCATTATACAGTCACCTTTAGAGTCATGTAGCCCAATCTTTTTAGTTTACAGATTAGGAAAATAAGACTCAGAGAGATTAAGTCACTTACCTGAGTTTATATTTGTAGTGACAGAGACTTAATCCCCAGACTCCTGACTCTAAATATTATATTTCTACCTCTATAGCACAGAACTCATATTAATGTCAGTGCTATTCTTTTATCCTCCCATATATGGACCTGTAGCCTTGCCTTATGTATCAATTAGTGTCCTGTAAATTTTACCTCAAAGTCTCATTTGTACCATTTTTATTTAACGAAACTCATGAAACTGGATATTTGGGGATGACTCAGGAGCCTGATCGAAAGTTGACACATGGGACTTACACTGAGGATCTCTAGATTTATGTTTTTGTTCAGAGAGCATAGTTTTAAAAAAGCAGACTATACCCCAAAAGAGATTTTTTAAAAGCAAAAGCACTTATATGTACAAAAAATGAATTCAAAGCTCTTTCTTTTGAGGGAAAAGAATTAGAAATTGAGGAGATGCCCATCATTTGGGGAATGACTGAATAAACTGTGGTAGGTGATTATGATGGAATACTATTATGCTATAGGAAATGATGAGCAGGATGCTCTCTGAGAAACCTAGACTCACTTACATAAGCTGATTCAAAGTGAAATGTCCTGTATATAAAGTAACAGTAATACTACAGAATGATCAGCTATGAATGACCTAGCAAGTCTCAGCAATACAAAGATTCAAGACAGCTCTGAAGGACTAATGATGATAAATGCTATCCCCATCCACTGACAAAGAACTGATGGGTTTCGAATGCAGATTGCAGCATACTTATTTTTTGCTTTCTTTTTTTCTTGCCTTTTTTATCTATGTTTTCTTTCACAACATAATTATTGTGGAATTGTTTTGCGTGACTACTCATGTATAACCTATATAAAATTGTTTACCTTCTCAATGGGTGGGTGGGGTATTAGGAAGGAAGAGAGAGTATTTGAAACTCAAAGTTTAAAAATGAATGTTAAAATTTTTTTTACATGTAACTGGGAAAAATGAAATACTAAATATTTTTTAAAAAGAAGAAAAAAGTGGGAGCTCTAGGCTTTCATCTGGAACTTAGAATATTTGTATGCATGCCCTAATTCCTTGAGCTATTATTTGGACCCAGGATCATAAGAACTGGCATTGCAAGATGCATGTTAAGTAATGGGAAGGATTTCTAGGGTTTATAATACTATTCCAAGAGGGGAAATGATCATATAAATGATTCTTCAACTCTGCCTAAATTATTACAATAGCAAATGTGAGCAGAGCAATTGTAATAGTTGCAGGACAATATTTTGTGAGCTTGGTAGATTTTTGAAAGCCACTCTAATATGCTGATTGGCATTCACTCATAATCTAAGTTTCTTTACTTGAGTTGGAATCAAGTCCCTAAAATTCAAGTCCCTAAAATATCTATATCTATCTACATATATCTATATCTATCTACATATATATATAATTACTATGATAAAGACACTAGAGCAAATAAGTCTGGTGATTCAAAAAAATATAGCACTTTAAAAGCACATAAAATAAATTTAGAACTCAAAGGGATCTCAGGAGGTTTCCTAATCTAACCCACTCACTTTTTAGAAGATAAAACTAAGAATCAGTAAGTTAAAATGAATTTGTCCAATATCAAAAGGAAAGAAATTAGCAGAACCAGGATTACAATTCAGGCCTTTTGGACTACCAGATACATAATTCTTTTTTTTAACCATACCATAGTATTGGAACAAATAATTTATATTTTTAAAAGGTTCTTTTTGTAATATTTTCTATTTTTAAAAAAAGTTGGTTCATTATTGTGCTCTTTCAGGAAGCATAAAGAAAAATTTAAAAGATAATCTTGGTATTCGAAGGCTAAAAGAATTAACCCTACAACCTTTATTCTTTTGAAAAATCAATTTTACTGGTTGCTTTTCAAACTAACTAGATTCTTATTTTGCCCACCTCTCCTAACACTGTCAACCCCAAGAGACTTCATTTTATGTCCTATAAAGTCATAATCAGAGCTGGCTTGAAATTTTAAAAGTTACCAGAGAAGTTCAGGGATTGTTTTTAAAGGTTGTTGAACAGATATACTTTTCTCCTAGGAGGCTGGAAGACAGAAAATACCTTATATTCTGTAGGGAAATATTAAAGTTTGTTTCTGTGTGTGCATGTTTGTGTGTGCACACACAAACATGCATGCATATCTGTTTGTATTTATATTTCATTTTGTCTGGTAATATAAAATGCTTTATAATAGCTAGTATTTAAATAACATGTTAAGTTTTGTAAAGAGCTTTACAATTATTAAAGTGAGAGGATGAGTAGGTACTATTATCCTTTCACAAATGAGGAAACTGAGGCAGAGATTAAGTGATTTGCCTAGGGTCATACAGCTACTAAGAGTCTAAGGTAAGATGTGTCTTGTGTCTTCCTGACTCTTGATTTTATGTTCTATCTTTTACTCACTTTTTAGGTTTCTACTCAGTACATACCCCATGTCTATACATCTGCCCTTTCCTCTGTTCACGTAGATGCATAGGAATAGAAGCCTAAAAGCATCATGTTATGGTAAGCAGTCTCTCTCTGTTCATAACACTGTAAACATAGAGGAACAATGATTACATAAATGATTTCTCAGCTCTACCAAAGTTATTTAATAGAAAGTGTAAGGATTTTTAATTGTTGTATGACATATACATACATATATGTGTTAACATATATGTATGTGTGTGTAAAATACATATATATCATATACAATCACAAAATATATATATACATTTCTAGCTAAGGGAAAAACAGGAGGACTTTTTTTTGGTCTCTTTTCTTAAATCTCCTAATATTTATGCCTTTCTACATGGCCCAGTGGAAAAAGAACTGAATCCGGAACTATGAGATCTGATTTAGAATCTGAGTTCTTCATCTTATTCCATGTATGACCTCGTTAAAATTACTTAATATTTCTCAACCTGAGTTTCCAGGAATTCTGTAAAATGAGTGGGTTGGATCAGATGACCTTTGAGATTTCTTCTAGTTCTAGATGTATACCACTCTACCATCAAAATCCATACCTATAGATAAGGTCACAAAGAACAGTTAGCATTGTATCATCTCATTGCGCTCCCAAAAGAAGCCATGTGTTTCCAATTCAATTTGTGGTGAATTTGTATCAGAGCCCTGAGAATCCCTCACAAAGTCAGGAGAGAATAATGAATATCAGTATTTTATTACAACGGATTTATTTATTATTCAAATTGATTTTACCATCTCGATAGAATAAGACAAATTTTAATTGAACTTACTAATTACATGAAATGACTGAATATGAATATGTTTTGTTTACATGCACAAATTGACTTTTCATTAAAAAGATGAATTCATTTAAAAAACACACTTAAGTTGAAAAGAATCCACTGATTTCAGGCTTGAATGTAATGACAGTATTTTCATAACTGACCAACAGCTATAACAAAGAAAATTTCCTCTTGTTAACCTACAATGATAAATGTACTTGAACCAATATGCTTTAGGTTATTAGACGTCCAGCATTATCAATGCGGCTAGACAGGGTTACAAGTATTATTAGAAAAAGGGAGCTGTATTATTTGGAGTTGAAATACTTAACCCCACAGTGACTGAAACTTTTTATTATTATTATTATCTTATTACATTAACTCATTTTAAAAATTAATACTGTATTGACTGAATTTCTACCAATTACAGATAATTTGGGTTAACAAGCATTCCGTTTTAAATATACAAATATATCTGGGAGTTTAAAAAGGTAATTAGTTATTTGCATATTGCATTCCTTATATTCAATGATAGAGAATGTGTGTCTCATTTAAGGAGATATTATTAGGACACTGGGCATAACAAAGATAGAATAACATTTTACAAGACTATAAAATAAGACTTTTAAAAAGAATTAGAATTCTCCAGAATGGAATGTATTGTTTTTTTTTCTTTTTATAATGAGCTTCCTGCCACTAAAAGTGTTCAAAGAGGAAGCTGGATTCTCAGAGCAGGGTTTTCAAGTCCACTCATTATTTTATTGTAGTTTATTTTATCTACACATACTTGAAATTGCTTCCCTTGTCAGAGATATTATAGAATGGTTCTCTGAAATATGTAAGGAACTGGACTAGTTGACCTTGGAGGTCCATTCCCATTCACTTATGTATTTGCCATTGCACGTGTATTATCTTGCAAAGCCAGAGTTACAAAACTGTTCATAACCTCCCTAACATGCTGGCAAAAAAGTTTACATACCGAAGAACCACAACACATGACAGTATTATACTCCATACATTTATTTCATTTCTGATCTTAAATCCAAGGTTTTTCAGAAAATACTTTTTCAGCCATTCCAACAGAAGCATTAACTTTTGCCAGGTGAACAGTTGTTTCTTTTTCAAGACTACATCTAACAATAATTCTACAAGACAACAAAAATCAAATGTGAATTCCTCTGCCAAACAATATAGCAATATTAAGTTGTTTCTTTGCTATCTAGACAAGGTTATGGAAGAACATATGGTTTTGTTATTGTTTTTGCTTGGGTTGGGGCAGTGAAGCATTCTGATGATTGAATCAAAGCAGAGAAGTACAATAATTTGGAAAGAATACTATACTATAAGTGCAAAAGCCCTGCACACAAGTTTTAACTGTTCAGTTTACTACCTCTATGTCCTTGGGTAAGTCATTTAACTTTTCTGGGACTCAGTTGTAAAAGGAAATGTTTGCATAAACAGAGAAGATCTCTAAGGTCCCTCATAGATACAAATGTCTAGGATTCTATGAAAGCCTCAAATATTCAATATAATTCAACCATAGAATTCAATAATATTTATGAGTTTTTCTTGTTATATTGTCCATAAATGATTAACCAATACCATGCATGAGGCATTAGATAATATTTATCATTATGTAATTTGTGCGGTTTTCTATCAAAGCATAATAGATGGAATATATTCTTGTTTTTTAGAAAATTAGTCACCCCATCATTTTGAAAAGCAATGTGGAATACTGCTTTATAAAAGTAGCTAAAACAATCCTTTTCAAAAATCAAGTCCTTTCCAGAGCTAGAAGCATAACTTTCATCATCTTTTTCTTGTGTTTAAGCAAACTGAATTTTTTCCAGAAATCTTATACTTTATTAGATTTCCCGCATATTGTTAATAGAAAATTTTTTAATGTTGCTAAAGTCCACAAACATAATATGAAAATCAAAATGTCATTTGCATTAACTTTGTATGTGTGCATGTGTGGATGGGAGTATTAGCTACGTATACATTCTACTTGTTGTAACATTTAAATATTATAAAAGCATGAAATTGCTCATTCATATAAGGAATTACATTGGAATATCAGGAAAAAGCTGTTTTATGCAATAACAGGATTTCTACTGCTTTATCCTACTTCTGATTCCTTCTACATAATGTGATATATAAACTTTCAGAGGTAGACAAGAACTTAGAGGACCATGCAGTCCAACCTATACTTGAAGCTGGAAGATTCTCTATAATCATTGTAGCAATGATCATTTACCATCACCTTGATGAGATTTAGATAGGGAACTCCCCTTTGTCTAAAGCAGCCCATCACACTTACTGGAATCTCTAGAGTTACAAAAATGTCCTTGAATTGAGGTAAATTTGTCTCAGTAACATCCATGGGATTGATGAATGTTAGAGTGGGAAAAAGAAAAGGGGACAGGAACAAGCATTTTTACTAAACTCCTACTATGTGCTAAGTGCCTTCAAATATTATATCATTTGAGTAAGAGAGTTGAAAAATCATCTAATCCAATTTTCTCATTTCACAGATATGATACCTGAGGATTGAAATTTCCAAGGTCACATAGCTGGTAAATAGCAGAAGCAAAACAAATTTAACCCTTCAAATATTTGAAGATAGTGATTGCCTGCCCTCTTACCCCAAGTCCCTTCTTCTCTAATGTTCTTTTAGCCTGTTCATCAAGTCCCTTGTCATTCTACTTTTCCTCTTAATTAAGTCATCAAGTTTGCTGTAGTTCTTCCTAAAATCTGGTGTCAAAAACTAACCACAATATTCTAGACATGGTCTGATCAGGGCAAAGCCTAGCAAAAATGCTGCCCCTTTCTTTCTGGCAACTTTAATACTTCAGAGAGCTATAATTTGATTGGTATTGTTTCATCTCCCTCCATACATTATCCTTAGTAGATGGTCTTTTTGTGGTTGATGTGGCCAAAAATATGTATCATCTTGTGGCTAACCTACTGGTTTATCCCTTTAAATATACTGAGCTGAAAAAAAAAAGTTTGGCTTTCAACAAACTCATACTTGAAAAGTTTTCAGCTTGGTAGGACATAACAGTATATCTTCTACATTTGATGAAGCATTTAAATATTTTCTCAGAGGCTCTATATTCTGAATGGTGCCTCTTTACACAGCCTAAAAACACATTTCAGTATCTCTCCTCACCCCGGCTTCCCTACTGGGTCATTCACATAAAATCAAAAAATTATAGCTAGTTCAGTCATTTTGGTCTAATTACTCAGCAGGTTGTTCAAACAGTTGCTCAATATAATGAAAATAAAATGATAGAAAAATCCAGCCATTTGTTAATTTTGTCAAGAACTTTCTAACAAATAGAACATTAAAAATGGAATGTGCTCTGAGAGTCTCCCTAGTAGTGAAAATCTACAAGCTTTAGTCTGGATGACACTCTACCAAGAACCTTGTAAAAGAGATTCACATATTTGGTAAAAGAATGGCTGGCCTAAACATGAAAATCTCTTTTAACTTAAAAAAAACACAGCTCTTTAAGAAATCCAAGTTCTTTGTCTCCTTTCTGTCTTCTGATAGCTAAAAAGACACCTTACATATAGTAGGTACTTAATACCCATCTGATGAACTGAATAAATATAAACTGATTCTATGAGATGGTCAGCTATTTCATTTAAAATATTAAGCCAGTAACTAACAGAGACAGAGTCATAGGAAGTTATCGTATCTACTGTGACTATGCTCACATTAGCTCATATTTATATTGTGCATTATAGATATACACAGGTTTGTGGATAACCAATAAAGTTGTTTTAGCAGTTCATAAATTGCAATTGGTCACTGCAAACAGATCAGAAGTTGGAGGAAACCACTGTACAGGAGGGAAGCAAGCAGGATTACCTTTGAAAAACTTTATAATGCTTTTAATTGCTTCAATGTTCTCCCTAAAACAAAGGTCCAATTTTAAAATATCTATCAATTGTTTTTTTTTGATTATATAGTCTGACTGTGAGTCATAAAATTCCAACTCTCAAAGAATTTAATTTGCTAGTGACCTAACAAGCAATGGAGAAACTTATGGTGGTTGTGAGCAGCCTGCAACATATTACCAATGAAGCTCCAAAATGAGGTAAAGAATGTGATTGAATGATTTGAAAAGGGGAGGGAGGGAAAGAAGGAGAGAGGGGAGGGAGAAAGAGAGAGAGAAAGAGAGAGAGAGAGAGAGAGAGAGAGAGAGAGAGAGAGAGAGAGAGAGAGAGAGAGAAAGAGAGAGAGAGAGACAGAGAGAGACAGAGAGAGACAGAGAGAGAGAGAGACAGAGAGAGAGAGCAAGCACACTAATGGACAGCCTTTGTCCTCCATGAGTATCTACTGAATGTCAAAAGATCTAGAGAAATACTGCATGCCCATTGAACATTTACTGGAAGACACGGAACTGATTCACACAGGACAATATGGTATTGATAGTTTATAATCTCCATCAATGGGGAGAATCTCTACCTTGATGAGACTGGAGGGCCATTTAAGTATCAAAGTTTACATATTTTCCTACCAAAAGGCCTATGAAATAAGTAGTACAAGTATAACTGAATATTTTTTTAAACAAGAAAATTGAGGCTCAGGGAGATCAAGCGATGTTCTCAAAGTCATATAGTAGTTGATCCAAGACCCAAATCACATCTTCTAATTTCAAGCCCAATGCTCTAATACCATAGTTCTCTGTCATTTCTAGGTGAGAAGCAACATTATCTAGATTGATTTCACTTAAAGACTTTATCTATGTGATTCTAACAAAATGTAAAACTGGAACAGAAGTGGACCAAAGTCAGCTATTGGGGATTTGTCAGTAAACTGTTTAATATCAAAGGCTACAAAGCACATTTACATAAAAGTATATACATAAATTGATTATTTCCTTCTTATTTTTGCTACTTACTATTTTGTTAAGTATCACCAAATAACGAGATTTTTAGAATAAGCAGTTGAAAATTACTTGGATTTTGGAGCCACACTTCAGGTTACTGAAGGGAGAAGGAGATTCTACGAAGAAGCTGACATGAGAGGAGCTAACATTATCTGACATTTGCCTATTCTAGCTTGCTACACTAGAGACTTCAGGAAATTTCCTCTTCAGTAAGATCTTGTGTTTGTTCTCTCTGTCTCTGCCTCTGCACACCTCTCTGTTTCTCTGTCTCTCTCTGTATGTCTCTGTCTCTTCCTCTCCCACTCTGTGCCCTCCTTTCCCCTTCCCTTCCCTCCCTTCCTCTACCCTCCCCTTCCCTCCTTCTGTTGAGTTATCTCATTCCCAATAGAAGAGCTCCTTATCTCTGTATTATCTGTTAAATATTCTCATGTGTATACTTTCTCTGATTTCTGTTTTACTATTAACTTGAATAAGTGAATGTCTGTTAATGTGTGTGTACACCTACACAAGCATGCCCACAAGCTTGCATGCATGAGTGTGTGTATGTGTGTGTACCAGTAACAGTACCTAGAGAAGCTTTTCCATTATGTTTATCTATGTTTCAGATTCTTAGATTGGAATTATGTTTTACTCCTCTGCTTGGATAAGATGTTTACATCTATCTATAGAATTCACCAAATAACATAATATTTTTGTTGGTTTTTTTAATGCATATAGAACAGTGGTTCTCAACCTGTCGGTCGTGACCCCTTTGGGAGTTGAATGATCCTTTCACAGGAGTCATGTAAGACCATCGGAAAACACATATTTCCGATGGTCTTAGGAACTGAGACACCGCTTTTCTAACCATCTCCAGGCGGGTCGGCCCACATGTAGATAACCCCATATAGAAGTATTAAAGGGTCATGGCACTAGGAAGGTTGAGAACCACTGATACAGAAGAACATAATTTTTTGTAGGACAGGGATATCTGGATTTCTAGTAACTCTGAGATGATTTGTTAGTGTCACCACATGCTAAATTTTTTTAAAATCTATTCATTACAATTCAAAAAAGGGAGGGGGAAATTATACTTTATCTTTGAAGAACTCCTTTCAACAGTACATACATGATCAAGTTCACTTCAGTTAAGGGTTCAGGCTTTGTCATGAATTCATAACTGGAAGAAAAAAGAATCTACACAAGAATATTGAAGGTAAACCACAAAAAGAAGAAAAATAGCTGCTGTGAAAAAAAGTGAAAATCAAAACAAATAAAACCTAACCCTCAACACATGCAACAGAATAGCATTAATGATCTTTTATAATCATAACATTAGGGGCGGCTAGGTGGCGCAGTGAATAGAGCACCGGCCCTGGAGTCAGGAGTACCTGAGTTCAAATCCGGCCTCAGACACTTAACACGAAAAACTAGCCGTGTGACCTTGGGCAAGTCGCTTAACCCCAACCTGCCCTCCAAAAAGCAAAAAAAAAAAAAAAAAAAAAAATCATAACATTAAAAAGTACAGTGATTTTCAGATAACGTGTCAGAAAGGAAAGAGTTTTCTAACACTAGTATCCAAGGAATTTCCATGAAGAGGGCCTTCAGCTGCTATTCTTGAGTGACCAAATAATGTAATCTTCCACATAAGGGGGACATCATATGGATAAATAAAATTATAGACTATCACAAAATAATTTACCATGTACTAAGGGTATGATTTTTTCAATGTATAACATTTTTGCAATAGACTGATTATTAAATAGTATAAAAAAAGACTGTTTAGAAATTCTTCATGAGGCCTTTGGAGAATTTTTGCTAAATGCAGGAACAACTTCACAATTTCTTCACTCTATTTTATGATTCAGGGAGCTAAGCAAAAACTCCAATTGCTTCAGATAAGAATTTTAGGTAGCTTACAAAAATGGATAGAAATATGTGTTCTGTGACCCTCTCATTTAAATAAGCTTTAATGTAACTCTATTTGTCATTTCAATATAAACTAAACCATATAGGTATTTGTTGTTGTTGATAATTTTGCCTTCAGGATAGTCAGAAGAATGTGTTCTGATACAGACACATAGAAATATTGATCTGGATAGCTAATATTAACCAAAGTTTCTGCTTTTTATTTGATTTAGTAAACTGTGTAAACTCAGTAAGTTTCTCAAATGTTCAAGTTTTCCATATATTCTGTAGCTTTCTTTTTCTACCAATCTCTTTTGAATAATGTTTGCTTTTGTTTCAGGCATATCTCTTCCTAAATTCTCCTTCCCAATATCAGGCCCATTTACAGTTGATTGTTTTGTTTTGGTTTGGTTTTTTTTTTTGGGGGGGGGGTTGGCCAAAATTTTCATTCTTTTAACACCACTCTCCCCATCTATCTAGTTAACCAGCCATTTAAAGTTTTAACTCTGAAAAGAATAACTGAAGTTATGACTTTACACAAAGCATTTAATTCCTCAGAGAATTAAAACTTGAAGAAAGAGTATCAAATTTAATCACTCAGTCCCTAATGTCTTCCAAATTATGTTAGAGGACTTATATGGAAAGGGGTTCTTGATTAGGGAGCAATAAAGCCAGACCTGCACTTATGGAAATTTGGTCACACTGTGAACTATGGACTAGAATAGTGAAGACTTGAGGCAATGTGAATGCTTGGGAGGTCATTATAATAGCCTAGAGGAGAGGTAATTATGGCCTGAAGTGGTGGCCATGGGAGCAAGGAGAAGAGTAAAGATGTGAGAATTGCAGTGGGGGAAGAAAGTAGAAGATATGGCAACTGAGTACATGTGGAGTAAGGGAGAGTGAAGAGTTGTGGACAAAGTCAAGACAGTGAAATGTGACTAGGAGGATGGGATATTGCTGTACCATGATAAGTTGTATAGTCTCACCTGCTGGATTGTAAGCTTCTTAAGGGCAGAGATTGTCCTTGTCCTTTGCCTATCTTTGTATCCCTACCACTTATGTGCCTGGCATATAGTAGGAATTTAATATGTTTATTGATTAACTGATGGTGGTGCCTATGACAGAAATTGGGAATTTCTATAGAAGGGTGAGTTTTAGGAGAAAAATAATTCCTTTAAAATCCAAAGGTAATCTTAACATCACAATAAGATACTGATGCAAAACTTTAGTGGAAGTGAAAACTAATAAATAAATCAGCATATGTTTGGTATGATCGAAATTCAAAATTCTTCAATTATTATTTTTGTGTTTAATAAAGAGAGGTAATAGTTATGTTAACAGCCAATAATACATACTATAGACATAAAATAATACAAACTATAGATACAGAAAAATCTTTGATTTTATTCAGGGAATATTCTGATTCAATATTTCACTTCTACCCTCACATAAATAATGTATTTCCAGTTTCCTAATTTTGCAGGTTATGAAAATTGTCACTATCTCAAATAAAGAAGTGTTTTAAGAAGTAATCAACTATTTGGTGTGCATATTAATTCCATATAAATTAATATTCATATCCTATTATAAAATATGAAGACAATCAAAAACTCTACAAAACTAACTGAATAAGAATCATTAAATTCCTGTAGCATGGATGGGTCTGAGTATAAATGGAGTTGATTTCTAGGTATGCTAAAATTACACACAAACCATTGCATCATTTGAACCCTGGGATCCCTAATGTGGGATCTAAGGAGTAAAACGGACAAATGCTGCCACTGCATTGACATCAGCAGGTGAAATGAAAAAGCAGGTCAATTTCCTTACATACAACCCATTTAGAATCTCACTAGCAGCCTCAGCAGCCCTGAGGTACCATGAGCTCTTTCCTTCTCCTGTCATTGCCCCAAGTAACTACAGCAATAGTCTTTTTATCATATTTATCCTTGTGGAATACAAAAGATAAGATCTGTCCTCAAAGCTATCAGAGGTTCTTTTTAAATTCCATTGTGGTGAAATAGAAGCTAATACATAAAGGACATTCCATAACTAAAATAGCACTACTACAATGATTATCATTTTACTGGGAATTATTATTTTAACACTAAGTTGGGGAAATTTTCTTCAGATATTCATAACAAGGATATAATACAAATTTATGATACGGAGTCTGGCACTTAATACTGTTGAATGAGAAAATAAATGAATGAATGAAAAATTAATAACTAGATTAAAAGTAAATATAAATCAGTTAAGTACTCCAGACTTTTGCTATAACATGAACTAGTATATCCCCAAATTCCTTATAAAATAATTATGTGGTTTGGGGAAGACTTAGTTTAGCCAATTTATTAATGGAAATCTGAGAGGGATCCTATTAGAGAAGCAATTTATTAGAGCAGTTGGTCTTGCACCTTTAAAATAATCCTATGGCATTGATTCTGAGGACAATATTAATTCAAATTTCCTGGTTGTACTGGCAGATTTGCTTTAATACAAATTCTAGTTATGGTACTAATCAGAAATGGCATTAATAACTTTTACTTAAATTATTACTTAAAAAGAACACATTTTTATTTAATAAACAATTATTTTAATGTGACTTCACTGGTATTGGGTACTTCTGGTGAGAAACTCCTCTACCAGTACAAACTACAGTCTTGAGAAATTTCCTGGGGCACGGAGACTTTAAATTAATCAGTCTTTCTATCTATCTGATTTTACATAATTGTGTCTGATTTTAAAGAATTATATGGTTGGTGGAATAAGTAGATGGAGGCCCAAACAGTTTATCTAAAATCTAAGGACCAGGTTAGTAACCATCACTCTGAAATTAATACATATTTTTTAAGTTACTAGTATTAGTTGGTCTAACTCATTAAAAATTGTTGTCTGTATATCACTTAGGAGATTAGAGTGTTTGTCATCAGAAAGCATATCAGTAAAATGCAATTAATGTCAGATAAACTATAATCAAGAACATTTAACATGTCACAGGGCAAAGCTGCAGAGAAACAAGATTTTGGCAACAAATAAAGAAAACAAAATGAATGAGAACTGATTAAATCAAATTTTTGAACCCCAAAAGCTGAAGACTTGACCTTGAAGAATGGTGATACCATCAGTCTTTCAGGCTCATAAGCTAGGTATCTTCAACTGCTATTCTCTTGGGCCTCATATCAAAACTGTTGTCAAATCCTCTTGACATTTCTTTTTTGCAACATGTTGCAAAAGGCTACATCCTCCTTCTCTCTTCTGATGCTGCCATTTCCCTGGTACAGACCTTTTATCCTTTCATTCCTAGAATAATGCAATAGCCTCCTGGCTAGTCTTGCTACCTCAAATCTTTCCCCACTACAATTCATAAATAATTCAGCTGTCAAATCAATCTTCCTAAAGCATACATCTGATCATATCAGGTCCTATTTAAAAAAAAAAAAACTTCACTGGTTCCTTATCACCTCCAAGATCAAACATAAATCCTCTTTTTGGCATTCAAAGCTCTTCACAAGCTGACACCCTTCTACCTTTTCATTCATCTTACATCACACTCCCATCTACTGAGATCCAGTAAAACTGACCTCATTGCTATTGCTCTAACAAAATTCTCAGTATCCAGATTTGGCATTTTCACTGGCTGTTTCCCATGCCTGGACGACTCTCTGTCCATATCTCCTATTCCCATCTTCCTTCAAGTCCCAATTGACGTCCTTCCAACTACAAGAAGTCTTTCCTGATTCTCATTAATATAAGCATCTTCCCTCTGTTGAATATCTTTAATTTATACTGTGTATACCTTGTTTGTACATAGTTGTGTACATGTGTTTTCCTACAATAAATTATCCTCTTACACCTGAACCAAAGTAATAGTCTCCTGACTGGTCTTGCCAACCCTAATTTTTTCCCCACTACTGTCTATCATCAACTCAGCTGACAAATGAATCTTTCTAAAAGGTAGATCTGATCATATCAGTCCCTATTTAATAAACTCTCTGACCTGTGCATTGCCTTTGTCTGTGCTTAGCACAGTGCCTAGCATACAGTGTTTAATAAACCTTTTGTTCAACTGTAAAATTCTGTTATTTGTGTCTTAAATATATATACATATATGTATACAGTATATTATATATATATACATATACATATACAATACTCCCTTTTAAACTTTGTTTTGTGAATTAAAATGGTTTATAGATGCTCAACATAATCCTTTGATTGATGCTTCTTTCTCCTTCCTTCCTTCCTTCCTTCTTTCCTTCCTTCCTTCCTTCTTTCCTTCCTTCTTTCCTTCCTTGCCCAAATCTCGATGTTCTAGATATTCTGATATACTTGCTTCTCTTTTCCCTAAATCATAGGTATCTAGCTGAGAAAGAAGCCAGAGAGACAGACAGACAAACATATGTAGGGCGGGACAGATAAACATATGCAAAGATAGACAGACACAGACTGACAAACAGACAAACATATACAGAGACAGAAAGACACAGGCATTTATATTCACAGTGCCTCAAGAAATTTTCTAAGATTATAATTTGTAGAATAGATGACATTTTGTACTAAGTAGAGGGTCTCACCAACAACACCCTATACCAGTGAAATAAAATTCAGTTAAAAAATTATTATTAACAATTGTATTAACAATGGTATTACCATTTCTGACCATGACCCTGACTAGAATTTGTACTAAAGAAAATTTGTTAGTATAAAGAGAGAAGATGTAATACCATATTTATATGAGTTTGATTCAAAGTGAAGAAGGTGCTAGGTAGTAATCACGCTATTTTTGCCAGAGTGTAGGAGGTATATAACAAGCCATGGGTTAGAAGTAGGAATTAGAGGCAGACATTAGTATACAGAAGGGGAAAATAGGGTTGGTAGTAACTTGCAAGCAAGACGTAGTTTAACTGTCAGGTAGCATAACATTGTATAAAGAATGTGAATGGGGAAGAACCCAATAAAGGTTAGCAAGCATAATGGATAAGGCTTTTATTCTGGCATTGAAATATAGCTCCTTACAAAGTATAAACATTCCAATGTGAGACTTTGTATGCACTGATGGAGTATTAACAAATATTCTTACCCTGGGCATGATTAAATCAATCATGATATTTTGAGGTTATTGATTAAATCAAGGCTAATGCATGCCTGAACCACACCTTGAAGTTGTACTTTAAAAGGAATATAAACTAAGAATGAAGAATGAAGAGAATTATATAGAATAAGGAACAGAGAGAGAAACTAAAAGGCAGACAGATGGGGAGATATAAATAGAGACTATACTTATTCCCAGGCTGGTGGTATTGTTCAGTTGATTCAGTCATGCCCAACTTTTTGTGACATCATTTGGGATTTTCTCACAAAGATAATGGAGCAATTTGCCATCTTGTCCACCTCATTTTACAGGAAGCAAATAGGAAGCATTAAGCTCTGAGTGCTTTTTTTGTGGGAAGGCTCTAGCAGATGAAAGGCCTGGAGATAGAGGTGCCCTCTGCATGGTTATAATGTATAGATTTTTTTGTTGCTATGATGGATTTGGGATTTGGCTTTCTGGCATTGGGATTTGGCTTTCTGGTGTTTGGATAAGTGTTTTGGTTCTGTCTTCCATGTGGACAGTCTGTTATATTTTGCAATTCAGAATTACACTGGCATATTCATAGCCTCCATAGGTGCTGCAAATATTGTGTTGGCACTACACATATACAGGATTGGAGGTGACCTTGTAATTCTGAAAGGTCTGAGGAATATTGAGTGTGGTAGTATACGCCCTCCCCTGCCCATTCCACAATTGGTGACGGCTGATGGCATTGGAAAGAGTGGCCACTGATGAGCTTTGTCCTAAGTATGGCCTATTTCACCAGCAGACAAGTACCATGAATGATTACATAGTACAATGCTGAAATGAAATATAATATGCCTAATCAAATCAGTGTTCCAGCCTGTTTCATGTTTTCATGAGTTTTCGGTATATTAGCTTTGTAGCCAATTACCACAGTAGTCATAAGTTACCAAATCCTGTTTTATGTTTGCCTGTGTCAAAGCCATAAAATCTCCCTGAGATAGATGAGATTGTAGTATTCACAAGAATAATTTTATTGGCTTGGGGGAAGAATCCTTTGTGTTTTGCATTTATTTTATTTGTTTACTGTAAAATAAAGGTTGTTTTCTATCACTTTATTATTAGCTTAAGTATTTGTATAGAAGCTGAGGGATTTTTTAACCTTTTCTATATCCCTAGACATGGACAGAATTCTAATGTCCCGAGGGGACACCATAAGTGGGTTATAAAAGTAGCCTAATTCTGATATTTTTAGGGGAAACCAATAGTGAAGGCATAGTGAGAAGTGTTCCATCTTAAATAGAAACTGGTTAATATATACCCAACAATTTGGTTCTGAAAATAATCCACATATATTAGAAAATCACATACAAAACAATTTTTTCTCCCTCAAGAAAATCTACTGATATTGTATCCAACACAGCCAGATGTTTTATGGCACTAACAATTACCATTACTTGAAACTTATTCATCTGATTTAATATTTTTTCCATTATTTAATAAGAAATAGATGATGTCATGCAAGGAGCACTTATTTGGAGTCAGAAAAGCCAGGTTTGAATCTTGAATGTGTTGCATATTTCCTGTGTGACCTTTTATAAGTCTGGTTCCATCTCTGGACCTCAGTTTCTACATTTATTAAGTGAAATTTTAAACAAGAAGATCTCTAAAGTCTCTTCCAGCTCTGAATCCCATAATCCTGTCAAATACCATCATTCTGGTTATCACAATGAAAATTAAAGAACCACTGAATGGCTCTAGGTAAATATCCAGGAATCATTGTCAGAAATGGAAAAAAGAAAGATTTATGATACAAATTGGCAATGGTATGCATCACTCTTCATGTACTAAAAGATTAGAGTTATAGCTGACAGAATTGGAATAATTAGAATGACACATTAGAATTATTCCTTCTTGATTGTGTATGTGTGTGTGTGTGCTCGTGTGAAAGGAATACCAGAACCACATAGCAAAGATTCAAGTTGTGATGATAATTTCCATATATAGTATGCTATAATTCTTTCCTGTTTATTAGTAAAGAAAATCTTTCCCATTCAAAGACATCCTAATAGACTATAGCCCCATTAAAACAAAGTACACATCCTACCTGATTCCTCAAAATCATTGTTGTAGGCATTCCAGGTCTCACTTATTCGAAGAAGATTTTCTTCCATGGCTTGAATATCCATGTAAGGACAGTTGCATTCTGGGAATTTGAGGCCACATTGACACCAGCAATCATTGTCTTTACAAATAAATTCTCCCTCTGAATTGCAGGCAATATAGCTCAGAGCTGCCTGTACAAAACGCTCCTGTAGGTAGTCTGGAAGGATGACTTGAAGCCCTTTATTTAAAAAAGCAAAGCAAAGAAAAAAAATAATAGTTTTTACAAAAACTTATAAATCATTCCATTGAACTAAATTTAAAATATTTGTTAAGAACTTATTTTGTGCTAGGCACTGGGAATAAAAACAAAATGTTTCCTGCCTTCAAAGAATTTATATTTTTACTGAAGGCACACAATTTGTACACAGGTAAGTAATTGCACAATAAATTGAGAAAGAAGAAATCACTAAGAAATGGGGAGAACAGGAAAGGCTTCCTGTAGGAGTTGGTACCTGAAGTCATCCTTGAAAGAAACCAGGTTTAAGGGAATCTGAGGATTTAGTACATTCCAGGCATGGAAATGCATGGAAAGGCTCAAAGGTGAGAAATAAATGTAGAAAGGATTGAAGATTTAGATTTTAGAAGGTCTTCAATGTCAAACTAAGGAGTGTTCATTTTATTCTAGAGATAATTAGCCTCTGTAGGCTTTTGATATGATTACTATTTTTATAATAAACAGCATATCTAATAGTAATGGAATACTTATGGAATTATTGCTTCATCACATAAACTAATTTAGGGATTTTATAAAATTGACTTGTGGATAGAACATGTCAACTCTCAATAAATCAAAAAGCATTTATTACTATGTGTTAGGCACTGTGCTAATCACTGTGGAGAAAATAAAAATAAAAAATAGAAAATAACCCCTATCCTCAAGGAATTTAATTTTAATAATGATTGAATTCTAAAGGGAAGGAGTAGATATTGATGTATACTTTTGCACACATATGTGTAGAGAAAAGGACCTACGTGTGTGTGTAGGTAGGTAAGTAGGTAGCTAGCTATATATCTCTATATATCAGATCATACAAGATAAATACAGAATAGATGGAGGATATCCTTGTGGAAGTATGTAATGGCAAGCAAAGTAGTACTTTGCTGCTTGTTTCAGGTATCCAAGTACCTCTGAGCCTTGTCTTTGAATATGTCAAGTCTTTCTTGGAAACAGCACACATCAAGTTGCCCCTAATGGGCCTAAGGGAGTTTGGAGACCTTCCATGCCCTTAATAGGCCTAATGGCATCACATGCAACTCACGCTGGGAAAAGCTTGCTGAAAGAGCAGAACAAGAAGAGTAGAACAAGAAGGAACAGTGCAAAGAAAAGCTCAAGCATGAACTGGGACCAAGCAAAACTGAGGAGAATGCTTGTGGTTCTGGCACTCTACCTGTCTGCTCTGTCTGTGTTGATGTTACTTTGTCAGAACAAAGCATTCTGTCTTCTGAAAGAGGACTTTACTGCTATGTACAGAAGTCCTGGGACGTTACTGTTGATTTGTGCTTGATTTCTCAGACAGAAGCTTTGTCTGTTGGTTTGTGCTACTTTGTCAGACAGAAAGTGAATTGAGATGATAGTGCTGGCATTGTGTAAATATTGTTGTAGCTCTGTTAATCTTTGTCTTCCCAGAAACAGAAACTTTAAAGAGCTTGAAGTAGAGCAATAAGCTGAGATATAAAAGGAGCAGAGAGTTGCCTATGTGTGATTCCAGGAAAGAGTCATGTGAGTCTAGGCAAGAGCTGGGAGAGTTGCCTACCTCTGAATCCAGGCAAGAGCTGGGAGCACTCAGCCCATGAAAGAGGAGCCAGGGGGGGAAAGGCAGCGGAGAGTTAAGATGAAAGATGATTTTACTTGGGTACTCTGTATTGACTGATGATATCGTAATTTACTGTGACCTAGGAATGGATTTGTACTTTCTGCTACCTCTTAATGATTGGCTGAAGGATGATTACACCTTAAGGAATATTGGCTTAAGGATGAAAGGAAGCCAGCCTAAAGTCAAGATGAAAGTCTCGACTTGCGTACTCTATATTGACTGAGGAGATCGTGACTTTCTGGATATGTCTTTTTTAATAATAAGTTATGTTATATTGTTGTGAATGCTGTGCTTTCATTTCTTGAATGTTTTGTTTTAGTTTATTGCTGAATAAATAAAGAGTTCACTATATTATGCAAGATCTTTAATATTAAAATTATTCACAGCAGCAATCCTTAGGAGAGGGCTCATGATTAGCTTTACAAAGTGGGAGAGGGTGAATGGGAAGGGAAGGCTCTCTGGAAGTAGCATATTTGAATGGAATCTTAAAGGAAGACACTGATTCTAAGAAATAGGGTTGGAAGGGATAACATTCCAAGCATGGTAACAGCTATTACAAAGGTATGGAAGTTTGAGTGTTTTGTGTTAGGTCAGTAGGCCTGAAACACAGAGGACAAAGACAATAGTAGGGTATAAAAAAAACCTGGAAAGGTATGAAAGTTTGGAGTTGTCAAGAGTTTGAGATGAAAAAGGATTTCATATTTGATCATGTTGGTAAAAGGGTTAACAGGAGCTTGAGTCCAGAGGTGATTTGGTCAGTTCTACAAATTAGGAAAATCACTTAGGCAGCTGTTTGGAAAAAGGACTGCAGTGAGGAGAGATTTGAGGCAGGGAGACCAACTAGGCTATTTGTAATAGTTTAGGCATGAAGGGATAAGAGTATGAAAAAGAGTGCTAGCTATATGAGTGGAAAGAAGGGGATAAACGTGAACAACATCATAGAACAGAGAAAAAAATGGCAACTGATAGGATATGCAAGGTAAATAGAAATCAGGAATTGAAAATTAAAACAAGACTATGAACCTGGTTGACTGACATTATGATCGTATCCTGATGAGTAAAGTTAAAAAAAGAATGTCTAGAAGGAATGCTAAGATCTGTTTAGGACCAAGGAAAGTGTATGTTACAAAGTTATGCTTGGGATAAAAATCAAACATTTTCATCTTTTTTTAAAAAAGCATCTTTACATACATATGTCTTTAACATATGATAAAAAATTGAAATTAGCATTGTATGAAACATAAAATTTCTAATTTCTATTTGCTAGAACTATGACTACACAAATGAAAATCCAATAGGTCAACTTTATTGATCATTAAAACTGGCCTCAGGGAGCCACATAGACTGATTTAGGCATAGTACAGTCCATTGCCTTGTCATGGATAGGAATAACTTTGGTCATTTTCCTTCTGGGTTCCTTAAATGAAAAGTTTAATAAAGTGAATTTCTTTTACGTAGACTGTCAAAGAATGACAAAAGCGCTATAAAGCTTCCATTGTTAGGAAAAATTCAATAAATGTTAAGATTTCTTAGAGCTGTGCTATCAGAAAGCATAAGGAAAAACTCCAAATTGGCTATTCTCATTTAGTGTTGATTTGAAACTATAACATAAAGATCCAAATACACAATATGACAACTAGAAGAAAAACAGGAAACAAAAATAAAGAAAATGTGTCCAATTACCTATTTTATTTCACTACTAAAAGTATCATTTTATAAGTTCTTTAGTCACAATTAACTACTTTCCTGAAATTGGTAGTATTATCTGTGCTGTTAGAAAAAAAAGTAAAAAAATCATTCTTTAGAAAAAAAACATCTTTGTGCTTTTCATAAGTATGATGCTGAGAACTGATCTCACTTGACAGTGGCCATTTGATATTTTAGCATTACTAAAACATTCAGATTTTATTAAGAGAACACTTTTGTTTTAATGTTATATAAATATATTTGAAAATGTTTAGAAAATAATTTCTACCAGGATTATATAATACATGGGTAAAGGACAGGTATTCTGAATTCTCTCTTTCTCTTCTGTTCCTCTGCTCTTTCTCTACCTGTCAGACTCTCTCTTTGTCTCTGTTTCTTTTTCAAAACTTTTCAAAACCAATAAATAGCTGACTGAATATTTCATTAATGCATTTCAACCACTGCATTCATGTAAACAGAGATTAAAGTTTGAATATTATCCTTTACCACCTTTTACCATTTTCTAATATGTGTGTGTATGTATGTGTTCTTTGAAAGGTACAATAAAGGTAGTAAGTTCATGCATGTTTTAGTCAGTATGTTTATATACACATACTGACTAAACATGTATGAACTTACTTATATGAACTTATAAATATATATAATGTGTATATATACATTATAAGTGATTACATGGATATGTAAACTATATATAGTATACATATATAATACACAATGTTATATACTGTAATAATGTATGCACATTATATAATATAATGTACTTATATACATATATAATATAAAATTAAAATTCATGGGAAAATTTTTTATCAAAAATGACAAACTGGATAAGAATATATTTCTGATGTTTCCTTATTCAAGTGTTAAAATGTCAGGTTTTTTTAAAATGCTTACTTGGTGGGATGTCTAGGTGGTGCAGTGAATAGAGCACTGGCCCTGGAGTCAGGAGGATCTGAGTTCAAATCTGGCCTCAGACACTTTGCACACTTACTAGCTGCCTTGGGCACTTTGGGCAAGTCACTTAACCCCAATTGCCCTCCAAAAAAAGCAAAAAAAATTAAATTAAATAAATGCCTATTGGGTTACTTTTATTTATTTGAATATTTGAAATTTGTTATTTAGGTATTATTTAAATTTAAAAAAACATGTTACCAAGTTCCTTGAGTAGCTCCTTAGGAGTCCATTCTCAATTGTTATCCTAGGCATTTTGAATTAAATATAAATAAGCAGCTTATTTAGCCCCATACAGTTGAAATGATGGACCAAAACAAGGAAATCTTTTCTTCTCTTTCTCTTTCACCTTTTTCCTCCACATCTCCCTCAAAATAACCCCCCCAATCAATGCATACAATATAGCCAGAAATTCTTTGGCAATAATGGTCCATTGTTTATGTACTGTATAGCTATGTTGGGTTACAATCCAGTCTTTGATAACAAGTAAGTAATAATGTAATGTAAGTAATAATGCATATACATGTTAAAAACTTTTTTGACTGGCATCAGTTTCATAGGACAGCTTATTCAATTGACACACCTAATATAAAGAAAAGGGTATATCCTAGAAACACCTTGTCACTGCCATTAACATAACTTTAAAAGGAAAGATATACTCTGAATTTACATTATCAATTGATACTATTTCAAGAGATATAGGGTCACTTTACTAGAAGGTAAATATGGCCATGAGTAATGATATTAAATTTACAATATGAACAAATTATGTTGCTATAAAATGCATATATATATATAAAACTATGAAAGGGAAAAGTTTCATACAAAAATAGAAATACACAATAATTCATAAAGATAATGGCTTTTGCACTTAAAATGTGGACAGGATAACTTATTTCACATTACTAGAAGGTGTGTGTGTGTGTGTGTGTGTGTGTGTGTGTGTGCAGGTATGTATGTTTTACCTATTATGAAAGTGAATATCTGACATTCTCTTAAAGTCTTCAAGAATTAATTTTTGTAAAAAATTAGAAATTAACCTTTTAACAGTCTTAGAAGTCCAATATGTTACACATTACCTTAAAAAAGGAAATATCACTTAATAAATGCCATACTTCTTCACATAAAATTAATTCAAGTGTGTCTACATACCTTGTAACTGAATCTTATTCTCAGGACTTTGAACCAGAACAGAACTGACTGAATCTAGGTTGTCATAGTTACTGCAGCCAAGAGGACCAGTTCGTGTTTCTGTTACCTGATGAACAAAACATTAACTTATTATATAAATCAGAAATTTAAAGTGTTCATTTCATTTCAGTTACCTAGCAATATGAATATTTGATTTTTGACTGTAAATACTACTGAGAAGCCTAGGAGTTGGGAGGGCATCAGGAATACATGCTTCCAGCCAAGGAGAAGAAAAATGACTTCCTTTGCCTCCAGTTCTATTTTCTTCTTTGTGGCCCCACAAAAATCTTTTAAGAACATTTGAAAGCTTTTCTATGATCAAAAATGCCATTGACATGTTACCATTAGATAGACCCTTTGTCACACATGCACACAAAAAGACCTATAATGAAGAGCAACTGAGACACAAAGTTCCAAGAGTGATCATCTTATTAGCAAGCCTAGCAGTTGCTAATAAACTGAGATCCCAAACCCCCCAGTGGCCAAGGTTTCTTTAACTCAGACAGAGCAGTTTTTTATGTAGTTGGTCACATAGGGTTCAATGTTACTAAACTTGGGTTTAGTGATTTGTCTGTAGCATAGGTGGGGTAAATGTGTAGAGTGGGTTTACATTCGGCATAATCTTGCTAAATTGCAAAAGTTGGTTTCCAAAGTCAAAGGCAATGGGGAAAACAGAATTAGTAACCATCATCTGGAAAGTCATATTTTGGGCAATTCCCTCTATCAGAGTCGTCCCATGCTACGTTTGTAACCAGGCAGAATATCTCATGAACTCATAGATTTATCCTTCCTCCTCCATTCCAGGTTAAGATAATTGAGTTCAGGTTGTATCCCAGAAAAATGAGAAAGTTTAACGCTTATAAAGAAATCAAATTTCCTTACAGACATTAATGCTAAGAAGTACAACTGTCTTTTAAATCAAACTAATTCCTAAGTACTGATTTCAGTTATTAGATGAAATTCTCAATCAATAGTTAATAAATGACACAGAACAGAGTAGTATATCAATTTTCAGTTTTACAACCTGATATAAAGACATGCCCCATGAACATATAAAAAAACATATTCTTATGTGAGAAATTCTTTCCCTAAAGCAATAGTTGTTGGTAGTTCTCAAACCTGAAATCATTAATATGACTAAATAATAGTAACCTAGAAAGTAGTTATTAGTGACATTTCAATTTGAATTACATACTGAGGTAGTATCTACATTTTAGTGACATCTACCATATCCAAAAGTTTTGTTGTTGTTGTTTTTCCCTCAGTAAACCAATTGGTTGTATAACATTTCATCACTACTAACCTATCTCCAAACCAGTTTCTATTCCCAGCTTTTTCATCTTTGAAAATGTTACATCAGCCCACATAGTAATCTTTGGCTCATTCATCTTTTCCTTTTCTTACCCTATATCAATTGCTAAGCCTTTTAGATTGTCCTACTCAAATACTGTTCATATCCTAACTCGCCTAGTCCATTCTCACAGCTGCCACTTGAGTCTAGTCTCTCATCATCTCAGGCCTGAAAGACCACAACTTGTTTTGGCTTGACTTCACTGACTTCAGCCTCCCTGCTATCTTATCTGTCACTTTTCCCTAGGCCTCAGGAGCTTAAAA
This sequence comes from Pseudocheirus occidentalis, assembly GCA_028646575.1. Classification (NCBI taxonomy): domain Eukaryota; kingdom Metazoa; phylum Chordata; class Mammalia; order Diprotodontia; family Pseudocheiridae; genus Pseudocheirus; species Pseudocheirus occidentalis. Next base: position 71,726,873 of record CM053593.1, read on the forward strand.
ATGTAAAATATTTCATCCCTCCTATGTGCCTCAGTAAAGTTCATTTGCATAACTTAGAGTTCATATGAACCAACACTCTATGGGAGTATAAGTCCCTTGAAATTACAGAATTAGACTTTCTACCCAGATTTGCATTTCCAGTGCCTAACCAGTCAGTCAATAAATACAAATTCCTACTATGTTCTGGGGATACAAAGAAAGTTTTAAAAAAAATTCTGTGCTCTTAAGGAACTCACAATTTAATGGATGACATAGTTTATTGGGGGTAAACAACAATAAATAAATGACCTATGAACCAGATAAATGGGAAACAATGGATTTCCAAAGAACATGTGATTTTTAACTGGGACTTGAAAGAAGCCAGGAAGCAGAGAAAAAAAAGGAGAGGCTTCCAGGCAAGGGGGATAGTCAGTAAATATTCACATAGCTGGGAGATGGAGAATCTTGTGAAGAACAGCAAGGAAGTCAGTGTCACTAGGGTACAGAATGTGTGAGGCTACTGTAAGGAGTAAGAAGACTGGAAAAGTGGGAAAGACGCAGGTTATGATGGGTTTCCAACAATTCATTTTAATGAGAAAGAGCACATTAAAAATGCTAAAAATTAATATATTTTTCTGACCTTCAGATTAAGATTGTTCTCAAATTCCCTTTTAAAAATCTAGATTTTACATTTAAAGTTCAGCACTTACCCTCCCCATCAATTATTACAGTTCTTGAAAGAAGTTGACTTAATAGGTCTACCTTTAAGTCAGGGCAAAATGCCCCCTATACAGTGTTATTTAGGATCTTTAGCACTTCAGTGCATCTGTAGTGTTATTGACAATGACGTGCTTCATTAAATGCTGATTATGATCTATTTATATACACTTCATCCTTTGTAATTCTATCCCATATCTTCTATTTGCCATCTTCCTTCCAATTTCTTCTTTGGATTTTCAAATGAACTGGCTTAGGTGGGATACTAAACAAAACTCCTGTGCTGGTTTATTGTCTCCTGCTTTTTCATTGTTGGAGGTGATTCTACATATAACCTGCTACACTTGGCAATATTCTCTAAATGAGCTTGTCCTCCAAACCAAGGTTGCCCTTGTCCTTTTTTTGCTTGCTAGCAAGATCAAGTATTTGTGAGGTATACTCTTGACCTTCCTGATGTGATGACTATTTTATGTCAGTTGCATTTCTCAAAGAAATGATGACAAGTGGAGTTAGTAAACATTTATGCAGTTCACATCTTTTCAGGGACAGCAGTCTATTTACATCAGTAAAGTTGAAGCTACTGTAATCACACACAGTATCTTTTTAGATTCCCTCACAGGGAAAGCAGACCAGGCTAGAATAAACTGCAAGGTATCCTGAAGGGTGATGGGAGTCTGCATGTACCAGATGGATTAAACCAACACCATTACCTTGCCCATTGTCTTCCCTCAGATCATGATGGAAACAGCCAAGGACTCTGAGTCCAAGAACTTAGGAATGTCCTCCAAACCACCAGACCTGCTTGTATGACCCAGAACATGCAGCTATCATTGAGAAGAGAAATCATTGTGGAGAAAGGGCCCACCTTTCTCATTACTACCAGCAACAAATGCTGACACCTACTGTCACCAACAGACAGATGGGTTAAGGAGCTCTGGAAGTAGCAGAACTCCCCTGATTATCAGTTCTACTTTCAAGCCAGCTCTCATTGCCAATGTCTGGGGAAACAATTCCTATGGAGAGGGGGCCTGTCACTCCCACCAGCTGTCAACCAGCTGTCAAATACAGGACAAAAAAGCATGTCTAGTTTTAGGAGCAGAGCTCCCCAAGCAAAAGGCACAGCGTAGCACAGGCCAGGCAAGTCAAAACACCACCCCTACCACTTCAACCACCATCTTCCCCAAAATCCTGATGGAAATAAGGCAGTATGATGAACTCGATTTCTGTTGAAATGGTCCTGAAACTGTAATGATTCCAGTCCAGTGCACATACCCATCATCCCTGGAAATAAATTTTGTGGAGATACAGATTTTGTAGGCACTTTTATTAAAGATCCAGAAAAGAAAGTAATGCCACCAATGTCTTTGGCAATGTCAAATGGTTCAGGGTCAGAAACTATGATTTTATCAGAAGAAGTGACATTAAAGAAAAAGGCATTACCATCTTCTTCACCACTTCTAAGGACCATAAGATCTTTAGACCTGGATTACAGCTGAAACCTTCCATATATGTTATCTGCCACATTCAAATGTGAACTCCTTGAGAGTTCCTTTTTAATTTGTATTCCCAGACTTTAGCACTATGCTTTGCATATAGTGAGTACTTAGCAAATGCTTTCTTCAATACGTTGTTCAGCAAATATTTTAAGGTACCTACTATATGCCAAAAATTGTTCAAAGCCTAGGGATACAAAGAAAGGGACAAAACAGTCCAGGGCTCCAGAAGCTCACAATTGAATGGGATAGAAGACATGCACACAATTAGCTACTAACTATATACAGGATAAATAGGAAACAATCCATAGAGGGAAAGCACTAGAGATTGGAAAAGGCTTTCTATAGAAGTTGAGACTTAAACTGGGACTTAAAGGAACCAAAGGAAACCGGGAGGCAGAGATGAGGAGGGAAAGCACTACAGGCAAGGGGGCAAGTAAAAATGTCTAGTCAGGACAGAGAGTTTATTATGTAAAGAAAAGCAAGGAGGTCAGTGTCACAGGTTTGAAAAGTTCAGGAGCAAAGATGAAATTGACAGACTTTAGCAATAGATTAGAAATAGGGGGCACGAAAGGGTAAGAGGTGGTGATGAGTCAAGGTTGGTATCTATGTTGCTAGTCTAGGGGACTAAGAATATAGTGATGACCTTGAGAGTGATAGGGAAATCTGGAAGATAGGAGGGTTTCAAGTTCATTAATTCATTTATCCTTTCTTCTAAACTGGTATTTTTCTTGACCTTTGTTCTAACTAGTTCAGAGCTCACTTAATATGAAGAGTAGTCTTAAAAAGACTCCAATATCAGTAATCCATTATTTCCCATCCATATGTGTGTGTATGTGTATGTATGTATGTATATAACATAGGTATATACTATATTTATAAATTTCAAATTTTATGACCTTCAGTACTGACCACATTTTTAAAAATTATAATTTTTAAAAGTAAATTATAGATAGGCACACATACATACATATATGCACACACATATGTATACTATTTGGAGTTTCTGAGTTTCTCATTATTCATCTTTTAACTGAAAACTATATTTCCTAATATATTTTTCCACTTTCTCATAGTTGTCTTCATAATGAAATCAGTGAACATCAAGTAATAGATTGACTTTGTTTAGAGGTATTGTCAGGTATTTCAAAGAATTTCTATGGTTCTTTATCCTTTGTTACAGATTCTGTTACTTAAGGTGCAATTATCTCCACAGTGCTCTTTTTGTTTATGATAAGTTTGAGCAGTTCAAGGCAAACTAACCATTCAAATAGTGTTTCTTATTGTCTGTGGGTACATGATAAAATCAACTTAGGCACTACATCTATGTGTGTCTCTTGGAGAATCTGCAAGACACCTTTACATTTAATAATATTGTCCTTAAATATTCTGGTTTAATTTGTAGAAAGAATGCAAATACTGATGTTATTTATTGTGTCCCTAGGAGAATAATTCATTAGTTATTGGACAGAGATATCATACTTAGATTATTAAGAGGTAATTTAATATTTGTAGATTTTAAAAAAAAACAGGAAATTTATTTAGTGCTCTCTTCCCTTTATTTGAACCATTTGCCAATGTTAGTATAAAAGCAGAAATTGAGTAATTTTCTATTGTGCATCACAGGTTTCTTTGCCTGAACAATTCATCAATTAGTAACCAATTAATTACAATAGATGAAATTTTACAAGTCCTTAAGTTTTATACATTTTACACACATAAAGAAGTGACACTTCCCTTCTACTTACTAAAACAAACCTCTCTACATATACTAGTGATTGCATCACAATAGATTGTCCCTCCTATCATTTTACCCTCTTACTAACCTTCAATCCTTCCCTACCTACTGATGACTTTTCCAATGTCCACAAACTTGCCCCAAATTAGGCTATTCTCAAAAATACTTTTTTGCTTTACCCATCAGTCTCCACTAGGAATCATCCTATATCTCTTCCTCCTTTCTTGGCATAACTCACTGAAAAGGTTTTCTACAATTTGTGTCTCCACTTCCTTTCTTTCACTCTCTTCTTAACTCTGCTGTCATCTGACTTCATCAACCAACTGAAACAATTTACTGTAAAGTTACCATTGATCTCTGAATGACCAAATCTAATGATATTTCCTCAGTCCTCACCCATCCTGACCTCTCTGCAGTTTTTAAAACTATCAATCACCCTCTTCTCCTTGATATTCTCTTTTCTCTAGGTTTTCATGACAAAAATCTTTGCTGATTCTCCCACCTGCCTCAGTATTCTTTACTGGATCTTTATTCAGGTCCTTCTGCTTTCTAACTTCAAGTGTACCCCAAGGTTCTGTCCTGGGTCTTCCTCCTCTTTTGCACTATTCTATTCTCATCAGCTCCCAATGGGTTCAATTATCATATATTTGCCAATGATTCTCACATCTTTTTGCCCAATCCTACAGTATTGCATCTCCAACAACCTATTAGACATACAAAACTAAAAGCATTATCTTCTTCCCCAGATCCTCCCCTCCTTCTAATATCTCCATTACTATGGAAGACTCCACCATCTTTTCAAGAACTCCAAACTCACAAAGTGGTAGTCATCTTTGATTCTTCACTCTCTCACATGCTGACTCTCATACTCTAATCTGTTGCCATGGCCTATTAATTCTACTTTCACTCCATTGCAGACTGTCATCCCCTCAATGCCTGGACTATTTAGTTTTCCAATTGTTCTTTCTCTCTCAAGTCTCTATTCTAGTCCTTCACTAAGAAATCAAAAGTAGCATTCTAAAGTGCAGATCAGTCCATGCTACTACTACCTATTCAATAATAACTAGTAGCTTCCTATTACACACAGCATCAAATATAAAATCCCTTGTTTGGCCCTTAAAATCCTGTATACCATGGCCTCTTCTCACCTTCCTGGCATTCTTTACCTAACTTGCTTTCCATGTAGCTTTGTACAAGATGCTCCTCCCAACTCTGTGCAATTTTACTGGCTATCCCACTGTGATTGGAAGATCCCTCATTAGACCTTGAGCTCTTTGAGAGCAGAGACTGGATATAGACCCTCTTTTATTTCCAGCACAAACCACAATGCCTGGCACATAGCTAAATGTATGTTGACTTTACTTAACAAAATCTAATTTGATTTCCACAACAATCTTGGAGCAAAAATATTAATGATATTATCATCCCCTTTTAACAGACAAGAAATATAGGTCTCTGAAAGGTCAAATTATTTTCACCTGGGCATAAAGCCAACAAATATAAGGACTGAATTCAAGTCATTTTCCTTGCAAGTCTAGTACCCTGGTTACTAATACCACTACCAAGGAACTTCTGTGCATTTAGGATCACCTAATCCCCGTAGAACAGACATAAACTGTTCACAGAAAGCTATCTGAATAATTTCCAGCTTTGCATAGCCTTCCACTTCTGTTCTACTTGAATTCCTATTAAGAACCCAGGTTTATCTCCATAGTAAGATGAGGCATTGTCCTAGGATTTTTGTAAAGGTGTTTTTAACAATAATTAAAAGAAAAATTCTACCTTTTTTAAACAGATGAATTTACTCTGATCATTAACCTTTTTCTACCCATTGTGAAGACTGGAACAGAAGAAGCAGGAAAGGCTATATTCATTACAAAGGAAGAAAAGAGGAATACAATAGAGTTCCAGGTCCTAGGCAAGTCCCTAAATGAGGAGCTCTGGGTCCCATTAGCTAAACACTTAAAAAAAAGGAAGTATTATTAGAAAGGAGACACATAAAATAGTCAACATAAACTGAAGAACAAATTTGTCTGCTCCCAAGATTTTCCAAAGGGCAGTCTCTCTTAACTATGTGAATTTATTCCTCTGTTATTTGTCATACTTCACTGGCAATTCATATGGATTGTATTAAACCTCGCGTTAAGTAGAGAGACAAAAAAAAAAGCATAAAGCGTAAACAAATAAACCAACAAATACATGCAGATTTTCCTTGAGTTTTTCCCTAGCCTGTTTAACTGAAGTTACCTCTGTGTTTTCCCATTAAGAGGGTTTTACAGAAACAAAAGCAGTCACCTTCTACAGCAAAACAGGCAGTAATACAAAAGCATAAACAAGTATTTCAGAACACTTTTTATTTGGATAAAAAATGGCGTCAGGTAATATTTTCATGGAAAATAAATGAATTTTTTTTGAATTCAGCTATAAAAAATTCTCACATTCCTACAAATTCAATGTGAAGTTGAAAATGGCAGTTAGGCACACAAACCTCAATTCTTGCATAAAAATTCACCATTTCATCACAACATAATGATAATACAATACTGTTTATAGACAAAAATATTTTAGCTTCCTGAGCACAATCCATATATTTTTCATTATTAACAGTTTATGTAGTCTTGATGCCTTATTGAAAAATCATTTATAATATATATTCTTTTTTTTAATCTGGAGAAAAGCATTAGGAAAGTAATTTTTCAGGGCAGATTTTAAATGTCAGAAACCAAATTCATTTTTAATCCAGAAAAATAAATATATGCAGCTTTTGCAGGTTAGAAAAATGACAAACTGTAGATGAACAATATCTGCGACCTCTGTTCATGTTTTTAAAATTATACCAATTCTTAAACAGCTTCTTTAAGATTATCTTTAAAATCAGTGAAAACATGCAAATATGTTTAGTAGTTTGGAGTGAACAAAATAGTCAGCTCAGCTAAACACCCAGGCCAGACAGTGAAACTGATCACTAACCAAATCATTCAAAACAGATGAACTTCCCACATTTGGACTTCTAGCACTCACGAGATATGCAAAATTGAGAAAATGCTTATTTTTTCCTATAGGTAACAATCTCTATTCTCCAATGGCTAACAACCTCATCATGCACAGAAAATACAGTTTAAATGATTAGGGTCAATTTATGAAGCTATATGTAAACAAGCATGAGGAAGTGAGACATTAACTATGCATGCAAGTACTCAGGGAAGGGAAAAGTAAGAGAAACCTTGGCATGGGAAAATATTATGCTCAAGATGCACAGGGAAAAATTGAGACAAGGTATGTCCCATGTCCTATAAGGAGCTTCCATGCAATTTTAGTGAGAGAGTTATTACTACCATGCTAGGCTGATGTTTACAGTAGAGAATGTTCTCCATTTCATTTGACTGAATTGACTACAAACAAGGAAACTATAAAGTGGTATATTGTTATAAAATGTTGCTTTTTCTCCTATTAAGATTATATCTTCTTTTTAAGAAGAATTATATTTAAGATTATGCTTATAATGTTATACATATTAAGAATATATGATATTTAAATTATATTTAAGATTATATTTGCTTTTGTATCATGCTTGGCTATTTGCAGAAACACTTTCTCCACAAAAGTCCTGTGAAGTAATAATTGAACATTCTTTAAAACTACAATTTTACAAATGAAAAACAGGTTCAAATCACAGAGGGAGGGTCAGAATTGGAATTCAAATGAAATTTTAAGTGATTGTATTTTCTACTAACAGTAGAAAATACCTACAGGTACTGATCACAATCTTGCTACCAAATATTAAATATGTCACATTTTAAATATTATCCTATTAAAGTCACACAATCTGCATTTGATACATACATATTTTAAAGTTATCATTCACTGGAAAAAGGCAATTATAAAGTTATATATCTAGATGAATTTGTCTTTTAATACATTTGACCCATATGTATTTTAAAGTTATCACTCACTGGAAAAAATAACAATTATAAAGTTACATATCCAAATGAATTTATTTTTTTGTATATGTCAGTCTTGATTGCTAAACTCCTATGAGGAATTCCTAAACTCCTAAGGGGACGTGTAATAATTTCCTGAATCCTTCACAAGACCAAATGAGAGAAAAAGAGACAAAGCTTTCAAAATGCATATAAAAATAGTAAATGGTCTTTATTTAATTCATTGAGATAAAATATCTTCATTTTAAAATAAATAAAATTGATATCTAATCATTTCAAAACATTATATATAACCATATTCATGTCTAAAGTCATTTAAGAAATACCATATGCTTTGAGATATTGAAATGACAGCTCAATCTTTTGCTAGAAGCTAATTTACAGGATCTTTGTCTTTATATAGCTGTGATTTTGTAAGGAACTAGGATAGAGTATGCTATCATGTGGAAAAATAGAAATATGTTGTTTCTTAATCCCTAAAAGCCTTCAGGTAGCAATAAATGTTGAGTAATCCCATAAAGCTACTGATATAAGTTTATAAAAGGAAAGGAAGCTATTTCCAAAGTTCTGCTTTTTGTAATAATACACTGTGTGGGCAGAGCCAAGATGGCGGCATAGAAGCAGCAAAGCACCACAGCTCCCACACAAACACACTAAAAAACTCATAAAATGGGACTCTAACCAGATTTTCAAGCTCCAAAACTCTCCACAAGACAGAAGGCACATCTGTTGCTAAAGGCAGCGCAGCAGGCAGGGCTCTTCGCAGCAGTCTGGGACCCGCTGCCAAAACCCCTGCTGGGTCAAGCCCTGCGGCATCAGGCTGGGAACCCCGGCTATAGGAGAGCTGATTGGCTGCACTGGAGGCAAATTACCACATCTATCAGGCCAGAAGACAAAAAGGCTAAGAGAAAGGTCAGTGGATTTTGCTAACTGGGGAGGAGCAGAACAGGTCCGGCCAAACTGCTCCCAGGGCAAGGAGGCAGAGGGAGGTGGCTGTAGTAGCAGGAACGGCTGAGAGCCACAGCGGCTTCCACTGGGCTGCTTCAGAGCCCTCGGCCTGCAGATAGCAGGGGGGCTGACACGACCCATCGAGGCCAAGGGCTCTTGCTTTGAGTGGCCTGGATTTGGATCGTGGTCTTGAGTGGTGGTCCTGGAGTGCGTTTTCAGTGAGCCAAAGCTGGGGGGAATGCTGCAGCATCCCACTAAGAGCTCCGGCAGTTGTGAGGCCCCAGCAATTTGGGACAGAGCTTTCCACCTCCAGGAAGCAGAGTTCCACAGAGCTAAAAAACCAAGCAATTAATAGACTGGCCAACATGAGAAAAAAGAAGCAGGCTAGGAACAGCAGTAAAACTCTAGAATCCTTTTTTATGGATGAAAAAGATCAAAGCATGGAGCGGGAGGAAGACAACTCAGTCAGAACTCCCTCACCAAATGCTTCCAAGACACTGGAGGAATGCCTACT
>CM053593.1:71736702-71796329 GCA_028646575.1 Pseudocheirus occidentalis
GAACAGATTGTGGGAGGGGTCTTACACTGGGATCAATGTTCTGGGCTGGGGGGTAGGGACAAAAAGGGGAGAAAATTTGTAACTCAAAAACCTTGTGGAAATGAATGATGCAACCAAGAAAATAAATTAAAATTAAAAAAAAATAAAAAATAAAGAATGACCATGTGGGAAGATACTGATACAGTGGGAAATAAAAGTAGTATAAAAATGAATTAAAATCTTCTAAAATATTACTCTATTAGCTAAATTTGCAATTGCATAGGCTCTATGATCATTAGTGACATTTTTTCCAACTAGACATTTTAGGTATTTAGAAGATAATTGCTTTTTTTGTTGTTGTATTGCTCATGATATTTGTTTTATTGTATTATGGAATTCTTTGGGATTATTTAAAATGCTGTCCAAAGAAATACCTTTTCCTTTTTTTTAACTGAAGAAATAATGATTTCGTGAGAAAATTCTATAAAATCAGCAACAAAGCCAATTTATTCAATTAATACCTTTATTAATATTGCTATTAAGATGACAACAGTTGACTACATATATATACACACACATATGTGCATGTTATACATATAGATATAGATACACATATAGATACAGACATAGATACACACATACACACACATACACACACACACACCAAAACAAATTGGCAAGAGCAAGTAATGCATCTGTCCCATTCAAACCAAACAGATAAACGTTAATTATTTGATAATCAATCTGCCAAGTCACACTCAAATTCAACAGAGATACATCTGTAAAAACTTCCTTAAGAGAAAAAAAAACAGGAGCCCATTAATTGTGATTGAATAAAGGGAAAAGAATAAGCATTTACATAATAATAATAGTAGTTAGCATTTACATAACATCTATTATGTGCCAGGCCCAATGCTAGGCACTTCTACATGAACTATCTCATTTTATCGTCATAACAATCCTGCTTCAAAGGTGCAATTATCATGCCCCTTTTATAGTTGAGGATACTGAGGCAACAGTTACTTGTCCAGGGTCACACATCTAATAAGTGTCTGAGGCCAGGTTTGAAGTCATCTCTTCCTAACTCTAGGTCCATCTTTCTTATCTATTGTATGACCAGTCGTCTTTTAAAACTAATGGATAAACAAATTTGGTACACAAATATAGGGGACTATTTCATTATAACAAATGGTCAACATGAGGAGACTTACAAGTACTGATAAAAAATGAAGAAACATTATATCAACAAGTAAAACACAGTACACAGAAACAATAAGAAGAAAAAAAACAACTAAATATTATTAAATTATACTGACCAAGCTTGAACCCAAAAAAGAGATATGACAATGTACTCCTCCATGTCTTTCAGTTGGTTGGGGAATACAAGTGGACAGCAGCATATAGTATAAAACTTCATTGTTTTATTGGTTTTGTTAATGTATGTATATAAAAATATACATGTATATGTTCACATTAAATTTTTGTTTTATTAAAAGGTAATTGTATCTGGAAGTCACAAAAGAAAGGATATATTGAGGATGTGATATAAAATGTATATATATACACACATATATATACATTTTTTAAAGTGCAATAGTTTCTAGACCAATTCTGTGACTTAATAGCTAAAACAAGTCACTGGACTTCTCTAAGACAGTCTGTGAAATTGGTATAATCATGGCTATACTAACACCTGAAAAGACTGTTGTAAAACTCAGTTCTGAGCATATGTAAATCACTTTGTAATCCTTAAAGGCAAAATGTCAGCAACCATTATTCTTATTAGCATCATCATCACTACAAATTTCAGATGCCACTTAGAGTATGTGTTAGCCTTGCTGAGAACCGGATTTGATGCATGAGAGCACTTATCATAAATCTGTTGAAATATGATTTTTCCAAGCTCAAAAGTAGCAACAAAACTAATTATTTCAAAAATAAATGTCCCTAGGGAAGTTATAAATGAAAGCAATGGTACACTGGAGACAGAAAAAAAATTCATTATGTGGAACTGATGCCAGAATTGAATAGGAGAAAGAGATTGGGATAGACTGCGTTTGGGAAATTGTGCAGTGTTTTCAATTATCCCAACCTGCTCCCCTGGACAAAAAATCCCTCTCTTTTAATACCACTAATTTCCCAATATTGCTTTATGGGTGTGACTCAGAACACCATGATCTCCAAAGAATAAAAATTTTAAGTGACACAAAAGGCAACAGTAAATTATTACTAGGTATAAGTATGGTTTGGTATATTACCAATGAAGACTTACACATAATAAGTATCATAAAATTGCTTGGAAATTGAATTGGAAAAAGGATAAGGATTAGTCATATAGCAAGAGCTCAGGATAACATATGGACCACATGAGTGCTTTGTTATGTGCATGATGGCAAATGATACAGAGGAAAGACTCCAGAACTTTGAATATAAATATCTGTGAGAAAACAAGGAAGTAATATATGAATTGAGAAAACATAATTGGGTTTTAATCTATACAATTGTATTGAATGTTCACTTTAATGTGAACACAGAAGCGTCTAAGTATGGATGCGATGAAAAAAAGTGGAATAGCAAAGTCATGTACATGAGAGACTAGACTACTTTGACTTACAAGTAATGATGGCTGGCACTGGGATAAAACAATGAACATAATGTGACTACTTATAATAATAATGATAATAAAAACAACAATAACTCATTTACCTTGTTTTATAATTTTGAATGAGAATTTCAGTTAGTTTAAAGAGTTATTTTAAGTAATACCTACTCATATTTATATAGACCTTTAAGGTTTTGAAAGATCTTGACTCAAAAACCCTGTGAAGTAAGTATTTCTAAAAGTATTTTCATTTTAAATAAGAGTAAGCTGATACAGCTATTTGTGTTTTGCATTTTTTGGTATTTTACACAGGAATAACTAGCTAAGAGAACCAATAAAATGTTGGTTTGCATTGAATGGTATATGGGCAGTGTCCAGAACTAGAGAAGTGATTGGCCTACCACATATGGAATGCTATGTTCAGTTTTTGGTACTTCAATTTAGGAAGGATATTGATAAGCTGAATCATTTCCAGAGGAGCTTATCTAAGATGGTGTAAAGTCTCAAGATCACTACTTTTCAAGACTGATGAAAGTGGAGATGTACAGCCAGAGAAAATACAGAGACAGGACCAGAAAGCTTCTTCTACATGAGCTTTCTATCACATAAGAGACGGATATGATTTCTAGTTGGCTTCAGAAGAAAGAACTAGGAGCAATGGGTAGAGAAGTTGTTAAGCACATGTGATATAACCTTGGTATAAGAAAAAAAAATTCCAGCAATTTGTGGCAAATTTGGAATAGATTCTCTCTCACATAAGGTTTTTATTACCTATTGTTACAGAAAATATATTTATGCAGATGAAGTGATCTTTGAGGTATTCCATCTCTAAGATTGTGTAATGTTGTGATATAAAAACCCAAAGCTAATAAAAGGCATGTCAATAATCACGAAAAAGAGCAGCAAAACTTTAGCCAAAAAAAAGTTTAGTTTTGTTTTAAACTAGATCCTTTTATGTCATTATAAGAAAGTGAAATGTTCCAGGATAGTGATTAAAAAAAACACCATTAAGTCATAATTGTTAAAGTTGTAAAGCATCATTTCATCACACTCTCTCCTTTTTCAATTCACAATTTCCTCCACACACAACAGAATCTCCACTGAGATTTTCAAACTTCATAGCAGAGTAAAGGTGAACCTGTTACAAAGTTTGAACTAAATTGCTGTAACTACTTCTCAGTTATGTGAAAGTGAGAGTATATTTCATACAGATCTAAATTATAAAAAGGATTCTAACCTTTGTACTATTCTAAGTCAAAAATGGCTAACTTAAAAGTTGGCAAGATAATACTATTTATAAATGAAAGTCCAATAATTTTAAAAAGTCTAATCTAATTTAAAATGAAAAAGGTATCAATTTATGAGTCAGAAAATTTCCAGTAGATGACTGTTGTTTTAAGGAAACTTCATTTAAGCTCATCTCAGACACAGTCACCTAATTTAAGTAGACAAGAATTTTGGACAAGTATCAAATCACTGTAGCATTGTCAGATATCTGCCCAGAGTGTAAAAGCACTTTAAAATGGAAATTAACCTTAAATTTTGAGACCTGGATGGTAGGGGAAAGCTAAGATCTATTCCCAGCACAACTTAACTCCCTCATGTCTTTAAATCAATTCATCTCTGAACATTGCTCAGATAGAAAGGTGGAGTAAACACTCTTTACATAATGAAGTAAATCAGTATTGTCATTAAGATATATATTTTTTGTTACAAATTAATTATTTTAGAAAGAATTCATTATTTTTACAATGGCCGAAATAGGACAAACGAGCATTTAAAGGGGCCAAAATGTCAAGAATGGATCAAAGATTGCATGTTTTGGATTTGCTTCTGATAATAAATTTATTATCACTATAAATCTTCATCTTGTAAAAGACCTTAAAAAATAATTCACAGAGAGGTAGAGCCAAGATAGGGGAGTAAGGGCAGGGACTCACCTTGGCTCTCAAAATTTCCCTCCAAAGAACATTAAAATAACACCTCAAAATGAATTCTGGAGAGACAGAACCAACAAAAAGTCAGGGTGAAATTTTTTGAGCCCAAAAGAACTTAGAAGGTCAGCAAGTAAGATCTCTTTCACAGAAGTGAGAGGAGAACCATCCATCAAAAGTCATTTCCCAGCAAACCATACCTGCAGAACCTGGGGGTGAAGTTTTCCAGTGCTCTCAATCCACAGATGATAAAAGGTCAAACAACTCATCAGAAGAAGTTTAAAGAGGACCCTTTGCTGGCATTGGGTATGGGATTCTATTGCATTACCTATAGGAGGATCCCAGTTTCAGTCTTAAGCTAAGGAGGAGCACGAGCAAACTATCATGTGGCCACAGGGAAATAGGGACCCTATTCACAATTCCAGGGAAGAAAAGAGGATTTCTGGCCACTCACAGACCAAATGTAGGCCAGCACAGTGGTGACGACACATCTCCTTAGTTCATAACACCTTGGAAGAACAGAAAACTAACAAACCTTCAGAACTAGCTCTGAGAACAGCAACATAAAACATCATCAACAACAACAAACCCCAACAAACCGAAGCTTGGAGCAATGCCCCTTCCAGCCTAGAAGCAGAGCCCTACTTTAACATAAACATAAAAGTCAAGAAATAGTCTGGGAAAACAATCAAACAAAAAGAACCTGACCATAGAAAGATACTATGGTGACAGGTAGATCAAATCATAAACCCAGAAGACAGAAAATTCAAAATATCTGCATCCAAAACCTCAAAGAAAAAATGTGAACTGGTCTCAAACCCAAAAAGGTTTGTGAAAAGAGCTAAAAAAAAGAGGATTTTAAAAATCAAATATAAGAAGTAGGGGAAACCTTGGGGGGAAAAGGCAAGTGATACAAGAATATCATGAACCAAAAGTCACCAGATTTGTTACAGGAGGAACAAAAAATACTAATGAAAATAAGACTTTAAAAATCAGAAGTGGGCAAATGGTAAAAGAGGCACAAAAATCCACTGAAGACTACTCCTTAAAGACTACTCCTTTACTTAAAAAGTAAAATTGGTCAAATGGAAATAGCTGAAAAGCTCACTGAAGAAAATATTTCCTTAAAAATTAGAATTTGTTAAGCAGAAGTTAATGACTCTAAGAGACATCAAGAAACAATAAAATCAAAATAACGAAAAAAAATTAAATACCTCATTGGAAAAACAAATAACATGGAAAACAGATTGAGGGGAAATAATTTAAGACTTATTGGACTACTTGAAAGCCATGATAAAAAAAAGAGCCTAGACATCTTTCAAGAAACTATACAGGAAAAACTGTCATGATAGCCTAGAACCAGAAGGTAAAATAGAAATTGAAAGGATATACCAATCACCTCCTCAAAGGGATCCCAAATGAAAACTTTCAGGAATATTATAATAAATTTTACAGAGATCCCAGATCAAGAAGAAAATATCACGGAGTCACATTCAGGATGACACAAGACTTAGCACCTTCTACATCAGAAGACTGTAGGGCTTAGAAGATGATTTTCCAGAGGGCCAAGAAGCTAGTATTACACCCAAGAAACACCATTCCCAGAAAGAATTATGATTATTATTATACATATTATATTATACAAATACATATTATTATTATACATATACAATTATTATATTATTATACATACCTAATTATAATAATCATTCAAGGTAAAAATGGATATTTAATGAAATAGAGGACATTTAAGCATTCCTGATGAAAAGAGAAGAACTGGAATAGAAAATCTGACTTTCATATACAGGACTCAAAAAAGCATAAAAAGGTAAATATGGAAGAGAAATAATAAGAAATTGAATAAAGTTAACTGTTGACAATCCCATATGGGAAGATGATACATAGAAATCCTAAGAACTTTATCATCCTTAAGGCAGTTAGAAGAAGTATACATAGACAGAGGGCATAGGTGTGAGTTGACTATGATGGGCTATCTAAAAAAAACCCAAAACAAACAAAAAATGGGATGAGAAAGAGAGATATATGTGGTAGAATGATATCTAAAAAGAATTAAGGGCTGAGAAATAGGTATACTCAGAAAGAGGGGAAAAGAGAAAGGCAGAATGGGGTAAATTATCTCACATAAAAGAGGTATGAAAGAACTTTTATATTGGAGGACAATATTGGGGGGGGGTGGCAGAAAATGCTTGGATATCATAGGAATTGTTTCCATGAGGAAATTACCCATACTCAGTTGGGCATAGAAATCTATCTTACTCAACAGGAAATTCAGAAAGAAATGGGATAACAAAAAGGTGGGATGATGGGGTAAAGGTGGATTGCGGGAGACAGTGGTCAGAAGCAAAATAATTTTCAGGAAAGAAAAGGTGAAGAGTAAGTGTGTGTGAGGGGGAAAAAAGATGGAGGGAAATGCACAAAAATCATGGCTGTGGGGGAAAAAATTAAAGCAAGCTTCTCTGATAAAGACCTTATTTCTTGAATATATTGAGAAAGTCAAATTTATAATAATGAAGTCATTCCCCAACTGATAGCCAAAGGACATAAACAGGCAGTTTTCATTTGAAAAAATTCAAGCTGGCAATAGTCATATGATAAAGTAGTCTAAATCACTATTGATCAGAAAAATGCAAATTAAAACAACTCTCAGGTGCCACTTCATATCTTTCAGGTTGTTAATATGACAGAAAATAATAAATGTTGGAGGGCATGTGGAAAAGTTGAGACACTAATACACTGCTGGTGGAGTTGTGAACTTATCTAGCTATTTTGGAGAACAATCTGGAACTATGATCAAAGAGTTATAAGACCATGCATACCCATTCACCCAGCAATACCATTAGTGGATCTGTATTCCCCCAAAATAAAAACAAACAAAAAGGAAAGGGACTTAAATATCTGTATTTGTGTGTATGTATACACACATATATGCCCATAAACCTACATACATTTATATACATATATGACTATATCTATATGTAGATAGAGAGAAAGAAAGAAACAAGAAAAGAAAGAAGAAAAAGAAAGAAGAAAAGGGAGGAATGAAGGAAGTAAGAAAGGAATATCTCTTTTTGTTGTGGCAAAGAAGGAATGCCATCCATTGATTCACTGAGGAATGGCTAAACAAGTTATGGTATATGATTGTGATGGAGTACTATTATACTATAAGAAATGATGAAGAGGATTTTTTTAGAAAAACCTAGACAGTCTTACATGAACTGATACAAAATGAAATAAGCAGAACCACAGGACCACTATACAAGGTAACAATATTATATAATGATCAAGCGTGAATGACTTAGCTGTTCTAAGCAATACAATGACTCAAGAGAATTCTGCAGGATTTATGATGAAAAATGTTCTATACCTCCAGAGAAAGAACTAATGAAGTCTGAATCTAGACTAAAGCATTTTTTTATACTTTATTTTTCTTGGGATATTTATTAGGTGTGTGTGTGTGTGTGTGTGTGTTTACATGTGATGGGGGTGTATTTTCTTTCACGACCTAATATGGAAATATACTTTGCATTACTTCATATGTAAACATATCAAACTGCTTGCCTTCACAATGATAGGATAGATGTAGGAGAGAAGGAGAGAATTTGGAACTGTAATTTTTTTCTTGCTTTTTGGAGGGGGAAAGCAGGGCAATTGGGGCTAAGTGACTTGCCCAAGGTCACATGGCTAAGTTTTGTGTTAAGTGTCTGAGGCTGGATTTCAACTCAGATCCTCCTGATTCCAGGGCTGGTGCTCTATTCGCTGCACCACCTAGCTGCCCCAGGAACTCTAATTGAAAAAAAACATGTTAGAATTATTTTTACATGTGACTGGAAAAGAATAAAATATTTTCAAAAAATTTACATCTATAATCAGAAATTATGAAAAAAAACTTCTCTAGATAGGTCTTAAAATTCTATCATCTTCAAACAATTTTTTAACCATGTGACAGTATAAAGAAGAGAAATTTCATTTAAAGTTTTAGTTGTTCACTGTTATTTCCCTCAGGGCAATAATTTATTTACCTTATTATCAAATATTCTACAGAGAAGTATCAAAGGTTAGGTAATATTCTCCAGGAACTATCACATAATATTAAAAAGTAACAATTTTAGTGGTACCTGAATATAAGGAAATAACTAGATAATGTGGATTTAATTGATTCTTGTGGGTAAATAATTAAAATGGAACTCATAATTTCCCTCAAGATACGAACAATGTAGCAACTCCAAATATAGCAAAGTTCCATGCCTCTTCCATAGGCCAACATTACCTCCTGTCACAAAAATTAGTTTTCCCTGAAAAGAAACCAAAAAGTCCCTAGGGCCTGACTGACTCCTGCTTCTCTTTATGTATTTCCTAGTACACGATAGGCAGGAAAAAAAATCCCACACCAAATAATATCAGGAATTTGTTTAGTGCTTGAAGACTATGTGAGGTAACCTACCCTACCCTTGTCATCTCTGCTTCCATAAAGAAGAGTAGAACATTGCTACCAAAGCTGATCCTAAATGCCACGTTATCCCGATTGCACATCCTTGCAATGTAAGGACAAAGTAAATCTCCTATTTACAAGTACTTAATTTTGTCTCCAATTCAAACCTCAACTACTAAGAGGGAAATGCTTTGATGTCCACCTCTAACACTGAGGAAGTAGAATTTGGGGGACAATGTGGAGTTGAGTGATGTGTATGAGTTATCAGTATACATGTTCAGTTGGAAATCAGATACAATACTAGAATTAAAATGAGTTTGGGACTAGGAATTATCAGAATAAAGATGACAATACAAATAACATCCTGATTTTTTTGAAAGTAAACATATGTCATATGATTTTTACATATAGTAATGTATATTACTATATATACATAGTATATATTACATAGTAATACCACTATTCTCTGACTACAGTAATGCTTAGAAGTCTCAACACAATGACCCTGAGTTCTCGAAGCTATGTTAATGGTGCCTAAGCTCTGACAGGTCTTTTCAAGCTGGAAATGCTTCGAGTAGAGGCCCAAGGATAGTATATAGTTCTATTGTCAAGGCATTAGCCTAAGTTTGTTTTTAGAGGCTTTACACAAGAGTGGCTACAAAATCATACATAGGAATTCTGCCATTATGACCAATTTATTTGAGGAAATACAGTCTGAGCATATCAAAGGCAAAAAGGAGTATAAAGCCAAGCAAGAGCAGCTTTCCAGAGGAGTGCTGCTGTGAACAGCTTCAAGGTTCTGATTACATAGTATAGTGAACTCTCTATTCAGCAGTAAATTAAAGCAAAACATTTACAGAAATCAAAGTAAAGCATTCACAATATTATGATATAACAACTTATTACTAAAATGGCCACACAGTTTTCACCAAAGTGACCAGATAGTTTTAAACAAAGTACATTCATTTAGTAACTCTATCATTTAATAAGTCCTTAATTCAATCATCTGTAAGGAGGCTTGTCTCCTTAATGGACACAAACTACAAAGGTCAAAGTTCTCCACCCCTAGGTCACATTGTCAATCTCTCAGTCAAAAAGTCTTCTTTTTCATAATTGGAGATTAGTTTCCAATCATCCTTAATTCAATCATCCTGAAGAGTACAGGATATAGAGTACAAAGTCCTCCACCCCTAAGCCACAGTAAATCATGATCTTCTCAGTTTGCATTAAATACTCAAGGAGAGGTCTTTTCATCTTGACTCGAGTCTGGCTCTCAGCTTCCATGTTTCCTCTTCCATGGTCCTAGCTTCTGTCTGAATCCATCCAACTTTCACCTGGGTTCAAAGGCAAGCAGCTCCAACTTGTTGTCCTGCTCCTTGTCCAATTCCTGTTCCATGTTGAAGCTCACAGTGATCCACCCACCTCAAGTCCTTCACAGTTTCTGTTTCCGGGAAGACCAAGCTTAACAGAGCCAAAATATAATATTCATTCATGTGGCCAACACTATCATTAATTCACTTTCTGCTTGTGAAATCAACATAGGTCTGAGGAATCAACAACAAATCAGCAGTATAGTCCCCAAACCTCTGAAAACATCAGTAAGACCCTCCTCCAGGATTTCTGTAAACATACAACAATAAAATCCTCTTTCAGGGCTTCTGAACCAGCAGTAAGGTCCCAGGGCTTCTGTAACAATAGCAATGTCCTCTATCAGCACATGAATCTGACAAAGTAACATCAAAACAGGAAGACAAAGTACTGGCACTTCAGCTATACTGTCTCCCAGTTCTCCTCTCTTCTCATTTCTCAATTATTCTCAATTCTCTTTTCAGTCTCAGTTCTCAGTTCTCTTTTCTCTCTCTCCAGTAGTAGAAGCTCAGCCACCATGCTGCTAATCCCCAGCAGTTTTGGCTCCCAGCAGTTCTCATTCCCAGCAGCTCTGGCTGGCTCCCAGAAGTTCTTGCTGGCTCCCAGAAGTTCTTGCTGGCTCCCAGCAACTTCCAACTCATAGCAGTTCTCAGAAGCTCCCAGGATCCTGGAAGTTCTCTCTCAGCAGTTCTGGCTCTCTAGCTTGGGCTTTTCCTTATATATGGTATTAGCTACTCTCTGTTGCACCCCTTCCTGTTATATCAGCAAATTCCTCCTACTGTGGGATTCACAATTTCTGGATCTTAATACTTTATACAATCATGAACTTGTACCTGTTTGATTGCCAATACAAGGGGCAGGGAAGATATTCAATTCCCTATTACCATTACAAGGAGATTGAGATCATAGGTGCTGATAAGGTTGAAGAAATAAAAAGGAAGCCAAGATGTTCAAATTGGAATAGGAGTTGAGGTGGAGAAGCAAACTATGAGTCAAATAACTAATTCATTGAGTGGAAGAAAGGGGACAGGTTCATATATATATGACAGCAACAAGGATGG
Organism: Pseudocheirus occidentalis; assembly: GCA_028646575.1. Classification (NCBI taxonomy): domain Eukaryota; kingdom Metazoa; phylum Chordata; class Mammalia; order Diprotodontia; family Pseudocheiridae; genus Pseudocheirus; species Pseudocheirus occidentalis. The sequence continues at coordinate 71,748,097 of CM053593.1, forward strand.
GGATTGGATAGATCAAGCATTAAACGGGTGTTCATTAGGCAGTAGGGGCCAATGGAGTATTTGAAAGGCATAAGGGTCATGGAGTATTCCAGTTTCTCTTTTTATCAAGATAGGAGAAGGAAGTAATGTAACAGGTTGGCTTTCAAGAATTGTGGTGACTTTCACAGAAATCTAAGTTTCAGTAAAGATCAGAAGATGGGAGAAATATTACAGGAAAAGATCTAGCATGAAGATGAGTTTGTTAATAAAAAGGAAAGGTTCCAGAGGAAGCACCCAGTGAAAAAGCATAATAGAGGAGACAGGATTTGTGAAGATGAGAATTGAGTTAGATTATGATAAAGAATGTCAAAACAGCCAAAAACAAAAAAAGTAATTAAAAAAGCATGTGTGTGCACAAGAGAAGAATGAAAGTGGCCCAAAAGAAACATTTCAACATTCAGGTATATCTACCTTGATGTCAGCACTTAGGAAGAGCTATGGCTTTCCCATGCTAGTTACAGTTCCGAATGGCTAAGAGTCATAGCACCTCAAAAGCCCATCTACTAAGAATTCTAATTTGTATAGCATCAGTAGTATCTAGCAATTTTTTTGACCAATGGCCTTAAGTTAATAAATTCCTCTTGGAGTTTTAAATCTATGTTCTTGATTTCCCATGTCTCTACTGAAAAGCTTCTTCATTTTGCTCATTATAAGGAGGAAGTTATTACTCATTAGAGCTGTCTGACAATTCAGCATAACGATTCACAAAGTAGAGAGTTCTTTGTTAGGAAGAAAGTAGCTACTTGTATAATGGGGATGTTACCTCACTCATTCATTTATTCATTCAACATATGTTTATTAAGTATGACAAACAGAATAGTGTGATACACACTAGGCAACACAATTTGCTGACTTGGAGCTGCTGATGTAGTAGAATGGATGTCGATAAATATGGACAAAATCAAAATACAAAATAAAGGATTATATTTCAAGTGAGGCAGCTAGATGGTGCAGCAGATAGGGTGATGGGCCTGGAGTCAGGAAGACCTGAATTCAAATTCAGCTTCAGACTGTGGGCAAGTCACTTAACCCTGTATGCCTCAATTTCCTCATCTGTAAAATGAGCTAGAGAAGTAAACACAAATCACTCCAGTATCTTTGTCAAGAATATATCAGATGATATCTCAAAGAGTCAGACATGACTGAAATAACTGAATAACAACAAATATATACCAGGAACAAAATGCCATTTGAGATTGGGGTCCAAAGAGGGAAAAGCCACATAGCATTACATATTCAGAATACCAGGGAAGACTTCATGCATGATGTGGCATTTGAAGTGAACTTTAATGAATGAGTAGAGTTGCCACAAAATAAAGAATCAAAGGTAGGATCTAGTTTTCCAAGACTTGGGAATGGTAGAAAAGTAGGAGGACATGGGTAATATACAGGGAATGAAAAATGATTCAGGCCTGAATATGTGGAAAAATTTTAGTATGAGACAATATTGGAAAAATAACAATGCCAGACTATGGAGCACCTTCAGACTAAGAGTTTTGAACATAACTCAGTAGTTACTAGGAAACCATTGAGGAACATGAGAATCCCACTTTGGGTAGTAAGATGAATTAAAAGACCATTAAGATCCCTCTTATCTCTTTCTTTTGATAATTTCAGCAAGGTTATTGATAATCTATCTTGTGTTTCTTCTATGCTCTATGATCTACATAAAACCGATCCAACTTCAGAGTATTTCCTTCAAATCATGAGTTCATGTCTTGCTCCACTGTGACAAAAGCTCTTTTACTTAGGTTGGAATGGTTTTCTTTAAGATGGGCAAGAAATCATTCTTAGGATTTGATTTTGGCAAAAGAAATTTAGAGCTCGAATTGCTTACATATCTTTTTGGCCATGAGACCCAGAAGAATCCCAATATATATAAGAATCTATGCTCCTCAGGCTTGATTGAATCTCTATATCTGAGCAAGCACATACTGTCTGCATGCTAAATGCTGAGGTAAGCTGTGTCTCCCTAAAGAAACACCTACTTTCATTTTAAAGTATATACCATTTTCTCTCTCTCTCTCTCTTTAATTTATAGAATAAAACAAGCATTTCTATAACATAGCACAAGAAAAAATATTATTTCACTTGAAACTACAAATCTACTATATACAACTTGCTATTCTTTTCAACAATACAAAAAATTATTGTGTGAATTTCTTCTTTCCCTCCCCCACCCATCCTAGAGACGGCTCTCATTAGACACAAATAGGTATATATTTATATGTCCGTGTGTGTATGTATACATACATAAATATATGTGTATATATGTGCATATTTGCATAAATATGCATGTATATATGTGTGTATGTATATATATGTGTGTGTATGCGTGTGTGTATGCATGCCATTTTCTATATTTCTATCAGTTCTTTCTCTGGATGGAGATTGTATCTTTCTCATATAGCCTTTATAGTTAATTTGGGAATTTATAATAGTCAAAATAACTTAATTGCTCAAGGTCATTCTTAAAACAATGTTCCTATTACCATTTTTATCAAATTTTATATGGTCATGAGTCTTTCAGTGCATTCCAGTCCTGAGCCTGAATCACTGGATTTCCCTGATCTAGGGCTGGCACAGAACACCAGACTCTTTCCCAAACTAATTTGAATGCCCTCTGCAAAAGAATTCCTTCCCCTGTCCTATATTTGAAATTAAATTTGAATACTGAATTTTTTTTTCTCTACCTAAGATATACTCATTTTAACATAACCAAGCTTGAATTAGTCTACTGGCTAAAACTATTTCATTTTGTTTTGAATAAGTTAAACCTTTTGGTCAATGTTTAACTCAATTTCTACCACTACAAGTCATGCTATACTAAATAACATATATATAACTGTCAGCTTGGCTACTTCCATTCTTAACAATGTCCTGGTAACAGTCAATATCTTTTAGCTATTTGAATGTGGAAGGAGTTATACGATAGGTAACTCACCCTTTCCAGTATTCTAGCTCATGTCAACCAATGCTTCAGAGATCCAGGGTGAAATTTTTTTTATCGTGGCTATGGGGCCACACTCTACTAAATCAATGTTGTAAGCCTTAAAGGAAATAAATCTCTATTTCCTTAATGCTGGTCATGTTTGCCTCCTTTCAAAAAGGATACTTCTGCTTGCAAAGCTCTCAATGGAGAGAAGTTTTACCTTAAGTCTTAAGGGTAGATTTTTAAAGCCATGTAGCATGTGACCTAATTTGACCAGACATAGTACCCAATCCCTTCTCTTTTTCTTTGTAAGTCAATATGTATCCAGCAGACCAAGAAGAGGTTACCTCTGTTTAGGAATAAATATGTGCCTTAGAGTTCTAAGATTATTGTAAGAATTATATTTTCATTGTATACATGTCATTGTTGAAAGATTTTATTGTTGTTAAGCTAATGATTCTTCTAATGGTGCATATTTTTTTGTTAGTTCAGTGTACACTAAGCTAAAGAATTCCCCTTAGTTTGTACTCAGAAGATCTTTACTATGAAACAAAAACTAAAACTATTTCTCTGGAACAAAACTGTAATTATTTGAGTTTTTCAACTTTGTAGATGTGCTAAGATCAAGGTCAAAAGATTATAGGAGTCCCAGTACCTCCAAAAGTAAACTGAACTGCTTGCAGAAATGATGGGGAATCAGGATCCCCTTTCTAAGTTTCATTAGGATTATATGATATAAAAGAATAGCTGTTAAAACAAGTACAATAGTACTGTTTTCTACATAGGAACATAAAATAGATTTCATCTTTGATCAATTAGGCCCGTTTTGATGACTTGAGAAGATAATATAAAAGATCTCAAAAATTCATCAATAAAAAATATACAAGATAATCCACGAGGATTTAAAGGGCTAGATTTTCTATTTTACAGCAAAACATGAAAGCAAATGTCTTAATCCATGTCTTAACATCTTCACACAGGATATATAGAAAGAAGGCTCAACAGCCTTTGTGTGAAATGAATAAGTAAGACTAAAAAACTTGGAGAAGAAGTTCAGTGAAACAATCCTGAAATGAAAAGAAGTTTCTCTGAAAACACTGATAAATACCAAATCCAAGTTTTAGACAAAGAACAATAAAAGGGGGAATATCTGACAACACTGTGGTCTATGTGTTAAAATTTCTTTGCGATTAATCAATGTTAGTGGTTACTAACATTAGAAAAAATTTTAAACTGTGATTTTAGCTTTATATACTGCTCTCAAATTACTGGAATTCCAAAAATATTTATGAAGAATTATGGATACCTAGCAATAATTCCCAAAGACCACAACTTTTGATAATCATTGAAAATTAAAAATTAAAAGAGCACAGCATAATGGATTCTACCTAGTCAGAAGACTAGGTTCAAATCTGATCTAAGAAATTTATTTATGTAATTCTATGCAATTTAGTTACCTTTTTGTATTTCAGCTCCCTAATGGGTATGAAGAAAAGATGAGTAATAGAATTTAACTCATAGATTTGTTTTTGTTGCTTCTTCTTACTGTTCAGTCATGTCTGTGCATTAGGTGTTCTTGGCAGAGATATTGGAGTAGCTAGTCATTTCTTTCTGCACTGGAAAAGAGAGGCTAAGTGACTTGTCCAAGGTCACAAAGCTAGGTAGTTTCTGAGGCTGGATTTGAACTTTAGTCTTCCTGATTCCAAGCTCAGTGTTCTATTCACTGCACCCTAGGGTTATAGTGAGGTTCAAATGATGCAGTATATAAAGCATTTAGCAGACCATAGGACACTCTAGAAGTATTAGCTGTAATTATTTTTTTTCTGTGAAGAGTTATTTCCAGATATTAGGAAATTGGTTAGTCAGTGGTGGAGCAAAAATTTGGGAGGGAAAAAAAAATAAAATGATGATATGTTTCAACCTATATTACATAATGATATAATACTGATACTAACAGAGAGAACATTTAAGAGCTGCACTAAGGATGCCAAGGGTACGGCTTTTGTCTCTAAATGACCTAATTCCCTTCACTGTACTCAGAGACCACAGAAGGCACTCACAGGCCTGTCAATCATCTCGAAATTGTCTTTGTTCCAAGAGAACTTGAGCAAAGGTGTGAGCAAATCTGCACAAATCCAACACCAGTTCTGAAAAATAATAATAACTAGCATTTATACAGTGCTTTAAGTTTTGTAAAGTGCTGTGCAAATATTTCATTTTATCTTCACAATAAGTCTGGGAGTTAGATGGTATTATTATCAAGATTTTATATATGAGGAAACCAAAAGCGACAAAAAGAATTGCTTAGAGCCACATAGCTAATAAACAGATGAGGCTGAATTTAAAAGCAGGTCTTCCCGACTCTAGGTCCAAACTCTAACCACTGTGCCATGCAGCAGTGTAGGTTTAGTCTTTGAATTGGTATAGAAAAAAAATTGTGACACTTTCCTTCATAACTATCTGTTCACAACCCATTTTCAAGTCATCAGGTAGTCTACTAAAATCACTAAAATAACAAAATTTTGTTATTGTTGTTGACAGTTTACTAAGGATAAATATTTTCTTATCTTATTTGAATATATTTTGTATTCTACTTTAAAATTTTAACTATTCAGTATAGGACAGATACTGTAAATTACCTAACTCAATCATCACCTTCTTTCCTCTATTCACAGAGTAAAAAGAATCATTAAAGACCAATAAGAACAATTTTTCAACCACTGCCATTGATGCCGCACATAGTTTTAATGATAAGGGCTTGAGCTATGGTAATTGGTCTATGAATAGAAAAAAAGAGTGAAAGATGTTCTGGGGAGGGAAAGAGGAAGAAGAAGAGGAAAAGAGAGAGAGAGAAAGAGAGAGAGAGAGAGAGAGAGAGAGAGAGAGACAGAGACAGAGAGAAAGAGAACAAGAGACAGAGAAAAAGACAGAGAGAGAGAGAAAGAGAGAGAGAACAAGAGACAGAGAGAGAACAAGAGAGAGAGAAAAAGACAGAGACAGAGAGAGAGAGGTTATAGAGGTAGAAATTAAAACATTTTTCAACTGATATGTGAGTGAATGAATTATGAATGAAATGTCAAAGGTGGTAATGAGGGAACAATCCTGGGATACTGTAAGAATTATAAATTTGAAGGAGAGTTAGGTTTTGGGGAAAAGAAAATTAGTTCTCTTTGGTTTAAGACGTCTACTAGGACATTCAATATGAACTGCCCATTAAGAAGTTGGTGGTGCAGATCTGGACTACAGAAGAAAACTGAGATCACAGGATTATAGATTTGTATTCAGAAGAAAAGTTATTAGTTATCAAATATAACTCCCTCGTTTTGCAGATGAAACATATGAGACACAACAATGTAAAGTCACATGTCTAGATTGATATATTCTGGTAATTTTCCAAAGTGGTATTCAATCTCAACTTTTCTTGAAGTCATACCCTTTATCCAGTCATGCCCTCTATCCAGTATGCCACAGGAGTCATATGCATAGATGAGTCTATGGGAGCAGAAGAGACTCCCAAATGAGAGCACGTTGAGAAAATAGAAGTCAGTCCATGAAAAAGATATGGTGTAAAAGTGATTATGATGCAGAATATGATTCAGCAAGAAGACTGGATGTCACTAGTCATACTGACAGGAGGAGACCAGGGAAGATCTGTGGACCCTCCCCCCAAAAAGAATCCAGCAAGAAGAAAGAATGCTGGAGGAGATGTGGTCAACAGCGTCTACTGTGATAGGGCTAAGGACTGAGAACAGTCTATTAAATTTGACAATTAAGAGGTGTTTGGCAACCTGGAAGAGAGCATTTTCCTTGAGTGATGAGATTTGAAGCCAGATTAAATTGGATTTAGAGAAGAAAAGGAGGAAAGTGAGCGAAAACAAAGAACACAGAAGGCTTTTTCAAGGAGTTTAGCCCAGAATGGGAGAAGAGATATTAGAAATAGCTAGCAAAGGTGATAGGATTTAAAGAGAGGTTTTTAAGTATGTAGGAGACTTAGGAGTATTTTAAGGTAGTAGGGAAAAATAGTAGATAGAAAGAAAATGAAGATTAGGGATAGGAAGGATAATTATGGGGGAAATCTGCATGAGAACACAGAGATATAATATACACACAGTGGTGGAGTTTACAAGGAGGATGGGCTACTTCATCAGAGGATAGAGAAGAAAAAATTGGATGGGGTGGGACTGAAATCAGGAGGATTTTAAATGAGAGGGGGAAAAAGTAAAGCTTTCTGCTAATTTTCTCCATGTGTTATTCTTTTCTCTCAACAATACACTAAGGTTATTCCCTTTCTTTTGATAAACAGCAGGATCCTGACTCTTTCTAATTTGCATAGCACAGGAATACTTATGAAGCAATTCCTAAAGCCAGTGCTGATCAGAACAATTCCTTTTTTCGTAAAGGAAGACTAGAGATACCAAATTTTTGTTGCCTAGCTAATCCCTTCACCTCTCTCTAGGAAGTTGGAGTTCAGGAGTTTGATACATTCTAGTAACTTTCTATTCATCTCTCCAAGAGGCTCAAGTTCCAAGGATCAATATCCATCAATCAACAGCTATTTATTATGTACCAGGTGTTATGCTCTGCACTCGGGATACAAGTACAAAGAATGAAATAATCTCTGCTCATAAGAAGCTTACGTTTTAACATGGTAGGGAGGGGGAGGAAAATGTATATGAAATATATGCAGCATAAATATAAAGTTAATAAATACAAGTTTAGACAAAGTAGATAAATACAAATTAGGGAAGAACACTAACATTTAGGCAAATTAGGAAAGGTTTCATGCATAAAAGGGTACTTTAGGGAAGAGAGGATTTCTATAGGAGGGATTATAATCTAAACAAAGCATATGGTCAAGGAAAGATTACAGGCATAGGAGACAAAGGAGCAAAGAAAAGGTCAGTTTGGTTCAGTCATAAATGCAAAAGAGGGTGTTCAATGAGCCTGAAATTTGTAAGGCTTTAAAAGCTAATCATTCTTCCATTCCCTGACAAGGGTAAACTTCCCCCTCTGCCTTCTTATATGAAATAGTTTGGTGGCATTGTAGATAGATTCATGGACTTAAGAGTCAGGAAGTCCTGAGTTCAAATATGATCTGAACATGGAAAAGTTTCACTTAATCTCTTTCTGCCTCAGGAACCTCATCCATAAAATGGAAATAATATTGGTACCTACTTCCCAGAGTTATTATAAGAATAAAAAAGTGTTTTCTATTATTATGAAATCATTTTTCTCCTTTGTTTCCTCTTTAAAGTTTATACAATCAAGGGACATGTAATTATACCTGATAACCTGGACAGCAGAAATATATTCCTCTAACTCTTTCACTTTATCCCCTATCACATAGACTAAATTGAGTTTCATGTGAATATGTCTGTATACATGTATGTATACATTTACATATGCATATACATACATGCATGTGTTAAAAGACATTAGAAGAAATACAAACACAGAACACTGTGTAAGTCACACAAATCTCCTAGTCCTCCATATACAGAAAATTATGATTCTAATCAAATATAATTTGAATTGAATAAAATACTCTTATTTTCCCAGTAAATAATATATTAAAATATTACATTCTAAGTAGATATTTAGGACACTAGAAAAATAAGAATATCAACTATATTTAAGGTTTTCATAACAGTTTTCCTATGATACATATATTTATGTGTATATACATGTATTACACATATATCTGCATTCTCATTTGTATATAATTACTGTTAACTTGATAAATGTCCACCCCTCAAAAGTCTCCATTTTCTCTGCTACTAGAGCCTCAGTGATAAACCATGGAACTATTATTTGTTTCCTCTTCTAGATCTTACACCAGTACTTCATTTCCACACATGAATCTTAAAGCAGCTCAAATAACTCTGAGAGCTGAAAGCTCATTCTGTTAGATATGCTCTGAGTCTTAAAAGGTTTTTTTTTTCTCTTGGTTCAGCTGGTCTCTAAACTGGTAGGTGAGTTTTGCTGATCCCTTGGGATTTCTCCATTAGAGACATCCTACTTACTAAGTTTATTTCTATAGTCTTGGGACTCACTAAATCTAATGAAAAGGTGGCACTGTAGAAAAAATGGAGAATAGAAATTTTCCTACCAGAAAGGATTCAGTAAGCTCCCTTGGGCAGGCAAGGTCCAGATCGGTGTGCTAACCATAGATGTCCCATAATTCTGAACTGTATGCCCTTAGGTAGTGTAGGAAATGATAAAATAGGATAAGAAATAAAACTGAGAATCGAGTTTTGAGGGTCCACAAGGTTGTCTAATGGTGGCATAACCTTCGCCAACCACAATATTTTTATTACTCTCTTCTTTTTCTAGTCCATATATTAGCTCTATATTCGCCATTCGTACCCATTAGACTTTACAGAAATTATTATTTCAAGAACGGCATGAGAGACACAAATAACTATAAATGTGTTTTAATAACTGCTAAGACATTTATGTCACTTATCTATTGTTAAAAATCAAACTAAAGGGGGCAGCTAGGTGGTGCAGTGAATAGAGCACCGACCCTGTAGTTAAGAGGACCTGAGTTCAAATTTGGCCTCAGACATTTAACACTTAATAGCTCTGTGCAACTTTGAGCAAGTCACTTAACCCCAATTGCTTTGCCTTCCCTCCTCTAAAAAAAAAAGAATAAAACTAAAGTTTATGATTAGGTGTTAAATTTAAATAAAATCATTTGTTATAGGAAATAAAATGTCCACATGAGACACAATGTCTGATCAAAGTTACTGTCTCGATCAATAAAAAACATGGTGCTGTTTCAACTTATTTTTCCCTTTTTAAAGATTTTGTGTCTTTTTTTCCCTGTTTTTAGCTGATATTTCACTGCTACTCCACTGAAGTCAACTAAAGGGTTTCCAGAGTTTCCTTAAGCTGAGGAAAAGTGAATATCCTCTCTTTTACTGTGTTTTTAAAGGCCTTTGTGACAGCAAAGACTTAAGCTCATTGCAAAAATCTGACACTCTAAAGATAATGGCTTCCCTAGACTACTCATTATCAACAATTCTTTCTTATTTTCCATAGGCCCTCCCTGTACAGGATGCTTCTTTGTGTGGAATCTGAGGACCCAAGGTATTAAATTAAAGAACGTTATCAAAGTCTCACCTCCACAGCTTACTAAGGTACTCAGCAGGTATATTTTTACACTGGACTTTCCACTAACTCAGTTTAAAAGAAAACAGTTATGTTAACTTTAATAGTTGTGGGTAACAGCACAAGGCAATATGTGGCTATTCTTTGAATTACATAGTGACTTTTGTCAAGATCTTATTTCCTCATACATTTTAGATCTTAAGCCTTCATTCCTCCACTCTTACTATTCACACTTCCACTAGTGCATCAAAGGTAGAGGGAAGGTGGTCTTTGAACATAACTTGTATGGTCTAATGGTGCAATGAAATAATGATCATTTAAATAAATGTTACAATCTAAGAAAAAGACCTTTATATGCTACTGTACTACTTTCTTTTGTTCTGTTACTGAAAAATATTATAATATTTAACAGTAATGGCTTTAGTGACCAAAATGACAATTTAAAATAGTCACAGGTTTTTTTGAGGATTTTTAAAACATTAACATTTTTTCTTTATTAGTTTTCTATCTGATACTATTTTACTAGCATATTCTAAATGAAACCAGGCAGTACTACTTGACACTCTTCATATCAATACAGTGATTCTGTAAACTTTTGTTATCTCAAAATTTCTACTTAAGGATTAAAAAATCCTATTTTTCTCACTCTTGGCTATGAATTGATCTGTACTTAGTTATGGGAAAAAGTGTTCGAGTGTATGTGTGTGCCCTAGGCAAGGTTTGGAAATCTTGACCTGTATGTGTTACTGTTAACTAGCAGCTACACTGTAACACATTCTACCTTATTTAAAAATAAATACTTAAGCGACAGAGGAAGGATTTTCTGACATTAAACATTTGAATATTTGTAAAAAAAAAAAAAGGAAAAAGAATGTTTTTTTTTTCACTGCATCCCTCTATGCAATGTGATTTATGCCACTACCTATTCTACACACTGTGAGCTGCTGGCTGACTTATTCCATAATTACAGACTTGAAAATGTTCTTTAAAAGCTATTGGGATTTGTTAATAGCTAAATGGTTACTATTATTTACATGAACAGAAGATTACTGATAACATATGGAAAATATATATTAGAAAACTATTGGGGGCGGCTAGGTGGTGCAGTGAATAGAGCACCGGCCCTGGAGTCAGGAGTACCTGAGTTCAAATCCGACCTCAGACATCTAACACAAAAACTAGCCGTGTGACCTTGGGCAAGTCACTTAACCCCAACTGCCCTCTAAAAAAAAAGGCAAAAAAAAGAAAGAAAACTATAATCAATTTTCCTGTAGAAAAGAACAAATAAAAAGATAAAAGTCTAATGGCAATCTATCAATATCTTCATCTCAATCTAAGGCAGTGGTTCTCAACCTTCCTAATGCTGCAACCCTTTAATACAGTTCCTCATGTTGTGGTGACCCCCAACCATAAAATTATTTTTGTTGCCACTTCATAACTGTAATTTTGCTACTGTTATGAATCATAATGTAAATATATGAAATGTAGGATGTATTTTCATTGTTACAAATTGAACATAACCCACAGTTTGAGAACCACTGATCTAAGTGAATGACACCAGATTTGAGGTTATTAAATTACAGTTACAGTTATTAAAATAGGGTCCAACTCACCATACTAGGTACTGGATTTCATAATACTAGTTTCATACCATTAGATTTTTTGGAAAATTTTTGTGGAGTTTTGTTTTGTCTTAGTCAAGGCCATGAAGAACCATGCAGGGTCTTAAAAAAATACACTATCACTCAACTACATTCCAAGAAATACCAGAAGGTATGAGTATACATCTACATATTAGCAGCTTGAATACAAGCATTAAGTAATTTAAAAGATACAGAAAAGTCTAATGTCTTGTTACATGACTGCTGCCAATGCCTTCCTGTCTTGGATCCTAGCTCATATTCTATTGCGTTCTTTCTTGAATTTCCCTTGTCAGTAACCTCTATTCAACTTCCATTGCTCCTATGAGGCATTCCTCCAAGAAAAGATATCCTAGAAAAAGTCTATAGTTTCACCCTCAAAAAGCAATAGAACTTAAATTCTAAATTTCTATAATAGGCACTAGTCTATGAATTGATTTTTTAAAAAGAAAATTAAGAGGATAACACAAAAACAAATGATAAAAGAACTTAAAACCTGTTTAATCCATTTTATAGCACTTGAGAAAGATAAAACATTGAAAGATAATGAGATTCAGATCATCCTCCCATAAAATAATAAAAGAGATGCTAAATTCTAATAACTACATAATACACAATTGGATATTAATATGACTTAAGGAATCTATATATACACAATAAAACCTAATAAATTGGTTATAAAGGAAGATATAACTTCTCTGGAGGAACCAATTGTATGTCTTTGGGAGATAGTGGCCAGCAAGAAGCAGAAGTTGATCGCATACTAAAATAATTGTGAGTTATACATATAGTATAACTATGTTACAACCCACAAAGCATGTTTCTTCAGATATTAGGGGCAGTGATGCAACAGAAATGCTAGTAAAAAAGGTAAAAGTGGTTGACTGGATTCAAAAGCATGTATTAAGGCTTACAATTTACAAGACACTTTGTCAACTTCTGGGACTGTGAGTAGAAAGGCAGAACAGTCCCTGTTCTCAAGAAATTCTTCTTCTTATAAGTGGAAAAAACACTTAGGGGAAGTTTTGCAGGTGAGTCAGATAGAAAGGTAAACTGACCTTTGAGGGTATGGCTGCAAATTCAATGGTAATGCAGGTTCTTTAATGTTATTTCTATTGTTAAAATGATATTTTTTTTATATTAAATCTTTTTCAAGTACCAAGATCTTTGATAGTAAGATGGTAGCACATGAGTGCCAAGAAGAAACAGCCTGAAGTAAATGCAGGTAGAAAAAGACAGAGAAAGGGGGCAAATATAAGACTATACCTTGAGAAAGTGGTAGGATGAACTGAAGGCTTTTCTTTTTCTATTCTTTTTTTTTTAAGATGGGGAGACTTGAGCAGGTTTATGCAGCAGGGAATGATTCAATACACAAAAGAAACTGAATATAATAAAGACACAGAAGAAATGATGGAATGGTTAAGTTTATAAAAGAAGAGAACAAATAGGGTCAAGGCATGAGTAAGTAAAATAATTTGTTTTAATAATAATGGTCATTATTTTTTGTCCAAACTTGGACCAGTGGATGAGAGAATGTGAAATAATATTCAGGCATTTTGGGGCCATATAAGAAAAGAGAAGATGAAATACAGAACAGATAGGTTCTATTTACTAAATAAAGCAGAATGTGAGGTTCTACTGTTGAGAACAAAGTAAGTTTGGTATAGGAGGTTTGAGGAGGAAAGAGAGGTTTTAGAAAAAGCAGTTGTGGAGAACTCATTTCAACGAGGATTTACTAAATGATGACTTTGTCCTAAGTACTGTTAGACACTGGAAATACAAAGACAAAAAGAAAAGAGTGCCTCCTTTCAAGAATTTTCTATTCTTTTGAAAAGAAATACAAAGTATATACAAAATAATTTGTTGGGAAATGTCATAGATTTAATATTAAGTGGAGTGTTAATTTACAAGAGAACAACAATTGCAGAGGGCACCATGGAGGAGTAGTAATGAGTGAGATAAAGATATTTGAGCCCCATCTATTGGGTTTACCCAAAATAAATATGTGAGGGAATGGAAAATGGCCATCTGGGAAGGAAGACTGATGCTAACCAGCCTACAACTTAGAATCACAGGGATTCTGTATGTAGCCTTCACAGTTTCAAAAGTAAAATTGCTTTAGCAATCCTTGAGGAAGATGTATAAAAGGAGGTCAGGGTATGTAATTTATAAACATACAAAATATATTTAAATATTTAAAAAAGGAAAAATTGTCTGACAAGTGTAATTTTTTACATTATCAGTTGAGATAATTCTTATTTTAAAACCTATTTAACAATGGGATTTATTTTAATTCAGGAAAGATTTGCACAGACTCCCTTCTTGCTATACCTTACTCACATTTATAAATGAATAATACACACATTTCTTTCAATAAGGAAAAGCACTATCCTAATATAAAATTTATTTACTTCTGATTTTATATTACCTTCTACTTTCATGTGATTCATTTATTGCATTTTTTTGGTCTTCTACCTTTGGACCTCAATCCTCTAGGGGTTATCCATTTTTATAAATAAATGAAGTGTAGTTCTGCTTTCCCTATGTAACTCTCAGATATTGCTTTATGAATTTTACATTGTGTTTGTACTTTTTATTCATTTTCTGTATCTACTGACTTTCTTCTTAATTTTGAATTGGTCTTTTAACTCTGTTCTTATTCAGTCATTTCAAGTCTCATGTGACTGTCACCTCATTTGCTTTTTTTTTTTAGTTTATTTTTTGGTCAACTTTTTGTTTGTTTCAGCAAAAATAATAGAATGGTTTTAACATTTCTCTATAATTCATTTTACAGGTAAGGAAACTAAGGCAAACAGGGTTAAGTGACTTGCCCAGGGTCACTCAGTTAGTAAGAGTCAGAGGTCAGATTTGAATTCAGAAAGATGAGTCTTCCTGACTCTAGGCCTAGCACAATCCCACCTAGCTGTCCTTGCCACCTAGCAACACACTCTCTGTTCAAGATGTTTCTAAATTATTAAACTTTGCTCTCTTTATATATGTGTTTACATTTATTTTCTTATTTTAAAATGTTGACCTATGTAGACTTATATATTTGGAATTAAAGGAACATTAGAAATTATCTAATCCCAAAACCTTCACTGTATAAATGAAAGAAAAAAAACAAAACTAAAATCCAAAGGAATCAAGTGGAGATATCCACATTAAATGCTTTAAACTCTCAGTCAACCTACTCACCTCCCATGACCTACACTTTGACTTTGTGTCAGCAACACATGAAGACAGTCATATCCTTGATAGCTGTTACCCAAAAAAAGAACCCCTTCCACATTCACAATTTTCTAATTCATCTAACAACAACCTATTGTTTTTCAATTAATCAATTAACATTTATTAAGTGCCTTCTATTGCTAGGCACTGTCATCCTCCTTCCCTTACCAGACCTTGCTGTTGCTGGGTCTGTCTCAAGTCTCTCCCTGTACCTAAACAATCCTCCATTTAACCACCAAACTGTTTTTCTACAGAGAAGGCCTGATTATTTCACTCCTCCAGTCTCTTACCTTCAGGATCAACTACAAAATCCTGTTTGGTGTTCTAAGAGCTTTGTAACCCTTTCACTCTTTTTTTGTGTCACTCCCCAATTTGCTGTTTCTCAAACAAAACATTCCATGTCAGCTCCAAGCATTTTCTCCAGCTTGTCCCCTGGGTCTGGGATGCTCTCCCTCCCCATCTCTGCCTACTGGCCTCCGTGACTTCTTTCAAGTCACAACTAAACTCCCATTTTCTATAAAAATCCTTTCCCAGCCCCATTTTATTTTAGTGCCTTCCTTCTTTTATTTCCTATCCCTTTCTCCCCAAATAACTTGTTAGTACAAATTTGTTTGCTTTCTGTCCCATTAGAGCTTGATGTTGGTAGCTACAGGATTGTCCTCATTCTTTTTTCTCCCACTTTTAGACTCTTAACTTTCAGCCCTATTTATCTATTCAGTGCCTCACTTTCATTTTAAAAGGTATCATTGCATTTCTGTGTTTATCAGGAAACCTAAGATCAACCCAACAAATTAAATCAATAAGCATTTATTCAGTAACTGCTATGAGCCTACCACTACACTAATAAACAGATTATCTTGTCTTCAGCTTTCCAGTGAGTATAATGCTTATTTTACAGGTTATAGTTATGAAGCACTATATAAGTGAACTAACATTTATTGCTCACTTATGTCTAAAATTTTCTCACTTACATATACTGTGTTCCTATTTCAGTTCATTTAGTGTCGCTGTTTTATTTGCACATGATTTCTATCATATTGAGAATTACTCAAAGTAGAAACTTGTTTTTAAGCTATTCTTCCAAAAAGTAGTGTGAGGTACTCTTTTCCATTAAGCCCATTTAACTCATATAGACGTTAGACATAGATTTCAAAAATATTTTAATCTCTAACGTACATATACTGCCTTCTATTCCTAGAAGTTAATTCTTCTTTTATTTATTCATTCATCTATCTGTCAGTTTATTTTAAATTCAGTTTTATTTTTTTTTAGGTCCTCATTCTCTGTTTTCTGTTCTCCTACCTTAATGAGAGCGCAAGGAAAACAAAACCTATAGCAAATATGTATAATTCACTAAAACAAATTCTCACATTGGTTATGTCCTAGAAGTATACATATACATATATGTAGCACGTAATATGTAACATGTGGTAACATTCAGTCATAAATATTAAGTGCCTATTATGTGGCAGGTACTGTGTTGATGGCTGGGGATACAAAAAGACACAAAAGACATTTCCTGCCTTAAAGCAGCTCAAAATCTAATGAGGGAGAAAACATGCAAATAAATATTCAAGCAAGCTCAGTAAATCAATTCTATGTATAAATTCAAGTATATATACATATATATGTGTGTGTGTACATGCACATACGTACAAAAATAGAATTAGAAATATATAATGATATATCATTATGTATCTTCTATATATTGATATCTATCATTGTATCTAAATGTATGTGTAAGTATATCAGACTTACACCGTCATCAACTCAATGATCAGGCAGCAGTACAGAAGCTCATGCTGAAACATTCTACCCACCTCTAGAGGTAAGGAAATCAGCTTACAAATTAAGAGACAAAGAGAGATGAAATAGTATCTATTTCTCTCTGTCTCCCTTAATTTCTAATCTGAGTCCATCACCTCTAGGGGTGGGTAAAATATTTCAGCAGGAGTTTTTGTAATTATGCTTTATCATTGGTTTGACCACAGTTCCTAAGTCTTCTAAAGATTTTTGTCTTTACAACATTTTTTGTTGTACAAATAATTCTTCTAGTTCAATTTATTTATATTGTATCAGTTTATATGTCTTCTTGTTCCTTTGGAACCATCTTCTTTATAATTTTACAGCACAATATTATCATGTTATTTTCATATATGGCAACTTTTAAAACCATTCTCCAATTCACAGGAACCTTTTCAATGTCCAATTCTTTCCCACTACAAAGGGGAAAAAAAGCTGCTAGAACTATTTTTACACATATGGGTCTTTTTTTTTCTTTCTTTAGTCTTTTTTTTTGAGAGTTATAGATCTAAAAGTATTATTGTGATGGGTTAAAAGATATGCATAATTTAATTGATATTTGGATGTAATTACAAGTTGCTTTCCAGGATGGCTGGGACAGTTTACAGTCACATTAATAGTATATTAATGTACCTGTTTTCCTACCACTCCTCCCACATTTTTCATATTCCTTCTTTGTCAACCTTGCCAATCTGATAGATGTAAGGCAAAACCTGCAGATTATTTTAATTGACATTTCTCTAATTATTAATGATTTAGGAAATTATTTTTTGTATGGCTGCTTATACTTGGATTCTTCCTCTGAAAACAATGTTAATTCCTTCTTTATGTTTCATGACCTCAAGAACACAAGTTAAAACATAGTGATCAAAAAAAGTATATGACATTGTTGGATATTAAACAATGATGCTGTTTTAAAATGAAAAAAATCTAAATAGTTTTTTAAATGTTTATAAAACAGAATAGTTATTGATTGTGCTATAATTATTCTAAATACAATACAGTACATGAAGAATTAACAGAAATTCCATTCAGAAAAAAAGCAGCAAATAGTGTATTTCAAATAATACTCTTGAATGCTTTGTAAGAGCGTAAGGTATCACAGCATTCATGATGTAAGCAGCCTGGAATAATATATTTAGAGGTGTAATCGGAAGCCTACATAAATATTTAAATTTATTGATAATAAATTCCCACATTAATTCAATGCATGCACTTTGCTTCCTCTCCAAAGTTGGATAGGTTAATGATGTGACCTTTGTAGTAGACTTCATCAAGTTTGCATGTGATTTTTATTCACATACATTTATTATTAGGATGCTGTGGAAACCACCGACGATAAAGTAAATGTGGATGAGTAAACTCTAAGAATTAGCTCAGGGCCATTTTGATCTGAATATGCTGTGGGAGAAAGGAAATTTAAAAAGAACACATAGAAATCTTTAAATTAGTCACTAAACTTAGTAGGTGAATTGAGGATAGGTCAAAGAGGCTTGGGTAACCCCCAGCAAAACAGAGCTAATCAATGAAATAATATCATGTCCATAGGCTATGAAGAGCACGTGATAATTAGCAAATTTCTATGATCATCAGCATATATGTACTTAGAAGGAAAAGTGAAAACATGATTACATATGCATATGTTCATATCCAATCATGGTTTATATTGATGATAGCTGCAGGGGAGGTCTACAGGCTTAAAGGAAAAAAGTCAGTCAACGACATGAACCAGCCACTGTACTGGGGACAAAAAAAGAGTCAAAAGACAGCTTACCTACCACAGCTACCAACACCAAACTAGTCTAGGAAAACTGGGACTAGCAATATGGTTTTTTCTTAAAGTAAGATGCAGCTTTAGTACAATTACAAAAAGTAAAATATAAAATTAATTCACTGATTTTTACCATTAGTAAGCAAACCACTTTTCTACAAAATCCTGCCCTGTGACCCTTAATATGAAGAGTAATGTGAACATCACATTTAAAACTTTAAAGTCACGTTTCTCCATTCAAAAATTTGAGTGAAGTTTTGAGAGTATCATCACAACGCATAGAATAGGCCACAAAAAAATGTATTAAATATACACTTTCAGCAAGAACATGGACCTTTGGCTTAATTTTTGTATTTTCTTTCTAGCAATTTTTAAAAATGTTTGTTGGGTACATAATATAATAGGTATTCCATTAATATAAGATGAAAACACAAAATATAATAAATATATATTTAGAGTGTATCAAAGTTCAAAAAAAAAGAATAAAACAGGGGTGGCTAGGTGGTACAGTGAATAGAGCACATGCCATGGAGTCAAGAGGACCTGAGTTCAAATCCAGCCTTGGACACTTAACACTTACTAGCTATGTAACCTTGGGCAAGTCACAACCCCAATCACCCTTCCTTCCCCCACTCCATAAAGCAAAAATAATAAATAATAAAAATGATAAATTTATCTAAAAATAGAACAAGGGTTCATTTTAAAAAATATAAAATGCTTCTTTAAGAACTTGATATCTGCTTAATATTTATAATCTTACTTTTAGATTGTTATATTTTGGAAAATATCTTTTTAAAAGCACAAACACAAGGTTTTAAGAATCAAGTGACTGTTTTTATATCTGTAAGTATTAACATATGCATATATCCATATATCTATATACGTACACTCTTAGAATGTATTCCTCATCAATGGTAAAGGACTATAATGCATTGCTATGCTTAGGATATTTGAATACAAATTAATATAGTTTTACTTTGTTAGCAAGAACTTACATCAATCATGACATTTTTTCAGTGGAAAGAATATTGTGAAAGTAGAGACCAATTATAAAGGTAATAACAGACTTCTAATTTTAGACCAACAATAATATTCAGAGATTCACAGATAATATTAAATTATATTCAATGTATTGCCATTTTCATAAAATTGTAATAGCTAACCAATATTGTAAATCTTTAGCAACTTTGTGATTATAGATGTATTGATGGAGCATAACATAAATATGTGTGTGTGTTAATAATAAGAAAGAAAAAATACTTTGTGACAGTTTCAGGAAATGAAGTCACACTCATTGCTTCATTTATTTCTAAGAATTTACACAACAACAGCTGTTCTCTTTTTACAGATTAAATCACACACATGTTATCTGTTGCTATTATATTTTGTTTAATTGTGTTTGTTTTGTAGTTCTTTTTTTTCTGGGGAAGGAAGTGGGGGCAGTTCACAGTGTAGTTAATTCAGACTGGCCTTCTCACTCGAACATCTTAAAAGCATTAAAAACAAACAAAATTAGCCCTCGAAAATACATGCTACATTACAAATTCTCAGATATTTTAATTATTGCTATTTCTAGATCTGCTGATCAGAAGACTAGGGAACTGCAATGTTACAGATATAGAAATTAATCTTATTTTATTTCAGTGTTACAAAATCACTTGTAAGCACATTACAGTATTTTCCCAACTATTTCCAAAATTTAAGAAAAAGTTAAATCAAATCATTGTTTATACCAGAAGACACTGGATTTGGGGGATCTACTTTCACCTAAAGTATGCTTTGCCCATACTTAGATCTGGGTCACAGTCCTGGGTGGCTGTCTCAGGGTGAGGAGAAGCACTAATGCACCAGATCTTGCAGCCATAGTGGTACAGAAACCCTCATCACGGTTCCATGGCAAAAGAAGTGCTTATGGTCACTCACAGACCAGAGCAAAGGCCAGGAGAGTGACAAACACACTTCAGATTACATGATTCCACCTTGGAAGAATTGAAAACTTACAGGTCCCCTAGAAGTATCTCTGAAAACGGCAAACACAAAACCCCTGAAGCTAGGGATAGTGCACCCTCCAACCTGGAATCAGAGCCCCACTTTAACAAAGAGGTAAAAATCAAGAATTAGATTAGAAAAATGAGCAAACAAGTTTCTCTGATAAAGGCCTCATTTCTCAAATATATAGAAAACTGAGTCAAATTTATAAAAAGCTGCCATTGCCCAATTGATAAGTTTTCAAGATATATGAACAGTTTTCAGATGAATTAATCAAAGCTATCTATACCCATATGAGAAAGTACCCTGACTGGAAAAGTACAAATTGAAACAATTCTGAGAAACTATTTCATACTTATTAGATGGGCTAATAGGACAGAAAAGGAGAATATTGGAGGGGATGTGGGAAAAATGAGACAATAATGCAATGTTGGTGGAGTTGTGAACTGATTCAACCATTCTGTAGAGCAATTTGGAACTATGCCCCAAAGGGTTATAAAACCATGCACACCTTTGATCAAATGATGCCACTACTAGGTCTTTATCCAAAAAAAAATTTTAAAAAAGGAAAAAGGACTTACATGTATGGAAACAGCTCTTTTCTGGTGGCAGGAAGTTTGAAATTGGGAGGATGTACATCAGTTGGGGAATTACTGAACAAATTGTGCTATGTGATTGTGATGGGATACAACTGTTCTATAAGACATGAAGAGTAAGATGCTCTCAGAAAAACCTGGAAAGACTTACATGAGCTGATGCAAAGTGAAACATACTTTGTACAAAGTAACAGAAATATTGTAAAATGATCAGATGCTAATAATTTAGTTATTCTCAGCAATACAGCAATCTATGACAACTCTAAAGGACTCATGAAGAAAAATGCTATCCATCTCCAGACAAAGAACTGATGGTGTCTGAATACAGATATAAGCATTTTTTTTTACTTTCTTTAATCTTCTTGATTTTTTCATCTATATTATCTTTTACAACATGACTGATATGGAAATATGTTTTGTATGACTACAGATGTATAACCTATATCAAATTTCTTGTATTCTCAATGAGTGCGATGGGGACAGAAGAAGGTAGAGAATTTGGAACTCAAAGTTTTAAAAAAATTTATGTTAAAAATTGTTTTTATATATAATTGGGGAAATCCTAAATAAATAAAAATAGAATAATAGTCCTATATTCCTTAAGAGCTAATATAAATTACATATGTGAATCGAATCTCTCACTTCTAAATAGGGGGAAAACCTTATTGTGAATAATAAATACTGATGATGAAATCAATAGTTTGATATGAGCTTTACTGTAAAGGCATCTTGCATGATAAAATGTGTGGTTTTTTTTTTCAAATTACTGCATATATATTTGAAAAAACCTTCTGCCATGCCTTTTCACCTAAGAAATCTCAAAGTAAATATCCCTAGAATTATTTTATATGTGGGTATTTTGAAAATAAATTATATATAATTTCTACATAAATACAAGTGAGATTTTATTATTTAAGGTTTCAAAATATTGTTCTTGTTCCATACTATTCAATTATATATACGTTAATCATAAGTATGAAGTTATCTGGACTCCACTCCCTCCATTTACTCTTGTTATCTTCCTGCCACTCTCACCTCTTATTTTTGCTGAAGACACTACAATGGATCTAGTCACCAAAGATGTTAAATTTAAAGTCATCCTTAACATCTCACTCTCATCCTACACATTCATTCCAAATCTCACTTCAATTTGTACAACATCCCTAACATTTATTCCTCTCCTCTGCATTCATATAACCAACACCCTGGTTTAGGCCATTATCATCTTTTATTTGGATCATTGCAATAGCCTCCCAATTTCATTACCTACCAAAAGTATCTTATATCCCCAAGTAATCTTTCACAGTGATGCCAAATTGATTTTCCTATGCATATATCAGTGTGTATCATTCCCCTTCTCTTCTCAATAAACTCTATTTATATTGATGTATACAAGTGGGTAGATATGGCTATGTTTTATATATATATGCATATATAATATGTATATGTGTGTACACACACATATATGTACACATACATACACTGTATATTCATCTGTATATATAGATAGATCTACTTACATAACTATCTATCTATCTATCTATCTACCTATCTATCTATCTATCTATCTATCTATCTATGAAAAAGAGAGAGAGAGAAAAAAATAATCTCTCCAAATAGAATGTTAGGTCTTAGAGTCCAAAGAATATTTACTTTTGTTTTTTTATCCCCAGGACCTAGCAAAGTGTGAAGCACAGAAAAGATGCTTTATAAATGCTTGTTATTCATGTGACTGAATAATTTATAATAGTAGAAAAACATGATCTAGTCGTTGAGAGGGACTTCAGATGATAACAATCAGTCTCCTTTCAACATCCTGACCAAAGCTCACAAAGTATATGACTGAAGTCTTCTAATTGAGATAATTTACTACCTCCCAAAGCAGCCCACTTCTTTTTTTAAATTAAATTAAATTTTAAAAAATAATTTTTTATTGATTTGTTTGTTTACTTTTAGTTTACAAGATTCAGTAGGACAATCCCTTGAGTTTCAAATTTTCTCTCCTTCCTCCCTGCCCCCTTGCCCCTGGCAGCATGCAATCAAGTACAGGACCTGAAAATACTTTCACATTAGACATTAGTCTGATTGTAAAGAAGGCTTGTAACAAATGGAATGAACAATGGGAAAGAGGAAACAAAACCAAACATGGAAAAGAAAGAAAGCATGCAGTTTGCTTCAGTCTGCATTTAAACTTTGTAGATCCTTCTCTGAAAGTAGACATCTCCTTCCATCCTGAGTCTTTTAGCAAAGCAGTCCATTTCACTTTGGGATAGCTGAAATTATTAAGGAGCTTTTAATTATATCCTGCCTGAATCACTCTCTGTATAATTCCAGTTAATTGTTCCTCATTCTGGCAAGCAAGGTCTTTAATTCCTAATTCCTTTACCACAGGATAGATCTGGAGAAAGAAAATATTCCCTAAGTCTTCCT
Organism: Pseudocheirus occidentalis; assembly: GCA_028646575.1. Classification (NCBI taxonomy): domain Eukaryota; kingdom Metazoa; phylum Chordata; class Mammalia; order Diprotodontia; family Pseudocheiridae; genus Pseudocheirus; species Pseudocheirus occidentalis. The sequence continues at coordinate 71,771,638 of CM053593.1, forward strand.
TTTCTCCAAACACTTCTAGTTCCTGTAACTTAAGACAAAAGCATGATCTTGAAGTTCTTTTAAATTATGGCCATATTTCTATGAATGGCTCCAAGATTATGAATATCCTTTCTAAAATTCACTGACCAGATGGAACACTTTCTTGAAGATGTGTTCTGACACTGGCTCTAGAATCAGAGGCCTTTGCTTCAAATCCTGCCTGTATTGCTTACTGTCCAAGGAAGATTGGACAAGTTATTCAAAAGTGCCTTAGTTTCCTAATTTGTAAAATTAGGGGTAAGACAAGATAGACAGTGAGATCCCTTCCAAGTCTATATCAATGTTCTAATGATCCTAAGATTCTCACTTTCATCTTTTTAAACAATGTCTTTCTCGATGGAAACTTGAAAAAAGGTATTATTTTTTCCATTCAAAATGTTCCCTCAGTTTTGAATTTTCATTCTACTAAAACCCTGAGATCTTTTTTCAGATGAACTACTCTCTATTTATGCTTTCCCATCTTATAACTGTTAAGTTGTTTTCTTGAAATAGAAGATATAAATTATATTTCTCTTGATTAAATATCATTTTGTTTAATTCAGCTTAATATTCAAGCCTATTGAGATAATTTCTGATCCTAACTATAATCCAAAGTATAATCAGCTTTCCTGTTTTTCAGCTCTGTGTCATTCACACAATTCTTAAGCATAGTATCCATGCCTTAATCTAAATCACAAAAAAAGGCTAAATAGCACAAGTCCAATGGAAAACTGTTTCTGCCTCTTTATTCAGACTTCCTTATAACTTGACGTTGACCTGTTATCCACAACATAGTAAGTCCTATCACTCAACCAGTACCATTATCATCTAGCTCATATTTTACCATTTTTCCTCACAAGGAAAGCATAGTAGACTGCGAAAAGCTTCCTGCAACATTCCCCATTTCTACTGGCACAGTGCTAAACAACATGAGAACACAATATTCCAAGGAACCCAAGAGATCTCTAGTCCATTGGTTTCTAAATGGGGTGCACAAGAAGCAAACATTAGCACTCCTATTTATTTTTATGTATATGTAAATAAAGAAATTGAGCTTTGCTAATATTTAACGTGACGACTGAGGACACAAGCACCCACATTCAGTCCATAAATCATAGGGTCGTGTATCACATATTATACAAAAAAAAATATTTAGAGAAAAAAAAGAAAGCTTTACAGTGGCTAGCAGTTGTCCATGACATTTTCACTTGTCTATTAATTTTCAGCATATTGTGACAAAAAGTACTTCACTAGGAACTACCTCTGTGGATTTACAGGTTATGTTATCTAAATTTAATTACGGAAATAAAACTTCATGTAACAAACAAAGCAGTTTAAATAGATTCTTGCAAAGAAATCAAGAATTGATGATAACATTAATATTTGAGCACAAGTAAATAAAAACAAAATGGCAGAGCTGACTTTTAATGTTCCTAGTACCAATTATAATGTAATCAAAACTGACTAGGAATTTGGTTAAAAATAAAAATGACCAGGATTACTTTGAATATGGTTTTTGTTTATCCTACTATTAATGGTTCTATTTACTATCATTAATTATTAGCCTTGTCTCATGTTTTTATCTTTTGAGATATTAATGATAGTATGAAGCCATCACAAATAGCAAGATATTTCAAAGCTAAGCTTTTGTTGCTTAAAAAATGTAAATGTCACCTATAAAAATTCTACTTATACACCTTAAAAACTTGTAAATATAATTTTCCTATATGTTTACAAATCTTTCAAAGAGCTCCAGTGGGTTTTAAACCAATGTGTTAAACATAAAAAAAAACCCACTAATTATTTAGCAAGAGCAACTAGCTAATATAAAGGACAATAGAAAGTTGGTGGCTGAATTTCAAACAAAAGCTTTGCAAAACTGATATACAGGATTGTAAAATGAATACCATTATTTAGCTTGCCCTGGTAACAACACTGCACTTCAATCATTTTGGGTTACTGTATATAATTTTGTGAATTTAAATTTATGAACTATATTTTTCAGCTATGACAACTTTTATAACTGTAAATATACTAAACTTAGAACTGTACTTATATATTGCCATATGATACAGTATTATACCAAAATAACATTGAAACATACTTACGTATACTGTTCTCACTGAAAATATTACGGATAAATTTATTGAGACTAAATTTCTTATTTTTTGCATTTAATAAAGTAAATAATCTTCCTAAGCCTCAGTTTCCTTATCTACAAAATGAGGAAGTTAAAGTAGATCGTTTTTGAGATTCCTTCTAATTCTGAGTCTGTGATTCTACACATACCCATGCATACACATACGTATTTTTATATAGACACTTTTAATTATTTATTTCATTTTTATATCATCATTTTAAAATTATCCAATTAGCAAATGTCTTTGAATTTATATATTAATTATATATGTGTATAAATATATTTACATATGCAAGCATAGTAGGAGATAGTCAATTTATAAGCAAACAAATGTCCATATATCCGATAATACATGCTTCAAAATTTCTATTGGTAGGGGTGCAAAATCAAAATACTTTGGAGATCACAGGGCTAGCCAAGAAACTGAGAGATTCTTTAATTACCTACAGTGAAAAAAGCAAAAAGATTTTTGAAAAAAAAAACTGAAATTCACTACCTTCCTTCAAGTTAATGGCAAATCTACATTCACACAACTTTATGTTCTTGACCCTATTCAATATAAAACAATCAGTCTTCTGTGAGCTAATTAGGATGGTTCTAATTTTATGCTGCCTAATTAAAAAGCTTGAGGTGCAGGACTCAGCTTCCAGCTAAAATTAGTGTCAAAATTACCTCACAATTACAAATGCATACTGTAAAAGAATGGGAAACAAATAATACTCAGCTAATTTTAATAGTGGCCTTTCAAAGGAAGGAAAATACAGAGCTACACGATTGTAGAACAAACTCATACCTTTATGGCAGTGGATGCAATTTGAATGTGATGAAGTCTCCGTAGTGTGCTGTCCCTATCAATGAAATAGGAAGCAGCAAGTTGATGAAGAGTCTCAAGAGTGACTGAGGAACTATTGGTTGTAGAATCACTTCCTTCTGATCTCTTACTCAACTTCCGCTTATCCACAAAAATTGTGAGTGACTCCTCTCCTGCAGCAAGAACATATTCAGTCAGTCATCAACCCCGGTTGATTATATATCATAAGATATGCCTTAATTATTTTCCATTTGTACTCAAATTACCTCTTTTCAGGCTCTGAAACACCTTGCCTTCACTTTAATAATAGGTTCCCCAGTCAACATTAGGTAAATCTCCCTAAAATATATTGGGAATTGTGTCACTGTATTGTTCAGAAAACTGTTTTTTTTTCTCTCAATTAGCTACAGAAAAAGGTCAAAACGTTCTAGGCCATCAAAGAGGACATGTAGTCTGTGTATTCCTAAGAACCTAAGAGGTGTAAATCCCTCCTCTAACATTATAAGTCATTTGACATTTCTGATGTCCAATTTCTACATCTGTAAAAGGAAGAGTTTCAACTACATAGGCCCTCAAATCCCTTCCATGTAATTATTCCTCCACACTCTTACTTTGTCCTTCGCCAATGTTATATTCTCTTTTACCTTTCCAATATTGGAAACAATGGATACTGTCTATAATTTGCTTAACAGGCAATGGGTTTTACAACTTCTCTTCTTCCTTTTGGCTATAACATGGCTCTACATAGAATGCTCTATCTCCTGAGAAACACTTTGAAAAATCACATTCATTCTTAAAGGCTCAACTCTAAATTCACGTACTCTATAAAATTGTCCTTAATCTCCAAGAGCTAGAAAATTTTTTCCTATCATGGTTTTCATCTTACCATTGTACTTTTCCTGATCATGTCTTATATCACTTGTGTAATTCTACACAGAGGTTTTTGTACACTTGTGTCTGCCTTACTATATAGTAAGGTCCTCGAAGACAGAGATTATGTATAGACAGACGGACCTTACTATCGTGTGTGTGTGTGTGTGTGTGTGTATTTTTTTCTTGGTAGGTGACTATCAGAATCACACAATCAAGATCACCAAGTAAGACAAGGTACCAGGCACTGATGTCTTTTCTCAACCTGAATTGCTAAGCATGCAAACCTTACCGCAGAAAATACAACTCTGATGCACTGGTCATGTTCTAATGTCAAAAATATGTTTAGCTAAAAGAACTCACACAAGATAAATTCTCACACAGAAGTCAGAAGAAGCATAATAAGGACACTCTCAAGGTCACTCTGAAGATCTTTGGAATAGATTGTGAGACTTGGGAAACACTAGCACAAGACCACCCGGCATGACATATGTGCATCAAAGAAAGTGCAAAGCAGAACTGCAGTAGCTCAAAGGAAACATGAGATGCACAAATTTAGAGACATCTCTACTCTAAATGTTTATCTGGACAATGAGCCTTCCAAGCTTGAATTGCTCTGATCAGTCACAGTCAAAAATACTCTATCTTGACCCCAATATCGTGATAACATTTTGGTCCTCTTAGAGAATTAAGGACAATGACTATAAATCTATGTAACAGTCTATATACACATATGCATATATGCATGTAGGCAGGTGTATATATACATATATATGTATACATACATATGTATATATATACACATATACATATATGTATACATATGTCTTCAGCATCAGAACACAATAGATATTACAAAATTGTTTTTCTAACTGACTTTATTTTACCAATGTTGATAACATTTTGTGAATTTGAAGACTAATAATAATTAGGGCTATAATTAGGGCTATAATAATATATAAATTTGGAACAAGATTACTATAGAAAATTTTAAAGCAGAATGTCTTTTCACATATATTGCTGAACTAATTTGCTACCTTTTTATCCCAGAATTCATCCAGTCTTCTGGATTCACATCTGTGTATTTGATTTAAAAACACTGCATATGAAACCATCAATATCACAGAAATTTTTGAAAACTTATCTCTACATTACCCATCTTAAAATTATTTTAATACCCTACTATAACTAATTTATAATGCTCACTTTTTTTTCTAACTCTGAGATGAAATAGAAAAAAATCCCACATGAAAACACTATAGACCATTCTACATTCTTCCATGGGAATGTGGTGCATAACAGTCAAACTTGATGCTTGCTCTAGTTCTCTTGTAGACCCATCTGTTATAATGGCAATGTGCCCACTCATGAGGTTTTATGCCAATTTCAAAAAAGCTTATGAGCCAAACAACATACCCTAGGGGGGTATCAGGCCTTTTTTCCCCTTTCTCCTCAACCTCCTTTCCATGACCCCAGCAAAAATAAAATAAAATTCTTCTCAAAAATCATAAACTTAGTTGAAAATTAATCCAAATCAAGAACATATGTTTATCTAATTAAAGATAATATTTGTTTTATTTATAAAGGAGCAACAAATACCATTATCTGAAAATTGCATTTACAATTTGTATTTCTAAAAAGAAAATTGAAACATTGATTGAAATACTTGCTGAAATTTCCCTCAAATTCTCACTTGAATAAAACCTAAATGTGACTTTAAATTGTACATTTATTGCTACAGACACCATTTTAAACTTATAGATTTCCACAGAAGCATCAAATGTAGTAGCAGCAGCTTCCCATGACCCTTAGGCTACATTCATGCTGAAAAACCGGTGTAGGACTAGAAGCAAATTCCTCTCTTATCTTGAAGCAGCTGTCTGCATACTCCCAGTGAGAATCTTCACCCCTGTTGCAAAGTCTCTTAAAGTAGAAGTGTTCATTGTAAAGCTTATCAACTCTTCTTCCTCCAGATACCCAAGGCTATAAAGAGACTACTGTTGGGAACTTATCCCCAGGAATCTCTCATGAGTTCATATTATATTGTCCTAATCTTGGAGTTTGGCTTCCTATTTACAGACCCCCAGGGCAGATAACTGCTTGGAACTCAGTCACAAACCACAAAGTTACTCAGGGGAGACTGAGTTAGTAATGGAACCTGTGGTGTAATGGGAACTCCAGGTTTGGCAAGCCACAAAGATGCTACCCAAATGAATAAACCGAAGTGAGGAAGAAAGCAGCATTCAAATAATATTGACCTATTGTTGATGTTCTGGGGTTCCAGTATTGTATATGTCCAAAAGAGTTAGAATTGGGATGCATTTATTTTTCAGTACATAATAAGAATTAGTACTGACTATTGAATTTGATATTGAAATATCTATGTTTTCTGTAACCTTGAGCAATCCATATCACATCACTAAGTACCCATTTTCCCTTAAAAGTGACTTAATGGTCATGTCCATAATTGAGAATAGTCCATATTCTGGCCAACGTGATATATGAATTTTGCTAATATGTAAAGCAACAATTCAGTAATAGAAGAATCTAGGATTTTACCATGTGAGATTTCACAACTATCATAGTGAAAAAAATAACAACAAAAAATAGACGCTGATAAATGTTGGAAGAGCTATGGGAAAATAGGCGCATTGATGCACTATTATCTATTATTAGTGAACCTGTGAATGGGTACAGCTTATTCTGGATGCAATTTGGAACTGTACACACAAAATTACTAAACAGTGAAATCCCTTTGACCTAGTTATGCCATTGGTATATGTATGTGCCAAAGAAATAAAAAAGAAATAAAAGTCCTACACGTACAAAATAGTACAGTAGCTCTCTTACTGACTGCAAAACAAAACAAAACAAAATGGGAAACTAAGGGGATATTCATCAGTTTACAAATGGATAAATAAGTTGTGACATATGAATGTGATGAAATACTACTGTGCTATACAAATTGAGGGACTAGATTATTTAAAAAAAGATATTGAAAGATATATATGAAGTGATGGTAGGTGAAGTAAGCAAGACAAGAAAAATAATTTCTACAATAACATAAACATTATAAAAATGAAGGAACTTGAAGGCTCTTATAAAGAGCTGAAGAATGAAATGAGAAAAGTTAGATAACACTTTGAACAGTAACATTAACAGTGTAAAACAACTTTCATACCTATAAGAACTAAAAACAACGATGAGAATTCACCATGTGGCTAATACTCCAACAATTTCTAATTTGGTAGGGCAAAGGCAAAGTCTATAGTCTGCTGGCACAGCCTATGAGAAAAAAGTGTCACTAACATGTCCTAATCTCATATTGAGCAGCACTCATCCAACAGCACCCTTATAAAATTTGGTAATAGAATTCCCTGTATTTTGATAACAGATAGCATTTAGAAAAAGATAGCATGGAGTAATGGCTAGAGCCTTGAATGAAGGAAGACAGGTAAAGTTTTGTTTTTGGCACATGAGCTCTATGACAATAAGCAAATCACTTTTTAAAAAGTAGACAAATAATTTTATTTTGTGTATCCCTGATACATGTCAAATACTGTAAAACATTTCCATCAATTTCCTCTCAAACACTGACAACTATGATGTTCTATTCTACAAGAAGAAAAAAAAACACTTTTTTTAATTCAATGCAAAAGGGAAAACACACAGAATTTATTCTTTACTCTTCAGTATCATCACAACCTTCATTATTCCATCTGTCCTCCACCCAAATAAAGGCCTGTATAGAATCCAAGTATTCTCTCATTTAATCCTATTCCTATGGACCAAAAGAAAATATTTCAATTTGGAAACTGATTTTTTAAAAAATGGAATAGAATTTGTTCCCTTTATATCCCCCATTTCAATGCAGGGAATTATTTTATATGATAGATTGAAATGGAATATGAATGTATGCCTTGAAAATGAACATTTAAATTCATCTCATTGATAGTGACTGCTTTATATCTAATAGGTGTGCATATCTTTACTTTCATTTATATTTCAGTAGAATAATAGACTGAGCAAATCACTTAACTCTCTCTTGTCTCCAGAAAACTCTCTAATAATTAGATAAAACTGGCATCGGCAGAAGAAGTTTCTTTTTTTTTTTTGCTTTTTTTTTTGGCGGGCAGTTGGGGTTAAGTGACTTGCCCAAGGTCACACAGCTAGTTTTTGTGTTAAGTGTCTGAGGCCGGATTTGAACTCAGGTAGAAGAAGTTTCTTAACAAGAAGTTCCCTACACTGAAGAAATCAAAGGTTCAGATTTTAAAAAATGAAAGTCTTAAATATACACACACACACACACACACAATTATCTTATTTCATCTTTGTAACACAGTAGAAGCACAAAGGCCTTATAGTCATGTCCATTCTACTCCACTTTTGTTATTACCCCTCAAAGGACAATGACAAAGAACAACACACTTCTTTTCCTTTTTGCTTTTCTTTTTTTTGGAGAAATTCATGATCGGCAATGAATCATTTAGGTCTTCGAATCTCAGCACTGTTTCATGTAACAAGGACAAAAGAGGTCATATCACTGGACCTCCAGACCTCCTCATTTTAAAGTTCAGGCAACTCTGAGGCTTGGAATGTTTGAGTGTCTTGCAAAGATCAGAAGAGATAATGTACAGTAGAAATGGGAATAGAGCCCCAATAATAAATGGTTCTCTCTATCCCATTACTTGGCATGTTCACTGTACCTACTTATATCTATAGATGGTGTTTCCCTAGTAAACGTGATCTTTCAGAAGGGCAGGTCCTACCACATCACTCTCCTTGATAATATAGTCCAAGGACTGCCTACAACCAGGTTTGCTGTGTGGATCAGATGAGAGAACAATTTTTAAAGTACTTAGCACGGTAGCTGGCAAGCAGTAAGTGCTAAAGAAATATTATTTACTACTCTCTACACTCTTAATTACCTCATATGTATGTTGTATATATTTTGTATAAAAATATGTGTATGTATTGTCTCCCAAGTAGCATGGAAGGTTCTTAGGTGCAGGGACCAGGTAATTTTTGTCCCTGCAGCTCCAGGGCTTATTACAATAGCTGACACAGAATATGATCTTAATAGATTCTTCTTGCTGATTTAATACGTACACCTCCCTGTTTCCCATTCTGCTCAATTTTTTGCATGTCCAAAATAGAAAAAAATGCCCATTCTAAGGCAATAAGCCAATTTGTGGGCCTTAAATTGGGGGCATTTTAGTTATAACTGGTAAAACATATTTCATTAGCTAAGAATTCTTGTAAGAAAAGTTACCAAATAAATGAGTCATTAAAAGCTACAGAAAAAGGAGTGATAATATGAAAAGCCTCCATTTTTATCTATTTTATGTTTTTCTCTTTTTTCAAATAAACTTAATTTGCCTTGAAAACATGTCATAGCCTTCATAAAAGATAAAAAGGGAACTTTTAAAAATTTGTACGCAAGTCTAATATAAACACTTTCACTTTTTATAGAATTTTATTATTGCTCTTATTATATCATAAGTATTGCCATTATTATTTCATTATTTCTAATTATTTCCTTACAGAAAAACCATTATTTAATTCTGAGTACAGGCAGGGAAAGTACCTGATGAAAAGATCAGCATTAACAAAGGAGTTTTTTACTGCTGAGTATTTGGCAATATATCAGAAAATATTGAAAATGAGTTCTTGGAATAAATTCCATAATCAAAAGTAAGAGGTAGATTTATGGATTTGAATTTCAAGTGTTTTGTTAAGTAGACCTGCTCAAATATTTGTGGGTGAATGCATGGACAAATCTAAATTAGTGGAGAGGAAAAAAAAAAGCATATGAACCATAACAATATACTGAACGTTGTTAGTTGGCATCTATGTAGTGACAACATCAGAGGGTGACAAATTTAGACACAAAAGGGAACTAAGAGGACATGTAATCCAACTCCATCATAAAACAGATGAAGTAATAAGGTCAGAGAAGGGAAGAGACTTGCCTAAAGTTACTCAGGAAGTGACTGACAAAAGCAGTTATCTTCATGTATTTCCTTAAAAAAAATTTCTAAGAAAATATTCCTATCATACTTGGAATAGTTTAGAAGAATAAGCAGTTCATAATTTTAAAAATCTACCAAAAATACAGTAGAACTTTCATTAGGATACTCAAGGATTTATAAATCTTTTAAGAGCTGTGACAATCTGTTGTTTAACTGCAATAACTTACTTTTATTGCAGTTAAACCTAAAAGCATCATATGTGTATGCATTTAAGCTTAAATAAATTAGTATTGTATTAATAAGGAGGAAAAGTTAAAAAACCTTAATACTGCTTGAAACACATGAAGAAAACCTAAGGTATTAGAAATAAAATCATTTTTACATACCACAAATTTAGGGTACGTTTACTTAATAATACTTGTTGCTACCAGTATACTTTTGTATACTGTTTCTGAACAGGGACCAACACCATTTAACATTTTAGTTCCATGATCAATATAATAAATAAAATCAGCACTAAAAATAGGGGAGGGAGAGAATTGATCAAAAAGGAATTTATGTTAAATATCTTGGAATGTAATAGCAAAATTGTATGATTTGATCAATTAGAAATTGGATTTTTGAAAAATGTAAAGTAACAAAGTTTTCATTCTCCACTCACCACTGCATTTCAATCAATGAAGTTTTTATTGTCACTGTTCACCAAAGATGAAATTCTAGCAAAGTGATGGATTGGGTTGATTCATTCTAGTTCTACCTTAAGGGTATCTTTTAGACATATGCTCCTACTGTCAATTCTAATTATCTGTTTTGTTGAATTGATCTTCTGTCTTCAGTCCAACTGCTAGTACCAAACAATGAATAATAAAGTTTTCAATTTCAACAAGTCAGGCTTCTAAAGAGGTTATTTTCAGGGCAGAGACAAAGGCCAATTATTTTCTCCTACCGACACTTGAAAAGCACTTTGTACAAATAATTCCAAATGATGAGTATCACAGCAGTACTATAAGACAGGCAGAGCAAATATTCTTATCTTTATTTTACTGATGATGAAACTAAAGATGAGAAATATTAATTATCTTTCCCAGCTTATAAATACAGAAATCAAGGCTCACCTTCACATATCCTGATACCAAATCAATTCAACTTTCCTTTACATTGTCCTAGTCATCAATATATAAGATCATACCTAAAACAGTAATTAATTTTCCCTTACTCTAGAAATATTTTATTTGTCTTTTGCCTTTTTTTGGAGGGGGGAAGGCAGGGTAATTGGGGTTAAGTGACTTGCCCAAGGTCACACCTAGTAAGCGTTAAGTGTCTGAGCTGGGATTTGAACTCAGGTCCTCCTGATGCCAGAGCTAATACTCTATTCACTGTGCCACCTAGCCACCCCAGAGCTATTTTATAAATAAATTTTAACCCTATACCAAAATAAAGTCAAAATAGGTATATGATTTAGATATAAAGGCTTATAATATAAGGAAACTGGGAGAGCAAGGAATAGTTTGCCTGTCAAATTTATGGAGAACAGAAGAACTTATGGCCAAACAAGAGATAGAGAACATCATGGAATACAAAATGGAAAATTTTGATTGCATTAAATTGGAAAGTTCTTGCACAAACAAAGCCAATGCAACCAAGAAAGGGAAGCAGAAAACTGGGAAACAATTTTTACAGCTAGTGTCTCTGATAAAGGCTACATTTCCAAAGAATATAGAGAACTGAGTCAAACACATAATAATACAAGTCATTTGCCAAATGATAAATGGACAAAGGATATGATCAGGAAGTTTTCAGATGAAGAAATTAAAGCTATCTATAGTCATATGAAAAAAAATTCTAAATCACTTTTTAGAGAAAGTCAAATCAAAACAACTCTGATGTACCACATCACACCTATAAGATTGGTTAACATGAAAAAACAGAAAAATTATTATAAATGTTGGAGAAGATATGGGAAAATGGAACACTGATGAATTGTTGGAGTTGGTGGAGCTGTGAACTGTTCCAACCATTCTGGAGAGCAATTTGGAACTACGCCCAAAGGGCTACAAAATAACCCAGCAATACCACTTCTAGGTCTCCATCCCAAGGGGATCACAAAAATGGGAAAATGACCCATATCTATAAAAATATTTATAGCAGCTCTTTTTGTGATATCCAAGAGTTGGAAATTGAGGGCATGCCTATCAACTGGGAAATAACTGAACAACTTACAGTATACAAATATAATATAATGCTACTGTTCCATAAGAAATAATGAGCATGCAGACTTCAGAAAAAGCTGGAAAGAGTTACATGAGCTAAAGCTGAGTGAAGTGAGCATAACCAGAGAAACATTTTATTCAGTAACAGCAATATTGTGCAATGACTAATTTTAATAGACTTATCTCTGCTTAGCAATGCAAGGATCTAAGACAACTCCCAAAAGATTCATGATGGAAAATGCTATCCATAACTAGAAAAAGAGCTATGGACTCTAAATGCAGATGGAAGCATAGTATTTGCTCTATCTCTGTCTTTTTTTATTTATAATTTCTCATGATTTTTCCCATTAGTTCTAATTATTTTTATTATATAACTAGTGTGAAAATATGAGCAATATAAATGTATATATAAAGTCTGTATCAAAATGCATGCCATCTTGGGTTGGGGGGAGGGGAGGTATGGGGAAAAATCTGGAACTCAAAAGTTTATTGAAGTGAATGGTGAAAACTAAAAATAATAAAAATAAATAAATTTTAATTCATAAATAGATCAATACCATCTGAATTTGTAATGTATCACATAAACGTTAATAACCAACTATATAACCAATTAATTTTAATAATCAATGCTAAATAAAAAAATGCTAGATTCATGTACCCTTCAAATTCCTTGTTTCAAATTTTGGTAATGCATTATCACAGCTACAACTTCATGTGGCTTTTATAAGCTCTTGAGGCAGCAAATTGAGAAAGGTTCTATTTAGGTCAAGACCATTCTCTCTATAAGGAAAGTTAGGATATATTTTTTTATTTCAAAAGATATTTCTTATAAGCAAACTAAAGATGTGTATTAAGTTAAAAAGTTTTGTCATTTGAGATAAAATTTTTTCTCTAAAATTTGATTCCACAGATGCTAAAATAATGCAATGTTCTTAAAATATTCATATACATTTGGGATAAGCAAAATATAAACTTGAATAGTTATAGTTATATAGTTAATAGTTAGATATATCTATGAAGATAACTTAGAAATAGATATCAATGGGAGTTAGATTGTATCAAATCAAGTGTCATTTGTATTTGAAATGTGAATGAGGTACTGTAAAAATTATCTGCAGCAAAAAAAATGATGTTTGAAAATCTATAATCATATGAGATTAGATGAATAGACTGCAAAATGTCTCAAGGGTGCAGACACTGGGGCTTGTCATAAATACAGTTCTACATCTTAATTTCATCATTCAAAATGAGTTGTTCTTGCTTTGATCTTGCAAACTATGTCACAATCACTCCATCTGCTGCTATTTGACAGTATTTGATTTCCTCATTGCTTTCACTAATGCTCTGCAGCTTTTCAGTGTTTCTGCTATTCACCTTGTTCATGACTATCCCACTTTGGCTCAGCTCAAACAATAGCTGCTAGCATATACCTTTTCCCATGATATTGCATTGTGAAAAAGATTTTCATCAAGGTGTGCTGACCATATTCTATGACATTTGGGTTGGTCAATTCTTACCACTAACTTGCTTCTAAGATGATATTGATGAAAAGTTCTAGGAACAAAGGAGGCTCTAATGAATTCATGTTAAATGAATGAATACATGGATGAAAAAATAAGTGAAAAACCAAAATCCCAGCTATGTTTATAATGGTTCAACTTTTCCCCATGCATCAGCACTGTTTTTGAATCATATTCACATATCAGATGATACTGACAGGGGAAAGTTCATTACTAAACAAGATAAGGAGGACCACATATGGCTTAGTACAGTGTCTGGAACATATAGTAGGTGCTTAATACAATTTTTGATTGATACAAGAAAAAATGGACAGTTTTATCTTATAAAATTATAAGTTTCTGCAAAAACAAATTAAATAGAGCAAAGTTTAGAATGGAAACAGGTAATTGGGGGATTCTTTATAAGTTTTTGTAATAATAATCTCATTTCTAAGACATAGAAGGAACTGATTATGATTTATAAGGCTGTGAACTATTCCCTAATTAATAAATTTTCAAAAACATCACAGTTTTCCAAAGGAAAAAAATCAAACTATCAAGAAAACTATGAAATGTACAAAAATGTTCTAAATCAATAATTAAGAAAAAGTAAATTGAAGCAACTTTGAGGTTCCTCATACTTATTGGACTGGAGAATGGACAAAAGAAGAAAAGCAACATCAGAGGGAAAAGGGTAGAATAGTGCAAAGTTGGCAGTATTACTTTTTCTTTTAAAAATATTCACTGAGGGAATAGTTGGAATGAAAAAATTCACTTTCAGAAATTAGTACTTGAAAAAATAAAAAAAATATAAAATAAGGAAGAAATATCTTCCTTATACATACCTAAAGAAATACATTCCCAAATAAAATTAGTTGTTCTGATATTAGCCATAGAAGCCCAGCTTCCTACGTTTATTTTTTTTTCAGGTAATTTGTTATAACAAAGTTCAAACAGGGCAACAGTATCATACTTCTTCTTTTTGGATAACTTCTTTCACACCACTAGGTAATTTTACACATTCAATCATTCCTTAAGTCAGATTTTTTTGAAGGGCAGTAAGCGGATATATGCAGGGTAATATGGAGTTTATAAAACATGTTCTCTGCCATCAACAGCTAATGTTCATGGGCTGGGCAGTATACATCAAGAGAAAAATAGAAGACAAAGTCAAATTTATCATTTTCTAGAGTTCTCCTCTTCATTCTAATGTCCCTCTCAAGTTAACACTGGCACAGAGATAAATTCTATCAGATGAATTATTAGAATTAACTATGTTGGAAAAAACTTCCAGTTATTCATAAAAGGGAAGCTTCTAGCAGAAGAGCTTTGGATGCATATAGCTTACTTTCCAGTTAGATTTCTTCTCTTGATTCCTTAGTTTTGAATTTTTTTATTATATTTTATACTTCATGATCCATCATTCCCTTCTTACTGCCTCAAGGAACACAGATTGTGATCTCTCTATGTAAATGGTCTTCATGAGTTGCTATAACAAAACAAATTCATCATCTTTTAATGAATCTTTTTTTAAATATACAAGTACAAAATGATCTATAAATAGAGAAACATCTGAAGAACTTCACCATTTATGAAAGAATCTCTCTTGAATTTGAACACAATGGTACACATTTTTTATTAAGACTCTATCTTCTCGTTAGCCCTCTAACTTGGTATTAATAAGTCAAACAAGAATGACAAAAAGGTACCATGACAAATTCTGTGAGGACTGCATTAAAACAAGATTAATGATGCACTCTTGGTGGAGCTATGAAATGTGCCCTTTGGAATTATGCCAAAAAGTCAGTTTCAGTAATAGCACTACAAGGCCTCTGTTAAAAAAGCAATCAACAACAAAAAAGGACTTATGTGCATATGTGTATCAGTTGTTTTCGTTGTGACAAATACCTAGAAACTAAGAATGTGCCCATCCACTGATGAATGGCTCAAAGCTGAGTAGCCTTTGAACTGAAATATATCCACAGTACTAAAACTACCCGTTGCTGCTTCCCTTGGGCTCCTCTAATCCCTGAGGCTTAAATGACAAAAAAATAGTTTTGATTAGTCATCTCTCCCTTTACCCCTTAAACATGGAATTCTATCAATTACATAAAGGCAATTGAATACCACTGTGATATAAGACATGACAATAGTGATAATTTCAAAGGAACTTAGTGAAACATTATGAAATCATTCTGGGCAAAGTGAACAAAACAAGAACTGCTTAAAAAATAATGGTATTTTAAAGACAAATTATTTTAATGGACTTAAGAACTCTCATCAATGCAATGACCAACCACAGTTCCAAATAACGGAAGCATGCTACGTACTTCCATACAGAAAGGTGATGGATACAAGATGCAAAGTGAAGTATTGGTCATGGCCAATGCCGGAATATGCATAATTCTTTCAACGGTTCAGGGCTCGCTCTCTCTCTCTCTCTCTCTCTCTCTCTCTCTCTCTCTCTCTCCTCCCCTCCCTTTCTCTCCTCTCTCCCTCCATCTTTGTCTCTCTTCCTCTTCCTCTCCTTCTTCCCCTCCCTCTTTCTCTCCCCCCTTCCTTCCCTCCACTTTCTCTAATAATGATGTCAGGGAAATGTTTTGGAAAAAAATAGATATAAAGACAGGCAAAGAATAATTTTCTAAGTCATCTGCACAGTTATATCTATAGATCTATGAAGAAATGTTTCATATTATGTTAGTATTACACAAAGAAGCTTTCCTTTTGGAGAAGAGCCATTAAGTATATGTTTTACTTTGTTGAGTTAAATGCTTCTCACTATTAAAACAAATAAATATGGGAGTGTAATGAGAATCTAAAGATCTTTCCTGCCCCTAGTCCCTTTGATAGGCTTAAGTGGCTGTGAGAATGATCCCTGATTTGAAAGTATACTCTGCCCCCTAATAAGCTGATTGTGGTCATGTGGAGCCCATAGTGGGAGGCTTATTTTTTGGGAATGGCCACACCTTGTTACTTTGTAATTGGACAGGGGGTCAAGAGGGCTGTGACATTCTCTGACCAGGAGAGGCCTATATATACACACCCTGATGTGAGGTTTCCTTTGGAGCTCACTTTGAGAAGAGTTGTGTGATTTGGCCAGATGAGACTCTGGGAAGCCATTGAGCCCCCCCCTCCCCCCGGCTTTGAAAAAACCAGATGTTGATGCTTCCCTCTCTAGTAACTTGAATAGGTAATGGATGTGATGGTCACATGGTTGGAAGCCCATCTGCTGATCTCTTTCTTGGTCTGATTGTTAACTTTTGTTTGTAACTTGTGCTTGTAACTTGTGTTTGTAGTCTCTGGAGTTCAGGGTGCTGACATTTCCCCCTGAACTAGCTAAATGATATGTTTGTTTGATTAAAGAAAGATTGTTGACCCATTTTGAGTTGCTTTTCTTTAGAAAAGCAGATCAAAGAACCTGTGCTAGCAGCGGCTCTGAGTATGCTAGGATGATTGCTGATACAGGGAGGAATTAGATCCCCTACACCTTTTAGTCAACTATGTAACTATGAAAGATTATTCTGTTCTAGGAATGACAACATAAGGAGGATAATATGACTATACCATAAGGATTACAAAAAAGCATCCATAGAAAGATTTAATATGCACTATATATTTTGTTCAGCATATTTACCTGTCTAAATAAAATTGTTCTACTTAGTCTAACAGTAAAATTAAGGTGTTTTTTTTCAAAGAGTATACTGTCTACAAGGATTTGGTGACACATTAAACATACAGAAAAGGTATATAAAGAGCTAATGTAGTATTACAGTTGACTAAGAAGACATAATTCAAAAAGAAAATAACTTGCATTTAAATAATTGAAAGTTGACTGTTTCTCAAATATGGAAGGTTTATTATTTAACCATAGGTCAATATATTAAAGAAATGTCACAATTTTAAGCAATATCTAAATTTCCCTACTTTATACACACATTATACTCTCCCAATGTAAATTTTATTAATTTTTGCAAAAGAAGCAAAGAAATAGCATGACATTTTATCTTGGTCAACAAAAAATACTTTAAGGATATAGTTAAATACAGACAGTGAGATTCTCTGATATCATTTATTAAATTATCCTTTTAGAAATTAAGTATTATTGAATAATGAAATAGTTTTTTACTTTATTGGTTAGGTAGACTCTTTGGAAGCATTTGGGAAGTTGCTTGAAACTATATTCCATTTATTTTAAAATAAATATGTTTAAAAACAATGTGATAACCCAAAGGGAGATTCTCAGAGTAGTCTATTATTCAATAATAATTTATACTGAAACCTACTTATATCAGTACTTCAAGGATCTTTCATTTCACCAGCTAGGAAACCCTCAACATAGATGTCACCACTTTTTTGCTTAGTAAGTGGACTTCATGAGTTATTGCACCCAAAATATCTTTTTCTTCTAACGAATCTCTTGGTACTGAGCACAGCTGGTGATGAACTTCCCCATACTTAACTGGGCTTGGTCCTAAGACAAGACATTTAAAAACCATGACTAGGTCTACATTCAAAGTCTCTCCAAGAGGGAACCTACCAGATTTGCCACATTTTCAACCAGCTGTAGCTTAGGTTTCACTGGCACAAACTTTTAGTACTTAGGATCATATTACTAGCCCATTTTGATTAAAAATAAGAAACTGAAAATCATTCCTAATAAATGTTGTTACTGAAATGTTAACTGTAATTAATAACTTTCTAAATTATGTTCAAGCCAAGTAATGAAAGTAGATTCATTTTCTGTCTTTTCAAGATGAAACTTTCATTTTTTATATTGCAATATTGATTCATTTTCAAATGATGTCTACTCTGTCCTGGCATGCCTTTTTTCACTCAGGTGCTTTAAACAACTAAAGATTCTCCTTTTCCCTATTCAATTGTTTTCTCTACTTCTGTGTTCAGTCAAGGCGAACAGTATTTGATTTCAGTACTTGGCCCATATTGTATTGTGATGAAACATATTACAAAAATAATCATGAAATATATTCCATAGTTAAAATCAATACCTCCTGGGTGTGTAATCTATCTCTAGACTGACGCTTTAAATTGAAATGTTTATTTTAGATATATAAACAGACATACAGTTTTGATGTCTTTTCCAAAATACAAACAAGACAAATAACTCTCTTGATAAATAGTGCAGACATTTGGTAAAATGTAGTAAATGTTTTTTTTCCTTTACAGAGAGCTTTTAAAGGTTATTTACATCTATATGAAGGTAATACAACCACTAGATTCAACTATCATAGAACAGTTAATTAAAGGTACCTGATACGCTCCATTTTAAAATGTCATCATTAATAATTCAAAAAAATCCTAATATAGAGTTTAATGTGGTGATAGCTACGTAAGCCAATGAAGTTGGCAACTCTAAGAATATGAACATACTGAAGGAATTTCCTCTCATCAGAGGAATAACCTAAATAATTTTGAAAGTTCTGTCACCTGGAGACTGGTCACCAGGTGATGAATGTTTCGGCTACAGCAACTCAAAACCTATTCATCTCTCCCTAGTTTCTGTCCTGACCTCTAGTCCTAGAATTAATTATGTCCAAAACACAGCATATTCTATAGTCCACAAAAATCTATCCTTGCTCCAAACTATTTTATAGAGGTACCAACATCTTCCCAATTATCAAAGTTCACAATCTTGGAGTCAGTTTTAACTCTTCCCTCTCTGCCCACCCCCAGTATCAATTCACTCACAAATTATAAATTCTATCTTCACAATATTTCCATCTGCCCTTACTAACCAACCTATCTCAGATTCTCATCACATCTCACTTGGATTATTCCAGAAGCCTTCTAAGCCATCTCCCTGATTTATCTTTTTCCTCTCATCAATCCATTCTTCATGCTACTGCCAAATTGCCATTCCTAAAACACAATATAAACAGGATTCTCCCCTCTTCCAAAATTTTCAGAGGCCTCTAAGATAATATGCCAAAAACCTAACTTGTTATTTAAAGTCCTCCAAAACCTGGAGAATGTTGATCATATTTCTTATTTCTCTCCATCACAAACTCTCTATTGTGGTCAATTTGCTTGCATTCACTAAGTGGTAATATCTACAAAATGCTTTTCTTGATGACCAGGACTCCATTAGTACCATGAGTGTTATCTCCTTCTTTCTATCACTTTACATTATATACACATATGTAAATACATATGTATGTATGTATATATACACATATGTGCCTCTATGTGAATGTATAAATATATTCAGTATAGGTTTGAACTCCACTGAAAAAGGTGTGATACCTCTACTTTCCCCCAAAAGATGGTAAGCTCCTCAAGAGCAGGGACTATCATGTACCCAATGGCAAGCACAGTGTCTGGTGCACTAGACTCTTAATAAATGTTTACTGAATTGAATTGAAAATGAATATATGAGGGTGTGTTTGTTCGTGTGTTTGTATACATATAAATTTATTTAATTATTTTGTGCATAATGCATTAGCAAAGTAGAAGGATAATTACTTGAGGTCAGAGATTATTTCTTTTCTTTTGTCTCTCTCATTTTTTTTGGTAGTAGAGCAGAGGGGGGAGGCATTTTATTACTCAGTGCTTTGCCCAGATGAAGTGACTCCAAATGTTTGGTGGCTTGAAGTTAATGACCCAAATCAGGAAACCAAAATCAATACCAAAATTCTATGTCTGTTTGCTTATGCACCTCCTTATAAAGCATTCACTAATCTAACCACAAGAAGTGATTTTCTTCTCCTTTGAACCTTTATAGCATATTTTTCCTAAACTTAGGACTCAACACATACTGCCTTTTATTGTAGTATCTGTAAACTTCTCATAGGATCAAAAAATTAAAAATTCAAAAGGCTCTCTTTTAGAAATTGACCCCAGCCTCTTTATTTAAGTTTCCTTTGTAGGTTATAAATTGTTTGAGGTCAAAGACTAGAGAATATTTCCAATTTATCACTCAAACTTTCAATCTATCACTATACCACAAGTATAAGAACTACTCAATAAATAAATGTTAGAGAAATGAACTTTCATTGTCACACATGCCAGGGTTTAATATCACATGATAGAAAAATGAATCCAGGGATAAGAAATATACTTGAAATAATAATTATGACCATAATAATAATTATTTTTATTATGGAGAGGGGAGGGAATAAGCAGTTGTTAAATGCCTGCGCCAAATAGTGTAGAAAGCATTCAATAATGTTATTAATAGTATTAATATGATATTACTTAATATCATATTACTAAATGATATTTTATTTTATATGATTATCATTCTTATTAAGGAGTAGGAGGTAGAGAAGTAGGCAGTAGTTAGTTGAATGGCACAGTGAATAAAGAAACTGACCTGGAGTCAGGATCACATGCATTCACATACAGCCTCAGAAACTAAATATATATATATATATATATATATATATATATATATATATATATATATATATGACCATAGGCATAGTCAATTTACTTGTCTACCTTAGTTTCCTCGTGTGCAAAATGGAGATAATAATAGTTCTTACCCTCCTAGTGTTGTTGTGAAGATTAAATGAGACATCTATAAAAACTTTGTTAAATAAGTTAAAGTATTATCAATATTAAAAGGTATTTTTTTGAATAGCAAGAAAAGGGACACTAATACAAAAATATAGCTTTTCATTTGATATAATTATTCTGTACTGATGTACATTTCCAACATGTGATACCAATAAAAGATATTTTTGTAGAGTCATACCTCCCAGGGTAGCTGATAGCAAGAAGTGGGTCCCATATTTCTTGATGAGGTTTTCCGTGATTTGCTGAAGGGTGGGTCGACGTCCCAATAGCCTTATATTACGGAAGAATTCAGGGGCAAGAGGAAGTGGGGAGCCAAGGAAATTTCTTCTCTCCACAGCAAGGTTATTTACTTTCCAGCGGCCAAACTCTCTGAAAAGCAAATTCACTTTTATTCATAAACACATATTCTAACCATATGTTTCATTTGCCAAAATCACTTAATAGATAACCTGGGGACACTCTACTACAATTCTGTGTTGTAGTCATTGTCAAAGGCTCTAATGAAGAAAAGTGACATTTATAATAAACATAACTAAAGCGAATACCCTAATACCAAAATACAAAGAGAAATGCTGTATTTTCCCCTGATTTGCTTTTACATGATGACATGATATAAGAAGAGGGAAAAAAGCTTTGATGTATATCATGGACAATATGGTGCCCTCAAAGTCAGGAAGTCATGAGTTCCAGTTTTGCTTCTCACTTATAATAGCTATGTGACCATGGGCAAGTTATTAACCACTCTCAGTGCCTGCTGGCAATTCTCTAAAATCATAACTTACAAATTTCTTGCTTATGTTCATTGATGGAAGTTTATACACCAAGAAAATCATTGGTCTAGATCAAATTAGCAAACAAAAGCTTGAGGAATAATCAAGAAACAGGCAGTCATTATCTGAGAAGATAATGAAACTATTCTACCTCCTTACTGTTAAATGTACTTCATTTTTCCCCGTTTGATTCGATATGCTATAGAAAAATCAACTAGCCAACCATTAAAAAACAAAAATTAAAAAAAAATCCATGAACTATCTTTCTGGAACTTAACAGAAGTTCAGACCCTGAAAAGAATCTTTTGAGAAAAGGCAGGAGATCTTTTCTTCTCTTAATAACTCCACAGGATGCAATATGGGATATGAACATGGGGTACATTTTCTTTGAAACTGAGTCAAAGATTCTGTCTTTTCTGTAAACAAAATGGTCTGTTACTTTTGCTAACTAGATGTATAATTATACTAGCTGTTTCAGAAGAAGAATATTTTGTACTTCTCTCACTGAATAAATGTACTGACTACTATTTATCCCTTATCTTCTTTGGATTATATAAATGAGATTATTATTTCTGTTTGGTGCTATAAAGATGATTCAACATTAAATATTTACTTTATAGACTTTCAAAATGTCATAACAGTATATACAAATAATAAAACTTCTAAAGACCATTCATAATTTTTAAATTAAGTCATGACATGACATGGCTTTAGTACTTAGACAGTTGGGCATGGCAATTTAAGGCACACATCCAGATGGAGATACACAAATATCACATCTAAACATTGTCACCATCACAGTCCAACAATTCCCCTCATTGCACAGTCATTAACTTCTCTACTCATGCCAAGACAAATTAGCATTTATCATTCCACCGTGTTCTATCCTTCCTTTTTACAAGAATTATATTATTCTTCAGAATTTTTCTCAC
This sequence comes from Pseudocheirus occidentalis, assembly GCA_028646575.1. Taxonomy (NCBI): domain Eukaryota; kingdom Metazoa; phylum Chordata; class Mammalia; order Diprotodontia; family Pseudocheiridae; genus Pseudocheirus; species Pseudocheirus occidentalis. The sequence goes on from CM053593.1 coordinate 71,794,396, forward strand.
ATGTACAAGGTATGAAGAATTCAATTTCAAAATGTATTAAATGATAACTAATACATGCAAAGGTCTATACTAGGCACTGGTGATACAGAAACAAAATAATACAGATCCTGTCATTAAGGAACTTACAGAAACAAAAATATGTGCCATGTAACTAAGAAATAAGACAACAGGTTTAATGCAAAGGAGAACTGAAGACAAAACAAGTGTCCTGTCATAGATTATAAAAATCAATAGTCAAAAGATGGCAGCGTAGAAGCAGCAAGGCTCCACAGCTCCTACACAAACACCCTAAATACCCATAAAATATGACCCCAGACAAAGTCTAGGACTCTCAGACTCACAAAAATACAGAAAACACATCTCTTGCTGAAGGCAGCTCTGCAGCAGGGGCTCATCATGATGGCCGGGAGCAGAGGCCGGCCCAGCCTGAAGCCAAGACTGCGGCCAGGCCCGGGACAGTGGGAAGGAGCCAAGCTGAGCTGGGCTGAGCTACTTCACAAGCCAGTCTGCAGAAGAGAAGAGCGACAGCCTCCAGCACCTCTACATCTGCCAAGGCGTGAGGAACGGGGACTGAAGAGAGGCAGCTTAGCGGGAGGGGCTTGTCCAGCAGGCCTGCAGACCTGGAGCAGAGACTGGCCCAGCCCCAAACCACAGCTGCGGCCAGGCCAGGGCCCAGGGCGGCCAGGAGGAGCTGAGCCTCCCAAGCCGCGGCTTGAGTCTGCTTCAGAGAAGATCTAATGCACCTGAGAGAATCTTCACATCCCGTAAACCAGGATTAGAGACGGTTAATGAAAGTGAAAGTGAAACTTTGAAACTTAATTTGGGGGAGGAAAAGCAGTTTGGCCAATCTGCCCCCGAGGAAAGGAAGCAGTGGGGAAAAGGAACTGCTGGAATGGGAAGCTGCCCCCACAGGGCTGCTTCAGAGCCCCTGGCCTGCAGACTCTGCAGGGGGGCTGAACCCATTTATCAGGGCCAAGTGCTCTTGCATCAAGCGGCATGGATCTGGCTCGTGGCCTTGGGTGGTGGTCCTGGGGTGCGCTTTCAGCAAGCCAACGCTGGGGGGGGGCTGCAACACCCCCTAATAGTTCTGGCAGCTGGGAAAACCCCAGTGATTTGGAACCAAGCTTTCCTCCCTGGAAGCAGAGTTTCACAGAGCTAAAAAAAGCCAACTAATTAATTGACTGGCCAATATGAGGAAAAGGAAGCAAAATAAGAACAGCAATAGAACTCAATAATCCTTTTTTGTGGACAAAAAGGGTAAAAGCATGGAATGGGAGGAAGACAACACAGTCAGAACTCCCACACCAAATGCTTCCAAGACACTTGAAGAATGCCTAGAAGCTATGCATCAAGTGAAAAAGGACTTTGAAAACAAATAAGAGAAGTGGAAGAAAAAATGGAAAGAGAAATGAGAACAATGCGAAAAAACCATGAAAAGAGAGTCAACAACCTAACTGAAGAAAACAACACTTTAAAGAATAGATTAACTCAAATGGCAAAAGAGGTCCAGAAAGCCAATGAGGAGAAGAATGCCTTAAAAAGTCGAATTTCGCAGATGGAAAAAGAATCTCAAATATATTCTGAAGAGAATAATTACTTCAGAATTAGAGTGAAGTAAGTAGAAGCTAATGACTTCATGAGAAACCAAGATACCATTAAACAGATACAAAGAAATGAAAAAATAGAAAGCAATGTGAAATATCTCTTTGAAAAAACCACTGACCTGGAAAATAGATCCAGGAGAGACAATTTGGAAAGTATTGGTCTACCTGAAACCCATGACCAAAAAAAGAACTTGGAAAGCATCCTTCAAGAAATCCTGAAAGAAAATTGCCCTGATGTGTTAGAATCAGAGGGCAAAATAGAACTTGAAAGAATTCACTGATCACCTCTTCAAAAAGATCCCCAGAAGAAAACTCCTAGAAATGTTATTG
>CM053593.1:71796829-71821169 GCA_028646575.1 Pseudocheirus occidentalis
GTAACAGATTGTGGGAGGGGTCTTACAGTGGGATCAATGTTCTGGGCTGGGGGGTAGGGACAAAAAGGGGAGAAAATTTGTAACTCAAAACCTTGTGGAAATGAATGATGTAACCAAAAAAATAAATTAAAATTAAAAAAAAAAGAAGCATGAGACGGCATCTGAGAACATCACTGAAAACATCATGCTCAACAGCATGGGAGCAAGCACACAGCCCTGTTTCCTTCCACTGGTGACTGGGAAAGAGCAGAAGAATTGGCTCTTATTGAGAATCCATGCAAGCACACTATGATGAAATTGATGTACAATGCTGATGAATTTCTCCAGGCAACCAGAAAAGCACAGAAACGTTGCAAAGTGAAGTGAACAAAACAAAGAAAATCATGTGTATACAATGACTACAATAAAGTAAATGGGAAAATGTCAAAAAATAAAATTAAATTAAAAATTAAATAAATCAAGTCACAAAGATACTTCACTATTATATAATCCAACCTACTTGCTAAAGCAGAAATAGCCTATAAATTCTCTTGAAAGGTAAATAATCTTACAATCACCACTCAAAGATATCTAGAGATGGGGAACTCACTACTCACTAAGGTAATTCTGATTTATACAAACTATTTTTCATATGAAGCTAAAAAGTCTATAACTATCAATTCTATCTACATTTTGCCCTTTGCTAAGGAAAATAAATCTAATTTCAATGACATTCAACATCAGTACTATTACATATAAGTCACTTTAAAAATTGAAAAACAGCAATTGTTTCTCTCAATGTGCTTACAATTTAATAATTAATAATAATAATAACATCTGTATATATAGCCTACTATATAGTATATAGAGCCTACTGTGATGAGTACTTTAAAAATATCATGTCACTTGATCCCCACAACAACCTTGGCAGGTAAGTTCTATTATTATCTCAATTTTCTGTCAAAGAAACTAAGGTAAATAGAAGTTAAAAGACTTAGAGTCACACAGCTGTTAAGGATATAAGACTAGATTTGAACTCATATCATATAAAATCTTGATATTTAATAGATAGGTATAGACCATGTACATAAAAGCCGATGGTGTCAGGTAAAGTATGTTATGGTCAAAGTGACAATCCACAAGAATTATTTAGGGGCAAAGGACACTTTCAGCTGGTAGGAAACAAGACAGACTTCATGGAGGAGCTGGCATCTCAGCTAGGCATTGTAATAAGGGAAGAATTTTAAGAGAGAAAATGAGATGGAATGTAGTAATGAAGATCTCAGACTAGCATCAAATTAAGTAGTGTCCAAAAATATAACAAGAAACTATCATTGTCATCTCTTCCATAAAATATCACAAAGATATTTGTACAGAAAGTACAGAAACGATGGAGTAGGACAGGCCAGCATCACTGACCTAGATTTTGACTACAGAAGAGGGCAATCATGTTGTTGCTCTAAATTAGGAAAAAGAACTGTGTAGTTACAACCTGAGAGCAAAAATGGTCCATGGCAGTGTTGCTCTGTTGCTTCTACTGTTGTTTTTCATTGTTGGAGTTAGACTCTAGCAGAAGAACACCTGATAAAACAATCCCCAATCTTACAGAACCTTTAAAAATGTGTAGAAACTTAGACATAACTCAAAGTTCCAATCTGAAAATTGAGACTGGGATAACTAATTTTTATTTCAGTTAAAGGATAAAAAGGTTGTGAGACCAGGTATACTCAAAAAACAAAGCCAGAAAAGGAGAATAACTGCAAAATAATTACAATCAAGGTCACAGACACAATAACTTGCTACTGGACTAATTGGAATTTCTAGAATATTAAATAATAATACTACTCCTAACATATAAGGCAATGTATATAACATACATATGTATAATTATATTTTTTATTATGTGCCCTAATCCCTTTAAAATTATTATCTTTTTGATCTTCGCAATGCTTAGAAGGAAGGAGCTATTACTATATCAATTCTACAGATGAGAAAACTGAGTCAAACAAAGGTTATGTGACTTGATGATGGTGACACAGTTGCAAGGATCTGAGACTTAATCTGAACTGAAGTCTTCCTGACTCTGGGTATGGCATTTAATCTACATAGTTAAATAGCTGAAAAAATTTCTAAAAAAATTAATTGAAAAGTTGTATTATAAGAAAAAAATGAGAATTCTAAAAGAAAGAACTGGAAAAGAAATAAAAGCTGTGGAAGAAAGACATGAAAAATTAAAATCATAAGAGGTACAAAACCTTATACAAGTTAAACAGCACCTGAAAATCAGTATTGACTAAAAAGGTAATCACTCTGTGAAAAAAGAAATACTGAGTCAAAAGATTAAAAAAAGTTGAAGAAAGTATAATACCCTTTGAGCAGAGCCCAATTTTAACATAAAGTTAAAAGTCAACAAATAGGCTAGAAAAATGAACAAAAAACAACAAAGAGACTGACCATCAAAAGCTACTATTATGACAGGAAGATCAAAATAAAAATTCAGAGAAAAACAGTCAAAAATCCCTACATCCACAGTTACAAAGATAAATTTATATTGGTCTCCGGCCAAAAAAAGAATTCCTGAAAAGGCAAAAGAAAAAAAAAGAATTTTAAAATCAAAAAAGAAAAATAGAGGGGAAAATGTAGGAAAGAATTGAGAATGATACAACAATCATGAAAACAGGATTAACAGCTTGATGAAGGCGGCACACATACAAATACTGGAAAAAATAACATTTTAAAAAACAGAAGACACTGAATGGTAAAAGAGGTACACAAATTCACTGAAAATAGGAACTCAAATAGAAGATGTGGCTAAATGGAAAAAAATGAACAAAAATTTACTGAAGAAAAGAACTCATTAAAAAGCTGAATTGGACAAATGGAAAAAGAGGTACAAAAATCCACTGAAGAAAATAATTCCTTAAAAAGTAAAATTGGCCAAGTGGAAAATGAGGTACAAAAGTTCACTAAAGAAAATAACTCCTTAAAAAAATGAAATTGGGTGAATGGAAACTAATGACTCCATGAAAAATCAAGAAACAACAAAACAAAAACAAAAACATAAAATGAAATAGATGAAAATGTGAATTATCTCATTGGAAAAACAACTCATCTGGAAAACAGATCAAGGAGACATAATTTAAGAATTATTGGACTACCTGAACGTTATGGTTACAAACAAAAAGCCAAGGCATTATTTCAAAAAATTATGAAAGAAAACTGCCTTCATATCATAGAACCAGAGGGTAAAATAGGAATTGAAAGAACTCATCAATCATTTCCTGAGATACCAAAATGAAAACTCCCAGGAATATTATATAAAACATGACCATATAGATTTAAAGTAATTTCAATATGCTACAGTGTGAAAAAGAAAAAAAAGATAGGATATTATTCTAATTCTTCTATGATACAAAAACAATATTGATTCACAAACCAAAGCATCAGTCAAACAAGAGAAAGAAAACTACAGATCAATATTCCTCATGAACACTGATACAAAAAAAAATCAAATAAAAAGCTAGCAAAGAGGTTACAATCAAGTTTCCAGTTAGCTGTTTTATCATATTTAGCTCCCTCCTTTCCCCTTCTTTATCAATTAATCCTTTATAAATTCATTATTATAGACTTTCTTCTTTTCCTAGGTACAAACTCAATCTTGGGTCAGAATCTCTTCTTTTAAATATTAATTCTTTTAAAGAAAGGAAGAGCTGGGAAGGGAGGCAGAGTTTATTTAAACCACTTTCCTCACAATCTTTTGGCTGGAGACTGTTTTAAGAAGATTTAAAACCTTGGTGGACTAGATTTGTGAGTCTAGTGTAGCATAGATGCAAACTAAGTCACTTATAGAAAACTGTTCACTGTAAAGACAGACATGTTTTGAATAACAGAGTGGAAAAGTCAGGTTGTGAAATCCAATTTCTTGTTGGGTAGTTACGGTTATGGTGCCTGTGACTTAATATGGCTCTGCTTATATAGTCATATGCCTACTTGTCAAATCTAATACATGTCACCGATATAACACAGAATGTGCATGTATAAACAAAACATTTTAAAATCAGACTGAGAGCAGTTTAAAGCTGCTTTATTTTCTTTGTTTTTTTCTGCTAAACCTCGATTATTTTTATTGTGTTGTTCTTTCTGTTGTAGCAATAACAACTGCATGAAATATCAAGGAAACATAGAACATTGTCACCCTAGGCTATTATTTTCAAGTCAATAAGCTTGAGTACCTGATACTGACATCTATTTTTCCACACACTAAATAGGTCAGGTTATTTGATTTTTCTGAAAATAACTCTACAATATCCATAGGTATCACAACAAGGAAAGTCTATTCATAATCCTTATGTCTATTTCTGGAGAAATTATCTGTAACTACAAAATGTAAGTTTCAAAATGTTCGTTGTTCAATAGGTCTACTTTCTGTCCTGGGACAGTGGCTTATGGTAAGGAATCCACTCTGTACCCTGCCATTCCCTACTAGTCAACTTTTTTTCCTTGTGGTTATTAAGGGGGAATGGTACTCTCATAAACACAGTCAAAGGTAGAAGGGGCATTAATGAACATCAAGTGTCTATCATTTTATAGTTGAGGAAACCAGAGTGTTAGTTGAAATGACTTTTAAGTAGCAAAGTGAGGATCTGACCCTATGTGTTTCTGATTTCAAAGCTATGATCTTTCCATTTGACCTTACTACCTCCTCTTTGAAAATTGGATTTTTCCATAAAATGGATATAATTAACTTATATAGAGATTTCACTGGTTTAGTTCCAGCCTGTTGACCAAAATGTCCTCTTCCTCAATTTCAACATTTCATTTCTTTTTGTTTTTATTCCAGTGAACTTTATTCTAGTAATTCATGTGGCATAGTAGAAAGAACTCTTTTTTTCCGTTGACTTGTTTATTTACTTTTAGTTTACAAGATTCAGTTCCACAATTACTTGAGTTTTAATTTTTCTCCCCTCCTTTCCCCTCACCCCCGCCCACCCCAAGGGCAGCATGCAATCAATTATAGGAGCTGCAAATACTTTCACATTTCTAATGGAAGCCTACAATATATTGCATTTTCCATTAGGTTTTACAAAATTGTCTTGGTCTTTCCAAATCTTCCAATAAGGATCCTTTCTATTCAGGTTTCCTTGTTAGCATTCTCTATTAGGTCTCGGTGATATCTAGGTTAAATGGCCCCTTGGCTATGTTACTCTTGAAAATTGAGACAAACTGAAAAACAATGGTCAGAGCATGATTAATTTATTAGGTAGGCTAGCAGTAACCAATAAAATGAAATAAAGTACATAAAGGTTAATGAAGAGTCAGACAAGACTGAAAGGATTCAACAAGAACAACAACAACAAACCAATAAATTGCTTCATGGGCTCTCCCAGTGATCAAAGATCTTGGTGAGGGTTGATAAGGTCTTTTAAACATAGGTGTGTCTTCCTTCTGATTGGCCTGACAGTACATCATTTAAACCTCCCCTGGCAATAGTAAGGCAATCCCAATAGAAATTTTAATGAGGATGAGGGTTAAGACTTCCTTCAGCTTCTCCCCTTTACTTCCTCTTTGGCAAATGAGAGCAATCCTCAGGTGATAGGATTAGCCTGCAGATATGGTAGTCCTCTTCAACTGCTCTGACTGAATCAACTTGATTTAAGTTACTGGTGGTGAATCAGGTTAAAAATATGGACAATACCAGAATGCACATTACAAAATAAAAAAATCGAATTGAGATTCAGAGGACTGTATGCTACTTGAGTTAAGGGTGGAAGTAATTACAAAACAGAACCTTTATTTTAGGGAAGTTTCTCTACAATGTAGGTAAATGGCGAAGTTACAAGGGTAAGGAGTTTAGAGTCACATGGCTTGGGAGAGTTGTAAACCTATGCCAGTTTGACTGTGTCTTAAAATTAGAATTAAAATCAATTTTCAAAATGATGAGAGCATAATTCAATAATGTGATATGTTTCTCTTAAGGAAAATGACATAATGTGATCATGTAAAAGTGGTCAAAGATATTTGAGATTTGGGGATATTTTCAAATAATGATAGATCACATGAAAATACATAGTTCAATCATAATGGAGTTATAGTTCTTTGTCACACACAACATTCCATTTCCCAACTATATGCCTTTGCACAAGCTAACCCCTCCAGAGGGAAGGATCTCTCTAAACAACAGATCATGGTTATAATCTCATCAAGTTGTCCATCTACATTACAATCAAGTAATTTACCTATCTACAGCTGCAATTACATACATGTTATATATAATGTATATACACCAAATTATAGCTTATTTAAAAGTTTTTTTCTGTTATTTCAATGTCACAGAAGTGACACTGTTCTATATTTGGCTACTAAAAAGAGTAACATTACTAAGGGAGAATTCTAATTGCTTGACTCGGGCTCTGAAGCCAGTTTTTCAGTCAGCTACATGCTAATTTAGTAAAGTAGGGAGGCTGTAGAGCATACGTTATTTTCCCCTTCAACAATGACAATTCCATATTCTCTTTCCTTTAAAATAGCAAACTTTCTTAATATTTTAGGGCAATATGAAATATATTGACCAAAAGATAAGTGAAGCAATGAGTATCATTCATATAATGTTTGCATATGCATAATTCACTAGCAAATGACTTCATTTTGTTAAGTAGTCAAAATATGAAAAAATCTTACTAAATAAGTCATAATTCTGTGCTAAAATTTTTAAAGCCTGCAAAGAAACTTGGACTAATTGTATTTACGATCATACTATTAGAGACAATGAATTAAAGATGGAGTTTCTGGAGATTTTTGAATGAAAGTTCTCTTATTGTATATGATTGACCAAATTTTAGTATTCACTAAATTTGGATTATATTCTGAAATTCTAAGTTAAATATCACCTAACTTAATTTAATATAACATCATTAAAAATGTTTTCCAGTTTACAAATTAAGGTATATAACAACTATGAAATTCCATTGAATTTCAACAACACACTCACTATCATCATCCATCAGAAGAGGTTAGTACTTCATTATGTATAAATGTATACATATTGTATTAAAACTTTAGTTTTTTTCTTCTACTTCATATGTAACATAAACACCATTATTCTACATTTGGCTAGTAGGGAGACATAAGTAAAGAACAGTAACAACCATTTGGCTCTGAAGCAAGCATTTTTTTCTAGGCAACTGTAGGCTAAATAGTGGATAAAGTAGTTCAAACACAAAACATGTTGTTTTTTTCTTCCTCAACTTAATATTCCAACCCCATCTCTTCCAAGTGTACCACCAGCCCTGCAGTCACGCAGATTCACAATCTCACTATTACCTTTACATGCACATACTCCCTCACCTCCCACACTGTATCAGTTGACAAATCTATCTCAAGAATATCTCTAATAGCAACCCCTTTGTGTCTATATACACAGTGCCGTCATGTCTTCTTTCACCTGGATTTTGTATTAGTTTCCTATTTGCCTCAAGTCTCTCACGTCTTATCCAATCTCTACACAATTGCTTAAGAGATTTTCCTAACCTGCAGGTATAACTATTTAATTTCTCTACTCAATAAATTTTGATAGTCCCTCTTGCCTTTAGGGTTAAATATAAAATCCTTGGTTTGACCTTCAAAACCTTTCACAACCTGGCAACCACCTAATTTCCCAGCCACATTACTTCCTTTCCCATGCTTTCTTGTTATTTCTCATACAGTACATTCTGTCTCCCATAATTGCAATTAAAACAACAGAAAAGAATTTATAAAGTAGTATAAGACCACTATACAGTACAAAGTGCTTTAAAATGTGTATTTTTACCCTTAAGCTTCTTGAGGACAGAGGCTGGCTGTCTTTTGTTTCTTTCTGTATGGCCAATGCTTAGCACAATTCTTAATAAATATTTATTTACTGATAGACTGATGCCTTTGCACTGGCTCTTCCACATCCTTCCTATCCTCCCCCTCTTAGAATGACTTCTTTCCTTTAAGCTCAGGCAACATCCACTAAATGAAGCCTTTCCTGATCATCACAGTTTATTAGTGCCCTTTCCTAACTATGTATCATTTATCTTTATATACTTATCAATGTAAATGGCTACCCCATTCCAATGCAGCATATTGCTTGAGGGCAGAGATTGTACCATGTTTGTCTTTTTATCCAAAACACCTACCATAGTAGGTACCTGGAACATATTAGATAATAAAATATCTGTTTATTGATTTATTAATATTGTGTAATTAATATTAGTGTAATTGCTTAATAGGAAGGAAAATGGAGGTAACAATTTAGTAACTCTTTGTATATACTTCGCTCAAGCCATACCTTTTATTGCATTCTGCCAAGGATCCTTATGGTGGAGAACAATCAAATATTCTTTGCAGCATTTGATATTGTTGACTAATTTATCCTTTCACTGTTTTCCTGTGGCTTCATAAATAATTCCCAGGTTCTCTTCTCATTTAACTTTTCCTTTTGAGTTTCATTCACTGGCTTGATTATCCTCTTCTTCATAACAAGGCAGGCATATCCCCAAGGTTCTATGTTTGGCTTTCTCTATTGTCTATTTACTTTGTTCCCTGGGAATCTCACTGATTCCCATAACTCGTACTACCATGCAGGTCTAATGTAGGCAATTAAAATATAGATATATACATAAATTTGTTGTTGTTGTTGTTAATTTTTCAGTCATGTCTGAAATTTCATGACCCCGTTTGGGCTTTTCATGGCAAATATATTGGAGTGCTTTGCAATTTCCTTTTACAGCTCATTTTATAGATGAGGAAGCTGAGGCAAACAGTGTGAAGTGACTTACCCAGTGTTACAGAGCTAGTAATTGTCTGAGACCACACTTGAACTCAGGAAGATAAATCTTCCTGATTCCAAGCCCAGTGTTGTATCCACTGTGCCACCTAGCTGTCCTTATACATACATACATACAAACATACAAAGATACATACATACATATATGTGTGTATGTGTGTGTGAGAGTGTATGCTCCAGATTAGTACTTCTGATTGACTAGAAAGAAATTCCAGCTGGATATTCCATTGCCATGTCAAAAATCAAAGTGTCCAAAAATTGAAATACTATCTTCCTTCCTAAATCTATTCTTCCATTTAATGTTCACATTTCTGCCAATGACATTGCCATTCTGTTAGTCTCAAAAGTTTGGCCTTTTGTTGTCTTTTATTCTTCTAACTCCTTGAACTTAAAAAAAATCATTTGTGAAATCCTATTAACTCTACTTCTGCAACATCTCTCAAAACAATCTTATCCTTTCTTTTCACTCTCATTAGCCTAGTCCATGCCCTCATTACCATCTACCTGAACTAATGCAATAGCTTCATAACAGTTCTTCATACCTTCATTTCTCTTGTTTCCAATCCATCCTTCATACTGCTACCAGAATAAACTTCCCGCAAGGTCTGTTCATGTCACTTGGCTCAAAAATTCTCAGTAATTAACCTTCATAATAGGAATATAAACAAAAGTAGAGATATTAAATTTGAGAACTTTTCCTACCTGATAAGGACAATGATGAATAGAAGCTAATTACTTATGCATAAAAGCAAAATGGTAGGTAAATGAAGGGGATATGGAGTTTCTGGTGTGGTGATTCCTTTTACTGATGCTGATCTGAAAATGAGCTATTATGTCTTAGAAGGATGCCTGGGACATTGAGAGGTTAAGTAACTTGCTATGTATATGTGTCAGAAGAACTCAAAACCAGGCTTTCCTTTTTCTCGTGCCAACCTTGCATTCATTTTTACAGTATGCTGCTAAATAGGAAAATCTGAAATGGGGTAAAAATTAAAAAAAAACTTTGTTTTATGTAGCAAGTTCTTTAAAATGTTCACTAGCTTTATTCAAGATCCTTTCATGAAATGAGTTTAAACTCTCTACACTGAATAGTGTCTAATAAATATATCTTGCAATAATAATCAAAGGATGATTAAAACTAAATGATCTGAGTTAAACAGTAAAGTATGACCTTGACAAAAAAGTGCAACATGAAATTATCAGGACTTACTGCAGCAACGATGTGGTATCTCATTTCAAGTAAGATATGCAATTAAGAGGCAGGTACAGGTACTTTTATAAAAGTAAAATTTGTAGGAAATGTTTGAAAATATTTTAAATTGAAATTGCCATGAATAATTAACAACATAAATATTATGATTTTAAAATAAATCTGATGCAGTAGATTTCTAAAATATAGGGAAAAAATCAAGTATTTGGCATTGAAGCGGCTGAAAGGCAAACTCTGTTCATTTTATTACTAAAATGTTCTGACTTTTCCCCCATAGGATATGCAAATAAAAATGAGCTGCAGTAGCCATGGGTCAAAGATCAAAAATTAAGTATAACTTGTTTTGACATGCCTCTAAATTGATAACTTTCTCATGTGTTTACTCTTCATTCAAAAATGGAAGGAATGGTCATATAAAAGAACATGTTTAGGGGAACAAAAAAAATTTCAGAAAGATTTATGATCTAATTTTCTAGGATACATATCAGTATTCATCTGGTAATTGTAACATGTCACCTTGAATCAAAGACATGAGTTGTCAGCAGTAGTTTTTAAGAATAAAATACCTGTGAAGTAAAAATTGGTAATGCCATTTTTGTTCTGGACATTACTGTCGGATTCTACAGCTTACAAATTGGACAGTGTTACCTTTCAGGCACTTAGACCTCTTATCCCTCAGGCTTACTATTTATGTTAAATGACTTCAGAAAATAACATACACTACAGACTTCAAAGGTACCAATAAATACAGGCTATTTCATTTTCATCAAGTTGTGTCATCGATATCACAGTGCTTAAAACAGGAAAGGAGAAAAGAATCTCCTACATTAAGAAAGAAGCAATAATTTCAGGCAATACTCAAGTCATGTCGATTTTTTTTCTTCCTTTCAACCTCCTATTTCTACTACGAGCATTCTTTCTTTCTAAGCATACATGAAAATGCTTTTTATAGCCCATTTCAGAAGTAAATTCCATTCTTTTCTGCTTAAGATTAATTCATGAGCATCATAACTTCAACTGCATGAGGTTCCCTATACAAAAATAAAGAACTTCTATTGCACTGAAGCCTTCCAATTCTGTTCCATTATCATTATTTTCCAAATTTATTTTTCATGCTGCTGTATCATTTCATACATATTTTATTTTTTAACTCAATGGCAAGATATCAGTATGCTCAGTATAGTATCCAGAATGTTCTGAATGCCAAATTGTTAAAATTTCAAAGTCTGTGCTTTTTCTTCCTCCTGCTAGAGTTTTAGCCACTTTTGAATTGATCAATGATCTCTCCATCCTTGAATTTATTATAAGACTTTGCTATACACTGTTAGAACTTAAATTTGTCTTGTAGATATGTCTACACATGTCTTAAAATCATTTTTATGTCATGTGTTTTTCCAAGGAAAACATTATTTTGTAGTGGGGGTTAGGCAATGCCATTTAGAATATAAATTCATTTACAAAATTACAAAAAGGAGGATGGCAGAAGTTAATGAATAATATCACTTCTTAAAACATTAAGAAGATAGTTAGTGAAAAGAAAGTTTGAAGAAAGACTGGTATGAAACTCTGCTTATTTAAACCAGGTCCTCCCAAGAGCATTTCAGAATAAAAGCGGAAGAAGAACAAGAGACAAAAACACAGAAAAGACCCATCACAATTTCTACGACAAATAATTTTCTCCATAGATGAAAGAAGATACACTACATTTGTTTTCTAATAAGGAAATAGATATGGTAACAAAGAAAATTAAAAGGGAAAGGCAGCTGAATAGAACAAATATACACACAGAAAATCATGAGAGAGCCAACATAATTTTACCTACTTGAGGTGGAAAATAAGTGACTAATTTTCAAGGTTATTTGAAAGAATGGAAAATATAAATGATTGTGAGAAAATCATAGGCATTATTATTATTATTATTATTATTATTATTATTGCTGTAAAAAAGGCAATTGAGGAGACATACATAACACACTTATTTTTTAACTATAAATATTTACTTATGAAAAATTTATTCATGACAGGGCTTTCTTTTTAAAATAATATCCTATTGTAAATCATATTTTTACAGTTACATAACTGACTAAAAAAGGAACCAAATGCCAGTGAGGCTTGTACCCATTACAAAGAATTTATGAATACAAATATGTAAAAATCATATAGGATAAGAGGCTGTGGATGGTGTGTAATCACTACTGCTATAAGGACAAAGTCATGCATCCACTTGAGCTCTGAACCATGCCCTGCTATTACACAAAGCTGAAGTTTAATAAATGTTTGTTAAAGACTGAGAATTAGATGTTGAAATTTTGCAATTAGAAAAAAAACTTTACTAGGGAGGGTAAAATCAATGATTTTACATCAACTAAATACTTTACACATGTGTACTATGGCTTGCTATAGATGGTTAAAGCTTCAGTTCCTTTCAGAGTTTCAGAAAGTTCAAACCAATCAGTGTAGCCTATCAAACTGTGTGACAATTTAAATGATCAATATCTGAGAGAATTTGCTGATCCTACTACCATGTGAAATGGTTCATGCTAATTTCTTTGGCTAAAAATTGTACTTAGAACATTTTGGGGGTCATCCTGATACTATAGAATCTAAGTATAGTTAGATAAGATATGGTTAAGCTTCTTATTAAGCATAATCCCAACAATATTAGCACTTAGAAATTCCATTAACATTTCAGCTCAGATACATCAGTGATTACTGTTTACTGACATATTCAGGTATACACAAAGCTACCATTTTAATGTACTTTTAAATTATCTTAATTTTAATTATCTTAAAGATTTTTGAAAGAATGGCTCAAGGTTACCATTACAGAAAAACAGAAACACCTATTGTATTGATGCTCAAGTCAAAATACTCACATAAAATCAAATAAATGCCCCTGCAGTATGTACTCATATTCATTATGAAGAGTAAGCATGTTGTAGTTAATAGAAAGTAGAAGGACCTGGGTTCAAGTTTCCGTTCTGAAACATACTGGCCATGTGTCCCTGGGCAAATCAATTAACTTCCCAGGGCTCTAATGAACTCTCTAAGATTATAAATTGCAGAGAATATGGTGACCTGTATTGTTATGGGAAGTTTCCTCGTCTACAAATTCCCTGTATCAATGAAATCACAAGTCCAGTTCCATATCCCCAAACCTATTTTGGTATCAAGTACAGTCAGAGAACATGGAACCACAAAGATATTACACCACCACACTCATTTAAAGAAGAGTCCTCTTTTTCACTGATCACTACTCTTAAAACTACTATTGTTGCTGTAGTTTCTAGTACAGCCAATACCACCACCACTAAAATAATAATACTAAGAACAATAATAAGAGTTGACGTTCATATAATACTTTGTGACATACAAACCATTTCATATATATTGCCTCATTTGATCCCACTTAATTCAAATTTAAGAGGGAATCATGTGGGTCCCATTTTTCTATTTGCTTAAGGGAAGACGGAACACATAAGAAAGTATTACTATAATCAGTCCTCAGAGTCGAAGTCAAATTATGATGATGCTCTTTGTCTTTTGCAAATCAATTTTTAAAAACATATCTTTGTCAAAAGTTGGATCACCACTGGAAATTAGAGTTTTCAGCTCTATACTACTTTTAAGAGATTTGCCAAATGCATTATGTCATCTGTTGAAAACAACCCTGTGAGATTGGTAGGAAAAAGTATTTATTGCTTTTTTACAGACAATGAAATCAAGATTCTTAGATTATACTGGGCCAAGGTATAACAACTAATAGGCACAAAGTTAAAAATGAAACTTCCCATCATTTTGTAATGCTGAAACAGGTCCTGTTTAAAGAGCATCATGAGGAATAGAGAGCAGGCCTCCTTTCCAATTGCCTTAACAAAAAATATATGTGAATTTCAAGCATAAAAATGGAAAGTTATCTTTAAGAACCAAACTTCCATTAGTATTAATTATGTCAAAACCTTATAAAAAGTAGAATATAATGTGGTGAATTATAAAAGCAGGATATCATTAGTATTTATTTAAAAGAAAATTCCAATTTCATAAAAATTATTTAGCATAATGGTTCTGATTCTAAAAGTGAATGAAATTCTAACTTTTAAATCAGTAAATATGAGCATCAACACAATGTCAAGAGTTTGAACTTGCTGTTTGTAACAGTGCCCAGGACACAGTCATAGAAAGGAGCAAGGTATTTTGCATCCCATTATGATTTTTGACTTAAACTCATTTCCTGGCTTGAGCAGAAAATTGCTAACATGGAGCTAAAAGCTTACTGACACTATTGACTGTGCCATGATTGATAAGTTTTTGGAAGAATGATACAGTGACATCTCATTCCATTTGCAGGAAAATGTTGTGGGAATGGATGCAATGTATAAGTAGTCTGAATTCAAGTAGCTTAGTGGATTTAAAAATTAGAACTTGAAATTCTTGAAATGGGGGGCAAGGATAGGGCTCCTCATCTTCTCATCAGCATGTAAATCTGTGGGAGGTTGGGTCTCAATTATTTTGCAAACTTAATTTTCAACTTGTAGGGAGTAGAAATTAATTGTCTAGCTAAATTCATTTTTACTCCCCTCCTCCCCCAAAATACATTCACGCTTAATGAAACACAGTTGTTTTCAAATGTTTGAAGTGGGGTGGGGGGAGGAGGTGGAGTTCAATGCTAAATATAATCTAAAGGATTTTTGAGTCTCTTGTCACTGGCAAATACATTTTGACTTAATATGAAATTTAAAGACAACACTTTAGTTGATGTTAGGGCAATTATATCCAAAGGCCCAATTTTCAAAAATAAGAATTTCAGAATTAGAGATTTGCCATAGCCAGGATTACAATGGTAAACTTATGAAGTACAAGAAACCAAGAAAGGATGATCATATTCTTGATCCATACATGAACAAAAGCAAAGCTTAAAAAAACCCTCACCAGAATATAAATGAAAGAATGAGGAGGCTCAAGTGGACTTACAAACAATCTTCCCAGGGAACATGATGCATGGAGCATCACAAAAGTGGCAGCTTTTCACCACCACTTTCAGGGAAAGTTTTCAGAGGTTTAAATTATAATTTAATCAGTTAGAAGTCAAGCAGTGAAGATCCGGCTATACAGTTTATTGTAGTCTATGTATTACATAAAAGCACCTGCCCCAAAACAGTTATTTTCCTGGCCCCAGAAGAACATATATATCCTCTGCAGAAAAGTTGGGCTGAGTCTTCATATATCATTTGGTTTTTAGTTTCTCAAGGAACAACCCCAGCTCCAGCAAAGAACTCTATTTAAGAGAATGATAGCTTCATGGAACATGGTACAAAGATGGTGAGAAAGGAGTAGATCTTTGGAAAACTATGATCTAAAAAGTATTTTGTAGAATCTCCAGGAAGAAAGTGAGGAACTGCTGGTTAAAATTTAAACCAGCTGGTCCCCAAAAATCACTACGCGGTCTAGAAGAACATATATGAAAAAGAATGCAAGATTCTTGAGGACAAGGACTGTTTAGCTTTTAGAAGTCTTTGTTCCCTCAGAACCTAGTATTGTGACTGACAAATAACAGAAACATAATAAATGCTTGTTCATTAATTAATTGCTTGATTTCAATTTAAAAGAAATCCTTTGGGGGTCTAGGGAATTACACTAGAGAATTATGTCTCTTCCCCAGGCAAAGTGAGGCCATAATAAAGCTTGGGATCACTAAATGATGAAACAAAATAAATGGAATTCAAGTGCATAATCTGGTACCATCCTCACTTTCTAGTCTTATTCTGTATTATTCATTTCCATGCACTCAAATCAGACTAGTTTATCCTCCAAACATGCCATCCCTTTCCTTGTCTCTATGCTTTTATTTCTGAGGTGCCATAAGCCTCTGCTCATCCTTCCTTCCCACTTTACATACTGAATTCCTGCCGAACTGTTAAAGCACAGCTTAAATGCTTCCTCCTCAAGAAGTCTTAAGTTATTCTCTTATCAATAATTCTTAGCAGCTTTTTATCTGAGGCTGGGATAAAATATATATTCATTGATCTTGTATTCAATGCTTTCCATAACATGGCCCCAACATACCTTTCCAACATAATTTCATTAATATTCCACAATACAAACTTTAGATCTCTACATTCCAGACAAATCTGCCTTAGTAACTGTTCTCTGTACTTAATACTCTTGGTGCTTTGCATTCACACATCCCAGTCCAGAAATGTGGTCCCTTCTCATCTCTGCTTTTCAGAACTTCTTGTTTCAAAGAGCAGCTCATGAAGCTTTCACTGCTCTGATCTAGACATTTGTATCTGCTTCCTCCTACAGTTCCTTTCCCTTATTTGAGAAATAACATGGCCCTAGTACATGGAAGTCTGGCCTTGGAGTAAGGAAGATCTGAGGTCAAGTCCTGTCTGTGATAAAGACTAGTTGCTTCACCATGTGTTACTCATTTAACCTCTCAGTCCCTAGGTAAATCTCCATGAGTATAAGTTATAAAGAAATTGTTGATCTATATTGGTGCAGAGTTTCCACCCTGACAAAATCAGTGTGTCAAGATGAATAATGTCCCTTCTCCCCCAAGTTAACAGAACCCAACTAATATATATGCGTGTGTACTTGTTTTATCTTCAGTGTTTTCCTCTAGCAGGCATTTTGAACAGTCAGTTGAGTTGAATTATAATATATCACCCTCTAAACAACTTTATAAGGCACCACAAGAATTCCTATACATATCTAACACCATGATGTCTCTTTTTATAATGTAAGATTTACACTGAAACTCAGTCCTGTTTTGATTTCTTCCTATGTTTATATTATACGCTAAAATAGCAAAAATCCTATTTGGCTGTTTCTTCTATAATTGTTAGAATCCCATGATTCTGTCTGCCCTTGGCCCTCTTGTCTTTTGTTCTCTTGGTTCTCTCATTCACTCACATGGTTTCCAGTATAAACTCTAGGAAAATGACTCCCAAACTACCTGGCTAGCCCTAACCTCTAACAATAAGACCATGATTCTCTCGCCTGAGGAAATGTTCAAGGGAACCACACAAACCATGCCACTCTTCTCCTAAACCTGAAGTTTGGTTTAAATAATAAGTTTAGTTTCCTGGTCATGTTATTAAAGGATCTCCACAATCTGGTTTCAGCTTCTTATGATGCTCCCTTTCACATACTCTATTTTCACCAAACAATACTATTAATTTTTTGTTTTATTCATGCCTTCTCCCATCTTTGTGCTTTTGGTCATGCCTTTTCCCCTATGTTGAATATAACTCCTTCAATAAAAATCTCGCTTAAGAAGTCTCTCCCTTCCCTAAAGACCCATCTCAGGTCTCACCACTTTTCTGAAACTTTCTCTGACCAAGTGAAGGAAATAGCTTCCTCTTTACATTTCTCATACCACTTTGAAAGAATCTCTCCTCATATTTATTTCACTTTTGCATATATCAGTTATTTGTGAATGCATCTTTTCCCCTTTTAGGTTCTAAGTTTCTTGAAAATATGATCTGTATTTTATTTATCATTTTATTTCTAAACCATAATACATAGTGTGCACTTAATAAATGTACATTAAATTAAGTTGGCACATTAAATTAAGACTGGTCAGTTGTCATCCTTCATTCTTGACGAGGACCAAATGATATCACTAAGTTAGAGTAGAGTTTCAGTGTGTCTGACTGTTCTTGATCAGACTAATATAAGCTGTGAATGCTCTATCTCAGGTAGGGCAAATAGTCCATGTGAAAACTTGTGGTGAACTCTCTAAATGTGCCCATCTTGCATGTCTTTTGAGTTGTTTCAATTCTGCTTTGCTCATAGAGCACAGCACCTTCTCTGATGATGGTATTTCATGCTAAGTTGTCTTGTGACAATGTCTCATAGTGTCTCTCTTACAATCAATTGCAAAGTTCTTAAAAGAGACTTTGAGAGTATCCCAGTATTGCTTCTCTGACCACCATGTAGTGCTTGCCCTGTGTTAGTTCTCCATAAAAGTCTTTTTGGGAAGCATACATTTCACATTTGAACAACATGGCTAGCCCATAAAATTTGTGCTCTCTGAAGCACAGTTTGAATCACTGGCAGTTTAGTTTGAGAAAGGACCTCAGCGTCCAGTATCTTATCCTGCTAGATGACCTTCAGAATCTTCCTAAGACAATTCAAATGAAAATGATTCAGTTTCCTGGCACTGCACTGGCAGACTATCCAGATTTCATTGGACAACTGAGATTTATAAGGTAGGAAGTCCATTGCTCACACTGAGAATGCCATCAACTGTCTTGACTAGGTTTTCTTGATTCATCTGGTGAAGTAGGGCTCCAAGATACACATTTTTATTGGTTTCTCTGAAAATTCTTCAGTAGGGAAGGTAATATGCATAAGTAAAATAGTTAGACACCCCCTTTAAATGTAATTCAAACTGTACCACACCAAAAGACCTCACAATGATTCTTGGAAAAGCATGCCATAGTGACAGAAATTCCCATTCAGATTAGCCAATATTTTGGATTAAAGTACTGAAGTTAGGTGGTATGATGAATAGAGAGCTAGCCCTGGCGTAAGGAAAACCTGAGTTTAAATCTGTCCCCAGACACTTACTGGCTATGTGACCCTGGTCAAGTCATTTAACATTGTTTGCCTCAGTTTTCCCATCTGTAAAATGAGGTGGAGAAGGAAATAGCAAACTGCTTCAGTATCTTTGCCAATAAAATCTCAAATGGATTCACAAAGTAGGACATGACTGAAACGAATGAGTAACAGCTGAAGTTACCATAATGAAGTGTTAATATTGTCTGAAAAGATGGCAAAAGTCCAGAACCATACATTTCAAAATGAAAGGTTCTTAGAGGATATGTATTCAGTCATATATTTAACAACAGAGGAAAGGAAGCTCAGGAAAGCCAAGTGACTTGCTGAAGGTCACACAGTTAGGGAATAGGAGAACTGGAATTTAACCTCAGACTCTGGAAATCCAAGGTCAATATCTTTTACAATGCAGCAGAGAAACCAAAACAGTGGATTAGAATGACTTCTATTTATGTACAAAGCAAAAGATCCAAGCTATTGATAAAATGGGGATTTAAAAAAATTTTCAGAATTAATTAATATACTCCTAATTTTAAAAGATCTCTCATCATAGCCATTTCCTTTGAAACATTATCCAATCTATACAGAAGGGTAAAGTAGAGCTTTCTACCAATGGATCTATTACAAATTCAGAATATCTATCTATAAGAGAAAGGACATAAGCCCCATGTAAAATAAGCTATTAATTAATCAGAAAAATGAAGATACTGATATACCCCTAATCACACCACTACATATTGTTTTTATTCACCAAGTAAGCAAATCATTGAAGGAGCTCAGTATATAAGGTGAACTAATAGTTTTTAAAATGCATATTTAACTAGAAATTATTTTATAGATGGACAAAGAAATATATCACCCTTACAGAATCCTGAATGCATTCATCTCCTCATAGGAAAATGTTAGAAATGTAAATTGCATTAAATGTTTCATTATTTTAGAGGATTTATAATTACCAATATCATTGCTTTAACAGAAATATTAGGAAAATAAATTTCAATATAATATAAGGTTCAATATTCCTAGAATGACAAAACATACCTAACTTATTCAACTGATCTTTCTTTGAAAATTTGAAAAATATATTCATTTTCAGAGACAAAATGAACTTAATCTTCTATGGTTTAAATGATTATATAGAAAAATAATACATTCACATGCATGTTATAAAGTGCTATTTTAAAATCTAAAGTTTTTCAGTAATGCATTTATGGTTCAAAAAACAATGAAATACCATAAGAATAATGAGAATTTTGAAAGTTTTAAATTTGGTTGTGACTCTAAATTAAATATGGTGGGAGGTAAAACAAATACTAATCACATTTTTTAAATCCCCTTATAAAACAGAAACTAATCATTTTGTAAGTAGTGATAAAATCTTTGTGGAAACATATCAATATAAGATTTCAATAATGAGTTAATGGTGAAGCAATCCATGAATTTAAAATTTTCTATTTAATTTTGTGAGAATATTTCATGTAACATTTTAAAAAGCATAATCCATACCAGAGAAATATTTTTCCCTATAATTCTTTAGGAAATAAACATTTCATCATGGTAATAGCTAAGAAATGTTTATGTCATGTGTGTGTATGTTTGTATGTGTGTGTGTGTGTGTATATAAAATGCCTTAAAGGTATTGCAAGAATATTTTTTTTCATAATGGCAGTATTCAATTTGTGTCATTCTTGGAAAAATAAAAATTAGAAAAGTTATAAAAAGGAAGCCATTACTTTATATAGTAATATAAAATAAATTCTATAATTGCACCAAAATATTTCAAGTAGAGACTAACATTTTCTAGCAGGATTAACTTAAAAAAATAGCCACTAGCCTATTACCCTGTGGGATAGTGATTGAAAAAATAACTAGCAGAAATAACTCAAACTCATCAATATTCCACTAGAGAGATATTCTGAAACAATATGCTAAAAGTTTTTTTAGAGTCACACAAATTGCTATTGAATATTTTGAGGCAGAGAATCTCAAACCTTTCAGGGAAAATGTATTGTAAAGGAAGAAGCAAAATGTTGCAGAGATACTTCTAGATTACATAAATGAATTCTTTTTAATGCACTGATATACTTGACATGCTCATTAAAAAGAAGCAAACTGAAGGACTGAATATAAGAAACATTAAGATACCTGAAATATCCATTTCTGTGATGGCAAAGCATTTGTTCAACAAATGAAAGTGATAAAATGAAGTGAAATTTTAACGAAATACTGTATTAGCTTTTCTAAAAATGACATGTACTTCTGGAGTAAGGGAACTAACACTTGATAATATCAGTTAAATAATTTTTAAAGGAAATTTCAAGTTAGGTCAAATAGCTAGGATGCTAAACCTGGGGACCCAAAATGTCTTGAAAAGTTAGAGAAAAAGAACATATCTAATGAGATTCAATTTAGTAAGGATAAATGTAGAGTAGAGGCACAGGTCTACAAGCTTTTTTGGGGGGAAAAAAGGACCTTCAGGTTCTAATGGACCATAGTTCAATATGAATCAGGAACAAGATGTAGTAAAATTTATTACAAAATGAAACGTGATCTTCAGTTATGCTAATGCAAAAATAGTGTACAAGGGGAGCACCAGAGTCCTGTTGATCCTGGTCAGTACATGTATAAAATACTGTGTTCGATTCTGGTATCATAGATAATGACATTAACAAGTCGAGGCATACACAGAAGTGTGACAAGGAAATAGGTAGGTAGTTAGAAAGACAGATATAAATAGATAGAGATCATCAACATGGGTTGAGTGACTGTGTGTCAAGCACCATGGTGATACAAAGAAAGGCAAAAAAACAGTTCTGGCTCTCTAGGAATTCACAGCATATTAGAGGAGAAAACAAAAACTATTTACAAAGATGACACACATATGTGTGTATATATGTATATACATATATGTATGTGCATGGATATACATATACATACATGCCACTTTGGAGATCATCATGGAAGGACAGGATCAGCATAAAGGGGAACAAGGGGAAAAATAACCATTTAGATAGAGAATTTATTAAGCAATTACTACATTGTCAGACACTGTGACAAATTATGAGACTACAAATGCAAGCAAAAAGAAAACTATGCCTTAACCTCAACTAGTCAACATTCTAACAGAGATGAAGTAGGAACATGGTATAAAGTACAAACAACATAGGAAAGATGGTGTCATCAGCTTGAAAAGGCAGCTGTGGAAGAGGTATAAAAGTATTTTGAGTTGGGAGCAGATCCACATACAAATACAAATCAGAGAAATAGTCCCTGCCCTGAAGGACACTATGTTTTAATCATGGTACACAACAAGAAGGAGTGATGGAAAATGGGGAAAGGAGTACACACATGCTAACATGGTACAGAGTTCACACAGATATAGTATGGGGGCCAAGGTCATGGCCAGAGCTCTCTAATCAGAGCTGAGGGAGTCAGAAGCAGAGTTCAAGTTTTCAGCAGAAGACAGGCAAGGATAATAGCTGGAGAGGAAAAGGTATGGCATAGACAGCCAGTTGGCATGGTAGATGTCAAGAATGACTCTAAGGATACAAAACTAAGGCACAAGGAGGATATCGGTATTGACAAGGAGGATATTGGTGTCATTAACAGGAATAGGTAAATATAAAAGAGGAAAGGGCTTGAGGGTAAAGATAATGATTCTGTTTTGAACATGTTAAGTTTGAGATGCTTTTACTACACATTGTTTGAAAGGTCTAATAGAAACAGAGAGAGAGACATTAATGCAAGAGTAGATCTCAGCAGAGACTACATTTGGATATGTGGATCTCAGAACCATCTACAAAGAAATGATAACTGAACCCCTGGGAGCTTATAAGATTACCTATTACTTATCAGCTTACCAAGTTAAGATGGTATAGAGAAAAAAGACAAGAGGTACAAGGATAGAGTCTTAAGAAATAGCTACAGTTAGTAAGTATGACAGAGATAACGTCCTAACAGTGAAAAAGAACAATCAGGAACTGATTAATGCCAAATTCTTCCATATTTCCTTATACTCATTTTCTTTAGGCAGCTCCAAAGCCCTAGATACCGTCAAGGCTAGCAAAAGGAAGAGTTAACCTGGTTCCTTACCCTCTTAATTGAAGAGTTTGTACTATTATTGTATGGGAATCTGAGAAAGGAGCTGAATCAAAGCTTTATTATATACTATTAGAGGAATCCTGAACTAACTTCTCTAGAACACTGAAGAAAGAATGGCCACTAAGGAATCACAGGGTCCTATGGAGGGAAATGGAGAGAGAAATCTACGGAGAGTATAGATGTCTGCAATATTAACAAAAAGACTAGGAGGAAAGTAGAAGACAGACAGGGATGCTTCATTTCTTTGATCCTTATGAGAAAATTTGTATAATTTCATGTGGATAATGATAGATTCCTTGTCTTTAATGGTCTTGCTCACACATTCAGTCACGGATAGAAAGGGAGACATTAATGTGGTCTTGTTACCTAAGAACACCAAGGGATAGCATTCACTAAAGTGATATATTAATTAATAACTACAAATTAATAACATGCTAAGAACTAAGAAAAAAGAACATTTTAAATCAGGTTGGCTCAATCAGGAGATGGTGCATATTCATTATTTATAAGTAGAAGATGATGTCATTAATTTTTAAAATTAAAGCCCATAATGACTACTAAAAATATGGTTAGAAACAGTAGCTCAATTAATCAATTTTACCTGTACTTTACAAGATGGTCTAATTGGTGAACTATAGCTCCTTGCCTCTGAACAAATTAATTAATCATTATTTAAATGTGTTTTTATTAATATGTTAGTATAAATAGGATGGTTATTTGAATGATTATGTCATTATGAACAAGTTAGTGAAGCCTGGCAAAGACAGGCTAGATTTTGGGTCCTACTTACTCCTAAAAGACTCTGAGGCAGTTTATAAAACAAGAAAATGCAAAATGAGATAATTAGGAATAACATCAGAAAAGACACCACGAACATGAAACAGAGGAATAAATGCCATCTGGTATCTCCAATAAGCCTACTAATAAAATTTCACCCTGAACTTGTCTCTAGTTTTCCTGGTAGCTAAGGGGAAATGTATTCTGTTACAAAGTTTTCATCTCCTGATAAAGTGAAGAATACAAAAACTGTTTACAGAGATCATTTGTTTTGTTTTGTTTTCTGGAAGTACATTCAAATAATATTTATCAAGTGTGTCCTTGTACAGGGGACACTAAGTAGTACAATGGTCAATATGTTCAACTATGTTTTTTTTAATTTTTTTTATTTTTATTTTTGTTTTTGTTTTTCATAAATTGTTTTATCAGGGTTGACCCTAGGTAAAATTATACAGTAGGCCAGATTTGACTTTGATTGTTTTCTAGGTCCTATTTTAGAGCCTTTTCCTCTTCTCCATTGTAGGATCCCCTACTCCCTTCTCTAAAGTCTATCCTTCATGTAATTTCTTTTTTTTTAAATTTTAACTTATTTTCTTGGTTACATCATTCATTTCCACAAGGTTTTGAGTTACAAATTTTCTCCCCTTTTTGCCCCTACCCCCCAGCCCAGAACATTGATCCCACTGTAAGGCCCCTCCCACAATCTGCTCCCTTTTATGCCCTCCTCCAACACCACTCTAGTTTTCTAGCAGGACAGGGAGGGGCTCCCTGCCCCGTCCCTGAATGTATTATTTCCCAGTTGCATTTGATTGTATAGCTTTAAATACTAGATTCTTGAAATTCCTCCCCTGTCACCCACTCCCACTGGGAGGAGCAGCAATTCAATACAGGCTGTACCTGTG